>LQNK01001321.1:115471-154930 GCA_001586405.1 Phoebis sennae
TTTCTACTGTCTGGGTGTTTATTTATCTATAGTATGTATGTATTTACAAAAAAATATATGTTTAAGTATGTCTATTAGTTATCTAGTTTCCATAGAACAAGCTTTGCTTAGTTTGCTTTGCGTTGCGTTGAATGTCCAGGAATATTTAAAAATATTTAAAAAAATTTTAAAGAGTGGAGACGATTGGACCAAGATAGCCAACCAGAGTAATCGGCCACACATAAAACCACAGAAGATCGGTGTGAAGCAGTATTGCACTGTGTTTCGTACGGTGAGCGAGGGCCCGAAGGCCTGTATTCCCATCCCACTCCTCTCCCATCCTGTGCTACTCCTCTTCCAAATTGTCCATCATTAATCCACTCCTTATCCTCTACCCTTCCTTCAGGGTGGCATCTCAAGTGAACCGCATGTTTCTCTTGCCTACTCTTACATAAAAACCGGACTAAGAATAAAAAGCCTGCAATCTAAACGCGAGCGAAGCTAAAAAATGTTAGCTATACGCTTGTTCTCCTTCATTCTTCAACAAAAGGCGTGTTTCAGATACGTAGTCCGTCTCGGAGAGCTGGACCTGGCGAGGGAGGACGAGGGCGCGGTGCCGGTGGACGTGCTCATCAAGCAGAAGATCAAGCACGAGGGATACGACTCCAGTTCCTACGTCAACGATATCGGCCTGCTGGTGCTCGACAAGGATGTGCAGTTCACAGGTGAATTATGCCTTATGTATTCAATAAAATACTTAAGTCTCAGTCACTCACTGTGAAGTGCTCGAAACGTCGGGTTAAATAATAATGGAAAATAATGTATAATAAACCGCGTTTAAAATCCTTTAAAAAGTATTTTATTTAAAATGGAAAGTACTCGCGTTAAAACAAACACAGGATTATACTATGCTTTATGTAGTTTAATATATAAGGCAGCAGACGCAATTAGTTATATGTTTAGACGTCCTAGTGTCAGGGGGGATGAATATTTCAAATAGGATTAAGGTGACAAACAATCGGGACGTATCAATGGGGGGAGAGGAAACAATGAACTCCTCGCGACGCGCTTCTATACTTTTGCAACGCACAGAGAGAACCTCTGATATAAGGTATTACATTTTATTAGTTAACAGAACATTGAAAACATGTAACTAAGGAAATAATAATTAAATAAATCATATTAAATTACTTTAACAAATAATACATTATAAATCATATTGACAAAGCCTCACCGATCCTCTTCATTATTTTACGTGTTTAGGTACATATTCTAAATGTCCTGTAAACGAATAAAACGCTAGCTATGTTATACCTTATATTATATAATGGGATACAACGTTAAAACATAATATTTACAACGATATTGGCCTGCTGGTTTTCGACAAAAATGTGCAGTTGAATTATGCTTTTTGTGGTTTAATATAAATAACGATACAGAACGTTAAATCGTTATCCAGGAATATGATGCCAAAAAATAAATTGAAAAAATATCCACTCTTGCTATAAAAAAGTGTAACAAAGTATATGTATTTATTTAATTAAAAAAAAATATGGAACATTTCCAAACCAAGAGACTTTTACTAAGCATAAAATGTAAACGTATTTTTCTGAACCGTCATGACTTCCTCTATCAGCAGGTACCATATTATCTACTCTTTACGCCACACCCGGTAGAAATAAAGTCAAACTAATGAATTCCTCTCTCTCGCAGCTTTGATCGCGCCGATCTGCATTCCTCAGAGCGAGGAACAGCGGTCTAATACATACGAGAATTACCACCCGTTGCTCGCAGGCTGGGGAGATGTTGCCTACAGTAAGTACACCACATTACTACATACGCTCCTCGAATTTTGACCACGTTTTAATCTCAATAGAGATTTGCCAACGTTCAAAGTCAAAACTCTTTCGAGGCGCTTTAAGAATATAGAAGAATAATAATCTTTTTAGTCATATACATTTACATATATTTTTTTTATTCGGAAGGCTGTCGTGTTCTCCATTACGTTCTATCCAAGACTTCTCTTTCCACTAGACTAAATACACAGTTGTGTTTGTGTGGGTAATAATAAATGTATTTTCTTTCTTCTTCCTTTTTCTATGGTATAGCAGGCAAGCGGAGCATGCGGTTCACCTGATGTTAAATGACTGACCGCAGCCCATGAACATCCACAACAGAAAACTGTCGTAGATGCCGCGCCAGCTTGAAAGGGAGAGGAGGGGATAAGAGGAGAGGATTAATGATAGGAAGTTGGGAGAGGAGTAGAACAGAATAAAATACGAAGAAGGGACCCACTCACCGTACTGCACACAGTGCAATACTGCTTCATGCCGATCTTCTACTGGGGGTGGTAATTACACCGGTGCAAGCCTGGCCCAATCATGCAGTGCTCGGCCCCCACTCTTTTATTACTGAAGATATTAAGCAGCAGAATTGCCCTCTCTCACCCCTTAAGGCGTGGCGACACACGTATTCTATTGTACACCACTTGCATATATATAAGAGCAATGTACAATAGGCGGCCTTATAGCTTTCAAGCAATTTTCAGGCTACTTAGGTTGAGGATAAAAATTACGAAGAGTCATGTTGCATTATATTACAATTGTAGAGGGTGCTAAGGCGACTCACCTGCAAGTGGCACAGCTGCCCGTGGTGTCGAACGCGAAGTGCAAGCAAGCCTTCCAGCAGTACAAGAAGCAGGTGATCGACGAGCGCGTGCTGTGCGCCGGGTATGAAGATGGGCGGCAGGATGCTTGCCAGGGGGACAGCGGGGGACCACTCATGCAGCCTCTTGTGAGTGACATTATAAACCTTCAAAAAATGAGATCATTAGTTAAATGTGTTCATGTAATACTAGACAAGCTCCGCAGTTTCACCAGCCTATATCTCCAATTCGTAGGATTTTCAGGATAAAAGCTATCTTTTGTCCTTCCTCGGGTTTTAAGCGATCTTTGCACAAAATTTCATAATAAGTGCGGGAGCACACAAGTTCTTTATTACAAATAAAAATAGAATAGAATAGAAAATATTTTTATACATGTAAACTTTTTACAAAGTACTTATACATTAGTACTTTGTGAAAAGTCATCTCTTAAGTTACCACCTGTTCGGAAAGTCGATTCTATCGAGAATACCGACAAGAGACTCAATAGTTACTCTTTTAAAATAGTTAGTAAAGAGCAACTACTCGAGTTTCTTGCCGGTTCTTCTCGGTAGAAACAGCGTTCCGAATCGGTGGTAAATAAAAAAAAATATATGTTTATTATGCAAATGTAAATGACGTTCTAAAAGCGCCCCAACAGAGGCCAATTTGGAAAATAAACATTTTGACTTTGAAAATAGTTAGAATATCAGTATAAGTGTTTTGGGTGGTCAATATTAATAGTCTTATATCCGGTTCGTTTCAGGTGAACAACCAAACGAGGAAGATAATCTTCTTCCAGACCGGCGTGGTGTCGTTCGGGCGGCGCTGCGCCGAGCCCGGCTTCCCCGGCGTCTACTCGCGGGTCACGTACTTCACTCCATGGATCGTTGATACTATACATAGAACATAATTAATAGAAATTAACACTGCCTTTGACTGCTCGGTTGCCGCAGTGGATACGTCAGTGTCTATTGCGCCGGAGGGTGTGGGTTCGATTCCCACGGGTAGAAAATTATAATGTGATGAACATTGTAATTTTCTACTGTCTGGGTGTTGATATCTATAGAATGTATGTATTTACAAAAAAAAGTATGTTTAAGTACGTCTATCAGTTATCTAGTTTCCATAGTAAAAGCTTTGCTTAGTTTGGGACTAGATGGCGTTGTGTAAAATGTCCGAGAATATTTATTTGAATATTTTTAATTTTATTTAGAAATTAACCCTTAATAAGGTCAGGGGTCCCCAAACTGCGCCGTAGAGCCACAAAATACCAACCAATAAAGCGAAGACCATCATTATCTGCAACCAGTGAGACCGGCGCGAGTTCGAACCTTTTTCTTCCAATTATGAGCATATGTTTTTATTAATTTCGTTTTGTTATGTTATATTTCTTTCATTTATTCCGCCGATATCGTGTAGGCGAGTAGTATATATTTGTGCGTAGCTCGAGTACGACTTGTACGGAGTCCGACTTCTTTTTTGAAGAAGAAGGATTGCAAAACCTGTAAATTGTACTTTCTCTCCGAGACAGTAGAATAAGGGCGCGTGCGATAGTGTAGATCGGCAGTTCTTAACCTTTTTGGCTGGCGACCCAAAATGTAGAAATATTTGAAGTCCGCAACTCTGACATTTTATTATTTGCCAATGATATCATCAACCGATCGCATATACAACATTGCTTATACAATAAATACAAAAATACATATTCTTATGCTAGACCCTTTTATAGATGTACACAACATTTTAAGGAAAAAGGAGATAACTATATTAAGTGAGGTTGAACCTCACATAGCTAAAATATTTTAAATATATATAGCAATATTACCTAAGCTATACTTACCATACCGAGTGAGTTCAGTGTACAGCCGCCGTAACGTTTAATATTTAATGGCATAACTCGATTTGTGAGTGCGGTCACAAAGATTGGGAACCCCTGACTTATGCAAAAGGCACCCTACACGGATTTAACAAAAATATCATAAAATTGTGTAGTTATAATAAATATGTGACTATGGATGGTCAATAATAATGAACTAGGATTCACCAGTGTATATCGACAATCACTAATTTCGACGTTACTCTGAAACTGTACTTAATGTATACTTGAATCGGACATAAACCGGTGTATGTTGAATTTGAAAGCCAGCTGCTAATGTAAAAAATATTAAAAAAAATATTTTGTTAATAATTTCGTCTTCATAACATTTTTAGAGAAATAGCGGATAATTTTACGTATTTTAAAAATAACCGTTGATTTCATATAGTATAATATTTTTTTACGTTATGGCAACGCAATAATAACTTTTTTTGTAGTATTAGTAAAAAATTGTGACGTTTTTCATATACTACTAAATTGAAATAGCTTTAGGCTCACAAGGTTGTGATATGTGTTTGATATTAATATTACGAAACACTTATTTTAACGTAAGATAAGTCAGATCTTTATCGATGTTTTCTAAAGATTGTTTAATACTTTCGTTTTGAGAAATATATTTATGTATATATCTAGTTAACATAATTAAAGTTATTACCAGTGAGACATTATTAGAACTTTTCTATAATAATTTTACTTAAGTTATGAATAAAGTACAATCATCTTCATAATATTAATAATGTATACGTTTTAAATACTTAAACAAGAAAACGCACAGAATAAGCTCTCAAAATAAAGAAAATCTGACTATGTCCTAGTGATTTTATATTTTTATATTTAATGTAAGTATAAATAAATGCAACGTATTTTAAAGTTATTATTTTAATTATAGCACTAATTTTATCGATGTTATTGACGTGGCGTCATTCGAATAAATGATTTTGAATACTCCTGTTTTTTTATTTTTATCAACAACTAGCTTCTGCACTCTCCACTCTATTCTATAACATTCGGGGACTCTAGATTAATAAATGGTACAAATATCACAAAAGGATATGAAGCCTGTGGAAGTGTGGAGGATGATATTATTCCTCCAACGAGGCGGGAGGAGGAGGACCAGTCCGAACCACAAGACAAGCCGGCTTCCCGAGGCTTCCCCGATATAAATAAATAAATAAATCATTTATTTGCAACAATATTTTACATAGATAAATTATGTCGCCCTGAGATAGTATGTACTGTTTTTCAGGAACCTGTGCCTTCCATTTTCATCACTTATTCTACATTGGAAATAACATGCAAATTACAATTACAATTATGCAAAGAAAAACAAATAGTAACTAAACAAAAATAGTACTAATTAATGTAATGACAATTTTATTTTATACTAGCTTTCCGCCCGCGGCTTCGCTCCTGTGGACCCGGCAATTCGAATTTTTCTCGCCGTAAAAACCATGCTTGAACTTCAGCGAACATTTAAAAAAAAGAATTGTCCAAATTGGTCCAGTTGTTGTTGAGTTATCCGCTTACCAATACATTTTACGATTCATTTTTATATATAAGAAGATATGAATATGAAATTTCATCAAAATCTGTTCTGTACTTGCAGCGTTAGATATTTTGATCTTTATTATTTCTATACGTTTAATATTATTTTAGAAATTGAACTAATTCTACAATTTGAATCATGATATTGAGGTCGCGTTGCGTCGTTTGAATAAATGATTTTGAATACTCTTTTGTTTTATTTGAATGATTCTTTTTTATTTTTTCCAATAATCATCATGTCACGAAGTCAGCCGGGAAGTAAATAAAATAATAATATTGATAAGAAGACAATAAAAATAATCTGATATAGTCTGAACCCATTTATTACGACGGTAATATTTTATAATGGAGTGAATATACAATTATTATGCGGGATTCGTCTTAAATCAGTGGCTCCCATATTGTACTATCAAACTCACCCCCACAGACAAATCTCCATTTCAAACATTTTAAACGTTGTTTAACTTTAGTTACAGCATAAATATTCCTGTCCACCAATCTAGATCAAAATATAACCTAGCCAGTCCTAACTCTCCCAAGCCGTACTAAAGTCTCCGTACCAGTCCTTAAGTCTCCTAATCTCAGTTCTTTTAACCCCTACTTAAATCCCTTAGCCCCCTCTCAAATCAATATATAACTTAATCATTTATAAAATTCCTAGCATGGGGGCCCTTAAATAGGTTTTTTCTGTTTTTCGTATTTTTTGATAAAGCGGCGACAGAAATACTTCATCAGCGAAAAATTAACTGTCTATCTATCACTGTTCATGAGATACAGTCCGGCGACAGACATACGGAGAGCGAAATTTTATTAAGAGGCTTCCCCTTTGGGTATGAAATTCTAAATCATCATTTCTATTTATTTTGACACATTTTTAGCAATTACAAGAACATAATATATTTAATTTCAATAATTATGTTTAGATAATTGTAATTATCACCTAGGAAGAGATATCAGATTTGTCGATAAGCGATATGCTTTGCGTTGTCCCGATAACCACAGTTTTGGCAATTATTTCACTATGAAGGACATTTTTATAAAATAACTCCAAAAAATAATAAAATGGTGAAGAAAATAACGTTTTTGTGAAGGTCCATTATGTTTATGTTGTTTCTGATAACTAAACAGTAAGATTCATCATGAAATCAGGTGAGTTTCAAAACATTTATTTCAATAAATATTTATGATATTTTTCGTATTTGAAAATATTAAAACAAAAATTTAAAATTTAACCACATGGGTATGACAGCAGTGTAATTTAAGAATTAAGATCGACTTGTGACACCTATAGCTTTTTTTATTATTATTATTATTATATTTTTGTTTTAATTTTAGAAATTCCTGTTTCGTAATCATCCTCAATTCTCCGAATTGTATAGAACTAGTTTTAAGTAATATTTTTCCAATAAATCGTATTATTAGATGAAATAACACTAATAAATGAAAATTAATTTTTTTGCTCACATGTTCAATGCTATTTCTATTGCTATTTTATTATTACTGCATTTAACAGATGATGTATTAAAATTTGGACATGTAAAATACGTTGACGATTTGCTGAAACTTATAATTATTTTAATAATAACGGTTAATCATTAATATTTAATCTATATTATATCTTGATTTCATAACTGTTAATTTAAATAACTTAAATGAGAAATTAAGAATTGAAATATCATTAAAAGAATATGTTATGAGTAGAAAAAATACTTAGTATTAGATATTATTACACAAACTATTACGTCAAAATATCCCATACATTGTATTGTATACTTATCAGATTTTTAAAAATTATCTACGGATAACAAAACACAATCAGATTAGGTTTTTTTCGCATACTTTCCCGGTCAGTATTTCAAAGGATTATTTCAGTAATAGGAAAAGGCTGGCACTTCCTGAGGACTTACGTTCTGACCCTCGCTCGCTTCGACCTATTCCTCCAGGGGGCGCTGCTGATCGTCATATTCTTGGAGAGTAACGTGTACTTGTTGTTGAGAAGGAGTGAGGACAGTGGCTTCTTACCAACTTTAAATGAAGGTATATTTGTTTTTAATATCTGTACTAATATTATGAAGAAAAAGATTTGTTTGTTTGGATGATTGTTTGTTTGTATTGAATAGGCTCTCAAATTATAGGACCGATTTGGATCAAATTTTGGACGTAGGACGGTTTTTATCACAAAAATCCTACGGGAACGGGATATACATACGCGGGTGAAACCGTGGAGCTAAGCTTGTAATAAATAATAATAATTACTGATTAGGCATATAAATATATTTTAGATTCAGAAAAAATCGAACATATATTGCTAGTATATAATGACATAATATAATTTATTTTAGTTATTTAAAATAAACATAAATTTATGTCGATAACCAATTCTTGTATGAAAGAAAAACATAAAAAAGTAGATGTTACCTTATATCCTACTTTAGATACATCTTTAGTCCTTAAAAAAATGCTACATTTATATGGTTCCTTTATGTACCGCAGACGCATCATAAATTCATACTATCCTAATGTTAATGTAGTTAATCCATCCTACTAAATTCTTGTTTAGCGAAAATCATTTCATAATGGGTGAAAATTGGGGAACTAAAGTTTTTTACTTAATTAATTTAACTACATTATGGATTTTCAAAAATCATTTCAGAATGGGTGAAAATTGGGGAACTAAACTTTTTTTATTTAATTAATTTAATTACAATGGTTTTTCTAAAATCATTTCAGAATGGGTGAAAATTGAGGAACTAAAGTTTTGTAATGAATTAATTTAACTACATTATAATTTTTCAAAAATCATTTCAGAATGGGGGAAAATTGGGAAACTCAAGTTTTTTTATTTAATTAATCTAATTACATTAGTTTTTCGAAAATCATTTCAGAATGGGTGAAAATTGGGATAGGTGGTGCAGAATGCCTGCTCGCTATATTGGTATCCTGGCAGGGGAGGTCGTGGCGAAATTTCACCCTGGCATTCTGGCTCGGTGCCACAGCGGTCTCTGGGCTGGTTATCCTGGCCTTCCCATTCCCTGAGGCTCAGAGGCCTGAAGTCGGTGAGTAAGGACATAAGAAAAGTAGAAATAGTAGTAATATGAGGGAATAATGGAATTGCCGGTTACGTTGAGCAAAAATTAAAAAAAACGAGTTGATACGTGGTGTAAAGCAGTAAGAGAAAAATAATTATTATAAATAGTATTTTATTGTCCAGTGATTTTTTTGTTCTTCAGACCTCGAGACTCCTGTTAGTATTTTGATATTCCTAATAATCCTGAAAGCCCACATGAAAAACTCATTGCAAAGTTTCTATATTTAATACGCGCATCTTTGCTTTAAAACAAAGAGGCGCGTATTTTCGAATTAATACCCTAAGTAGAAAATTACTTGTCTAGCGTCACAAGTAACATTTTAAATGGATCTATGATAATAATTTATTTAGATATCATAGAAAATATTATCACAATTAAAATGTGGGGCAATCAATAAGACTGAAATTAATTTAAATTTCATCAATCATTGTTGATTAGAATCTTATCATTTTGCAATAACTTATTATGTAAATAGGTATTTTATCAGGATGATATTTTTCTTATAATGTTCAAATTTTATTGTCTTGTAACATAAAAACTAACACGTGAATTACTATTTATAACACTAATTACACTAATTTAACTTCCCCATATTCCTAACGTTAAGACATGATAGTTAAAAAGATGATTAATATCAAGATAATTTTATACCGTCTTGTCAAAGTGCAAAATTACAGATTTTTACTAATTGTATAATGTATATTTCACATCTACTGATATAAGCAAATTAAAATCTTTAGTGAATTTGAACTTCAGATCTCTGCGAAGGCGGCACCATATCAGCATACTCTGCCGTGGAGGACCCTCACCGCACTCTCCGCGGAGTGTTCCTGGTTGTGACGGCGGTGTTCTGTGCTCTCACCAAGATCTGCGTATGGACGCACGGCATCACCTACCTGGATGACCATGAACCGGAGAATGGGTGTTACTTCTATGGTACGGGCTATTATTTAGATAGCTTTCTCTGTAACTCGAGGAAGGCACAAGATGAGCGTCTGAACGCAGGACTTTTTATGATATAGCAGACGAGTGGAGCATGCAGTTCAGCTGATATTAAGTGACGGACCTGCCTATGAAAATCTACAACATCAAAGTGCCATAAGGGGGAGATAAGGATTGAAGGGGAGGAGATAAGGAAGGGATTAATGATGGGAAATTGGAAGAGTAGAAGAACAGGCTGAATACTACTTCACACCGATCTTCTGCTGGGGGATGGTGCAATGCTCGGCTGCCACTCATGGTCACGTTTGTAAACAAATTAATACGTCTATATCAAAGCGCCCATGTATGCTACATGAAAACTAAGGTTTGTTAGATATTTACCACTAAACAAAAACTAAGCAAAATCGTCTCAGAAGAAAGGCAAATTATGAACATAATTTTCAACTACTTCATCTAAAAGAGAAACATACATAACATATATAACTTACGTAATTTTATTTCAAAAATAGAGTTGTTTTTATTACATTTTTAATTTTTCTGATGTTCAGGTATCCTCATTTCCATCCGGCTCTCCGTCGGTTTAAGCAGTACAAACTGGCTCCGCTCTGCCTCCGTCAGCGAGGACTGGTGGCACGCCCACCTCTCCCTGGCGATGCTGGTGCTCATGTTCTCCATCCTCTTCACGCTGTTCCCCCGCCAGATGCCCACGTATAAGGAGGTGGACACTCTTGAGAGGACTTGTGAGTGACCTTTGAAGATTAGATCTTTTTCTTTTGTCAGTGAGACTTCTGTCTGAGATAGATTCCATCAACGTCAGGCTTTCAGACAGAACATCAGCCATATGGTTAATTGCTTATGATAGTGCTTTGGAGAAATCAAGATTGAGAGCCCAATATACAAAATTGTTATGGGGCAGCATGCCCACTTCTACGTGACACCTATCCTCCATTTTTCTATTCTCTTCACACTGTTCCCACGTAAACAGTAGTATTTAGAGAGTAAGTTTTTTTTAAATATAATTAGATAGAACCAATCAATCAAACATAATGACTGATGAAGAAGATTATAGGAGAATATAATAATACTTTTGCGAATTTTATTTTAAAATTAAAATTAATAAATAATATTTGTAGGTGTTCTCGAGCCGCTCGGCCGCGTGGTCCGCAACACCTCTCTGATGCTGCAGGCGGTCGCCATCGCGCTGCTCAGTGCTGCGATATTTGGTTACGTCACGTATGAAACATCACTCTTGCAGGTAATGTAGAATAAATCGCGTTTAAAATCCTTTAAAAAGTATTTTTTTAATACGGAAAGTACTCGCGTTAAAACAAACACAAGATTATACCACAAATAATATAATACTATACTAGATTATACTAAGTAAAAAGATATATAAGTTAGATTTAAGTGAAACAAAATTTTGAGTTTGCTGTGAGGAAATAAAATACAACAACGACGTGCAATATATGGGGTATGAATAAAACGGATGAAATGTTAAGCGACCCACATCCTTCTTAACTATTAGTTAGGCGATGACTTCTGTGATAACATTCTGTACCTAAAATTCGTTACATCTAAAATTATGTTATCCTTTAAAAAGGTAAGGCATTAGAAAAACAATGAAAATAAACTGTTACAAGCCTATTATTACAACAGGTTTAGGATTGTTTTACGAACTCAAAAGCACTTGAAACTTTCAAAATTGTTTTAAAATAGAAAGAGGTTCATAACTAATATATATTTTTATATTCCTAGGCAAAATTCCAAGTGGAGACGATACATCAGGATCCGCGGACATCTCGCGTCATCACCGACATTTTCAGATCTCTAGTTATTATTTTCTTTGTCACGGTGAGTTACCAAAAGCACGTTTTTACTTATATATCTATACATATCTTGAAAGCATTTTAATTTCGGAACACACTTCTAAAGGGGGTTCCCTGATTCATTTAAAAAAATTTATAATCATTCTTATATGTTTATCCATTACATAGAAATACGTGAATAAATGAAATAAAGTGTCGTATATCTATTCTTTGTTCATAGTTTTTTAGAGAGTAATCAAAGAAAATATTAAAAATATATTTACATATCTACACTAATATTATAAAGAGGAAAGCTTTGTTTGTTTGTTTGTTATGAATAGGCTCAAAAATACTGTACCGATCTTAAAAATTCTTTTACCATTCAAAAGCTTAATCCGTGAGTAACTTAAGCTATATTTGATAGACTATATGTATAACATTATGTTACAGCAGCGAAGCCGCGCGTATCAGCTAGTTAGTTATAAAATATCTGATATTATGTACCTATTGTAATTTAATTTTCACAAAGATCTTCCGTACGCGGTTCTCCGTCCGGCGCAAAGACGGTGTTAAAGGCAACACTGCTTCCAAAGTCGGCGGTGTGGTGGCGCTATCCGTCGCTGTGGTGTTCGCCGTACTAGCTGGCCTCAGCTGCAACACCGATACCATCCAAGGGATGGATGGGAACAATGAGGTGTACTCGCAACCTGCGTGTAGCAACCGGTGTGGGTAAGTTAAGTGATGTAAAAATGGCAACCCACATACAGCTTACATTGATATATACCAGTTTCCCTTTTGAAATATAGAATGGAAACGACTCAAGAGAAACAAATAATTTCAGTGTAGTAATCAACTCAATGAACTCGAAACATAATCGAGTAAGGCAATGGTCTATTGCGCCGGACGGTGTGGGTTCGATCCCCACGAGTAGAAAATTATAATGTGATAAACATTGCAATTTTCTGGTGTATTTATTTATCTATGGTATGCATGTATTTATAGAAAAAAGTATATTTAAGTATGTATATCAGTTATCTAGTATCCATAGTACAAGCTTTACTTAGTTTGGGACTAGATGGCGTCATGTTAATTTCCAGGATTTTTTTTATTTCTTATTTTTATTTGTCTCTGCATAGATTAAAATGCATATAAATCCATAGAGACGGGAGTACCGAGAAGAATATTTGCATATAAAATACAGTACACAGTAATCTATAAATAAAATTCTAATGTGACTGACTGGCTGTGATCTATCAAAGCACTGCCCAAACCGTTGGACGGACGGGCTGAAATTTGGCATATAGTTAGATATTATGACGTAGGCATCTGCCAAGATTTTGATCAAATCCCACGGGAAAGGGGAAAACAGATATACGTGGGTGAAACCGGGGGCACAGCTTGTATAACATAACAAAGCAAATTAACTAAATACACTGCAATTATTCAAAAACATAATTTACCACAGATGCAGCGAGACAACATATGGCTTTGCGCCTGTGTGTACCCTCGATACAATGACGACTTTCTTCTCGCCGTGCCATGCCGGCTGTAACGATTATGAGGACCTTAATGGATTGCTGTAAGTTTTTTATAAACTGTTAGATTTGTATAATGGAGAGAAGCGAAGATGGAGAGTGGAAATCGTATTTTACGCTAACTAATTTAGCTAAACAAAAAATAAATATAATAATTCAATCATCTTGATATCGTAATGACTTAAGTTATCTTCATAATCAATTTAATATTAATTAATGGTTTATTTTTGTATAAAATCTAATTAAAGAATATTATTTGTATGCCATTTCATTGGCGAACTGCGAATATGATCTTGAACCAACATTTATGTGACCACAAGTCTTACAAATAAATAAAAATCATATCATTTCAATAGTTTATATCTATGTATGACACCCTCGACAAACGACAAACTCCTTACGTTCACTACTTTTTAATGACTTTCTTGAGACGTTAGATATCAATCCCCTATCCTTCAAACTCCCATAATGAGGGCTAGAATGAATAGGCGTATGAATTCGCCGCTAGAGGCGCTAGTGTAGCGTAAGGAAGTCACTTGCCACTGCTTTATTTGGTTTTAGATTTCTTCTGATGTATTACGAAATATTGAATTTAAGCATTATTGACCGAGCCAAGTGAGGTCTCAGAGTTGAGATGGCGGGGCGGTTGTATGTTTGTATGTAAGTATGAAAAACTTTGTCCGACGATAACTTGAGTATCAATTATCTGATCTTTATAAAATTAGGCGGATAGTTTCGACAAAAGAAAATGTCGAGTTTCAAGATGAGCGAAATGAGGTGGGGGATAACGGAGATAGGTGAGGTGAAATAGATGATTTTCATATGAATATAGCTGAGTGTGGTATCAAACGAAAGGTCTTGATTTATACATTACAACGCGAGGTCCAGCTCGGGGCGAGTAAAGTTCAAATTATATCTAACGCTGGATTGATATACTTTCAGGTTACTTCATAACTGTACCTGTGGGCTTGGCACGCAGCGCGCCGTCCGGGGTAGCTGCACGTTGCCAACCTGCTCGCTACTCTACAACATCTATCTCGTATTCTTCACGCTCATGCTTGCTACTGGAGGTAATAAACTGCAGCGAATTCATAAAACATAAGAAATATTGCTTAGATAGTTTATTATGTGTACCTTTCTGATATCGCTAAAGCGTAACCGCCAGCCAGCCTTTACCGATTATGTTGGAGAAGTAATGATCCTATACTAAACTCAAAGGTGACTGGCATAGTGAGCCCCCAAACGGATCGGGCTGAAATGATGTTATGACGTTGGCATCTGCTAAGAAAGGATTTTGATCAATTTCCACGGGAATGGAGAAAATAGGATACGCGGGGCAAATATTTTAGTAAATATATATTTACACGAATTAGACTTAAAAAAATACTTAAAAATTACAAGATATGTCAATATCACTTAGCTCAATATTCAAATATTGAATTTCTAGAAGTTTTGAAGTTGAGTTCTCTCAATATTTCTTCACAAGGATACAATTTACAAAGCACACTATATAAATAAGATATAAGTTAGTAATTACAAACTATGCAATTCAGCCGTCTTCTGGTATATTATGTATATTATTTTATTAATTAATTAATATTAAAATGACTTATTTTCAGCGTCCGCTCTCCTAATGCAGGGCATGGTGATACTCCGGTCCACTCGACGGATTGACAAGCCCCTAGCTCTTGGTGTTACCTTTGCGATTGTGGGCTTGATATCGAATACGCTAGGCCATTATTTATATATGGCAATAAATTGTAAGTATTTTTTTTTTATTAAATGAACCTTTTTATTGCTGACTAGCTGATCTGCGCGCCCGTAGCATAATGTTATATATAGCCTATGTTACTGGCGGATAATGTAGCTTTCGAATGGTGAAAGAATTTTTAAAATCGGTCCCGTAGTTTTTTAACCTTTTCATTACAATCAAACAAACAAACAAACAAAGTTTTCCTCTTTATAATTTTTTGTGTAGATAAATAATATTCAAGGGACACCAATATACCATAAAAGACGTCTACTAAAGAGTATAAAAATGGTAACTTATTTAATTTATCAGTTGTAACTACTTCAATTACCGCTATAACGATTGGATTTTGTCGTAACAAGGAAGGAACTAATAACCTACTGATCCAATAATTTTGATAAACTCCGATTAAAGCTAACACCAACTTCAGATATCTATGTCGATAATTGAAACCCAAACATTCGTTAATATCTCCAAAATCTGACAGTTACTAAGCACGAAATAAATTTTTACTTTACTATTAGCAATTTTAATCTCTTCAAAAAAATCTTTGTGCGAGAATTACGCTTATGAATAAGTATGAAATCACCAACCAGTGGTCTCAAAGTCAAAATGTTAAAAAAATTGGTATATTCGATAAGAAATATCTAATATTTGGATCAAAAATCAATTGTTTTTCCTTATTCTATTGTTGAAAAATACCGGCCTCCGTTCGCCTTAATTATGTCAGCGAAAAAAAGGTCATTTAAATAAGTACGATACCCGGTTAACAATATATTACACATTAATTTTTTGTGCAATTGCGATCACATTTTTTTAAAATTACAGATTTGACATGTGCCTACGAAGTGAACGGTGTGTGTATCTTCCACAAGGAGCGAGTGTGGTCAATCCCACTTGTCAGCGCGATTCTGTGCGCATTGTCAGCAATTCTCAGCTTCGTCGCCAGCCGAACTAGCTTGGACACCGGCAAAGTTGTTGTCAACGGTGTTAGCTGATATATTACTAATATAATTTGCAGAGTAGTTGATAAAAATCATTTTTGAGTCTGTGCCTTAAATGCAATAAATTTTAGGCACAGACTCAAAATATATAGAGATAACAATAAAAGCCTTTAATTACGGAATATTTGAATCTGTGTATAAAATGCAATTATGAGTTACAACGTGGTGTTATTGTAAGCTATGTATAGAGATAATATTGTAATTTGTAAAGCCTTTGTAAATATTAAATAGAAATAAAGTGCTTTAAATTTTATGTTTGTTTTTCGAGACACGACCCAAACTTTTTTTATACCGGTTTTTGTATCAACACGAACTGTCAAGTAAAAAAATAGATATTATTCTGGATTCACAGTAAACGTGTGTTCATTTTTCTTGTCAGCGCTATTCTGTGCGCGTTGTCAGCAATTCTCAGCCTCTCTATTTGAACAAGCCTGGTGACAAAGTTGTTTCTAATAGAGTTAGCTGATGAATTTTGAATACGAAAACATTAATTTAAAATGATAGATAGAGTTAATAATTATAAAACCATTATGAGTAGGTAAATATTAGATGGAAATGTTAGTTTTTTTTTGTTTTATATACAGAATATTACATTTAAAACACGAGTTGTATAGTATGCCTTGTGAAATGAGCATTTCCCATGAAGGTTCATATGTCACATATTATGTTACGCTGTGTTACCTCAGTCGCATTTTTAATATAGGGCATCAGATTTACTTAATCATTTTCTGTATTCCCTTTTTATGTCGCATAGTTTTACTTGTATATTTAAGGCTTTTAACACATCGTCATTTATATGATGTGTTCACTGCGGTTATGTTATAACTACTATTAGCTTTCCGCCCGCGGCTTTGCCCGCGTGGACTACAAAATTCTATACTTTGTCGATTTTTGAAAAGAGGTGGTATGACAATTTTTACGATTTAGAAACGTACGTTCGTAAATATATCTTGTCAAAAGTTTATTTTTGCAAAAATCCCATTTATAAGCTTCTATCCAACTGTCCAATTACTATTATTTTTAAGTACAAAGTATATTATCCTAATACGGAGTAATTATTTTAATTAGGTAAATATAACAAGTGTTACTGCTAAATATTTGTATACACAAGTTTTATGTATATGTGCCGCGAATTCAATTAGTAAGTCTATATATTTATGCCTAAAGCGTGTTCATCTAGCGTCAAAAAACAATTTTCAAGGATATTACGAAAGATCAAGGGAATTTAAAAAATAACCAATACATGATTTAAAACATTTTATTAGCAAATGGCACTTATTGTACGATTTTATCAAAAACATATAAAAAATTTCCGTCTTACGTACAAAATAGTTGCGGATGATGGTTAAAAATCGACAATACTTTTAAAGTATTGAAAATATAGTGTAGGAGCTTGTGATATAAAACGCTTACTAATATTACACCTCTTTGAAAGTGTCATATAAACAATTCGTTGAGTTTGTCAATCAATTTTGCAAAAACAACTGAGCAGATTTGGATGATATTTTGTTTTTCCGTAGTTTATAATCCATCTAGACGAGAACTTGTATAATTGCATTGTAAAATCAAAAAAATAAAATTTAAATATTAAAAATATTTAACAAGCTCCTAAAAGTTTTGTGCATAGCCACCAATAACAAATCTCAAACATTAAATTCAAATATATGTTTCAAAAATTAACACGACAATAATAAAACATATCTTAATAAATAAATTTATATATGCCTTATTATATTGTACTTACAGAAAAATAAATAAAAACTAAAACCTATGGAAATGTATTGACTATTCTATTTCTATGACAAACACTATTTTTACCGATTTTCAAAAGTTGTGATTCAATACATAAAATATATTTGAACTAAAAAAAAACAATTATTTCTTGATCATTCAAAAAATTATATTTAACTCGGTATGGAAGATAAAGTATTTTTATATTGATATTAAATAAAATTTTATACAAAAAAAAACGAACTAGAGATTTTGTGACATGTACATTTTATAAATATCAGATAACGAATTTTCAAAATAAATCCAACTTTAACTCGATTCACTCTAAATTACAAAAAAAAGAATCACATAATTATATAAAAACCACTTTAATATTTAATCTAATGATCCAAAATACGTAGATTTCCTGAAACTATTTTGTTTTCCAGCACAGCGCCTGAAGGGATGTCGATTCTGTCTCCATGATTGGCTATTATGATAACTGTACCCTGAAAAATATAAAAATAACATTAAAAATGACATTTAACACAACGCCATCTAGTCCCAAACTAAGCTAAGCTTGTACTATGGAAACTAGATAACTGATACATACTTAAACATACTTTTTTATTTATAAAAACATAGTATACATATATAAACACCCAGACAGTAGAAAATTGCAATGTTCATCACATAATTTTCTACTCTAGGGGATCGAACCCACATACTTCGGCGCAATAGACTATTGCCACATCCACTGCGCCAAACGGGTCGTAATTAACCTTATTATGAATGGGATAGAGTTTAAAATATGTTAAAAAACAACAATTGCCCTGTTTTCCTATTTTGTACCTTATTCAATTGACTATAAAGTTTAAATTACAAAGTAATTACATGCAACGTTAAATTGCTACAAAACAAAGGTATTTAATTTTCTAGACATATTATGTTAACATGAATCCAAAAGTTTTTAATATTGAATAAAAAAAATTAACGGATTTTAAACTTATTATTTAACCCGAACTTTCTAAAACTCGAATTACTGCCATTTCAAAGTTTGTTGTTGTTTTTGAAAAGCACCTGAATTTGCATGGCAACGATATTCACGACCAATATTGTTTAAGCAACAGTAAAAACGTCTTCAGTTAAATAAAAAACCACAAACCTTCAAAGCAACGCCCCTTCCAAACGTGACATCCCCAGACACAGTCAAATGGTCCAACTCGATCAGATCCGGTATCGTCGCGAATCTGTTCAGAAACTCTTTCACCTTCGCAAAGTGATTATCCCCCAATTTCACTAACGGAGTGGAGGGGAACATCCTCTGGGGGGACATCACTAGCGAGCCGTGCGACAAGCTGTACAAATTGGACATCACTAGCAGCAAATCCGAGGTTTTCTTCACCGGCAAGAAGCGGCTTCTAGGCACATTCACACCGATCCCTCCTTCGAAGCACTTCATAGCCGCTCCCACAGCCGTTTCTAACTGAATCACGTTTAAACCATCAGCTAAACTCTTGTTATTAACGATTATTTCCATGTTCAGAGACCCTTGTTCGACCACACGCTGAATGGCATCCAATTTCGCCCATAGATTATTCGTGTTGAAGAATTTGAACTGACTGACGGATTTGAAGTCATCCACGTGCTCTTTCGGGACTTGCGCTATTTCTAACAACCTCAGCTTATCTTCGTATTGAATTAGAGTTCCTCCTTTAACGTCTGCCCTGGTTTTGTCCGTGACTTCCATGACGAATTCTGAGGTTTTCGCGTCTGGGTTGAGGAGGAGGCTGAGGATGTTCAGGTCGACTGTGGCTCCCAAATTGTCGATGTTGCTGATGAAGCAGTAGGTCCTGCCTTCTTTGATGAATTTCTGCAGGAGACCGGAGTTGTAGAAGGATTCGTAGAAGTCACCGTGACCGGGTGGGTACCATCTGGAAAACAAAAATAAATATAACGCATTAATATCTTTGTAATTCTATAAAAAATTATAATTGAAAAAGGGATTCGTAAGCCAGAGTTTTCTGGAGGTATTATGGGGGATAGTCAAAGAAGTAGTAGCTTTGCATAATTTTATAGTTATATTCTTAAAAAATATATGTATATGTAATTCTTCAATATATGTATATACTGAAGAATTATTAATTATACAAATGTATGCAAAGTTACTGCCTTTCTGAGTATCCCACCCTAACCTGTAAATAAAGTAATAAATACAGAACTTTGTATACATATATTGAAAAAACTTATAGATATTTCTGTATACAAATATCCTGCAATAGTAAAATACTTCAGAATTCACGTCGCAATTCTTGGGCACTGGTAATGTGGATTTCCCGGTTGATCCTTGGGTGGCAGGACTGGTTAAAGCTGTGGACATTCAAAACAACGTCCTACGGAAAAAGTAGCCTCTAATTGTGAAATAGAGTTACGCCTCTATATCACAATGCATATCGCAATCCTTGGGCAGCTGTCGGCAGGACTACTTGAAGGTGTGGACATTCAAAACAACGTCCTACGGAAAAAGTAGCCTCTAATTGTGAAATAGACTTACGCCTCGATATCACAATGCATATCGCAATCCTTGGGCAGCAGTCGGCAGGACTACTTGAAGATGTGGACATTCAAAACAACATCCTACGGAAAAAGTTGCCTATAATTGTAAAATAGACTTACGCCTCGATGTCAGAATACACATCGCAATTCTTTGGCTGCAGTCGGTAGGACTACTTGAAGCTGTGGAGAAAACATCGTCCTACGGAAAAAGTAACATATAATTGTAAAATACACTTACGCCTCTATATCAGAATGCACATCGCCATTTTTAGGTACTGGCAACAAGGACTCTCTGTTGATCCTCGGGTGGCAGGACTGGTTGAAGGTGTGGATGTCCAGCTTCAGGCCCTTGTACTTGCGGATCACCTTCTGCGTGTCTTCGTCCGTGTTGAACGAGTTCATGAGGACCAGGGGGACGTTGCATTTGTAGGTCTTGTTTAGGTGCTGGAAATAATGATTGACAAAATAAGGTCGAGGCAATAGCAAGGTATTGGCAAAATAGTCTCTTGAGAGCATTTCTCTATGCAGAGGTTGTTTTAAGACTAAATCTACAAGGCTCGAATTACAGAACTCTGATGTTTACCAAATTTAGTATCAAATTAGATGAATAATATTCTAAAACTAATAAACCAGTAAACCAATGTTTCATACATTGCCCATCCTTATTAAAGGATTTTTCTAGGAATGATGTTTCAAAAATGTTAAATTCCATTTTACCTAAATAAAAATACGATGTATGGAGTCCATTTTTGTTACAGAATTTTTCTAGTAACGTAGTTTCAAAAATTTGAAATCCCATCATACCTAGATGAATAATATGATGTATGGAGTCTATCCTTGTCTTTTCAAGAAATGAAGTTTAATAAAAAATCAATTGTAAATATCTTGTTAAAAGATATTTATAGAAACGAAGTCTAAAAAAAATAAATACTATTATACTCGCAAGAGTAAATTCTATTCCATAGAATTACCAACCTCAATTTGTTGTACAGTAAGATCGAGGAAGGTCAGCTCATTCCTGACTTGTATCACAGACTTCGGTCCCTTGCACCCCATGGAGGTTCCCAGACCACCGTTGAGCTTCACCACCACGAGTTTGTCGAGCATGTGGTGGATATTGTCTGTGGTTGGGGTCTGGAGAGTGGAGTAGTCTATGACCGCACCTTCGGGAAGCTTCTGGATCTTTTCCCATGTCACTGAAGGCCCCTCTGTGGAGATTTAAACTTGTGTAAATTATTACTTCTCTTTATTTGCTCTCAATTTTAATGGTATTATTCTAATTTTCATTATATTTTCGGTCACGCTCAGTTTTAGCCTAAGTGGCAAACTCGAAAGACTAGTTGTTGAAGTTATTATTCGTTGGTATATTGCATTGAACCCTAGGTTAGGTTAAAAATGCAAATAATTTTTTTTCAATACGACATAGCACCAAGAATGTATCATATTTTGGTTGTTTTTTCGGGTACCACGAAATAATTGCTTTGATATGTCATTGATGTTTATTATATACTAGCTTTCCGCCCGCGGATCCGCTCGCGTGGATCCGGCAATTCGAATTTTTCTCGCCGTAAAAACCATGCTTGAACTTCAACGAACATTTAAAAAAAGAATTGTCCAAATTGGTCCAGTCGTTGTTGAGTCGCTTACCAACACATTAACACATTAAATTTTAGTGATTCGAAGGTTTTATTAGCATAAATTATCAACTCACGTTCAGCCAAGAACCTGCTGAACAAGTTCTTGAAGCCCTGGAACTCCTTCTCGACCGTGGGCCTCCTGGTGGGCGGCACGGACGCCACCAGCTTCTCCAGGTCCACCTCCAGGCGCGCGAGGGCATCCCGCTTGGTCGCCTCCTTGAAGTCCCGGGACCCTGATGGAGTGCGTTGGTGACTTCTTATCTGAAAGGGTACAAATTGTTGCTTTGAGTAAAGAAAAGTAACAAGAAGCAATTTCATTTTGTTGTTAAGAATTGAATTAGACTTTTTTACACTATTTCCATTATTTATTTAAACACTGTATATAATTACAACCGGTTTCGAATTTCGAGAAAAAGGTAGTACTACCTATAGTACCTGATGATGAATTCTGTATATATAATACATAGTGGAAATAGTGTAAAAAAGTATTTAATTCAATACTTAAAATGCATTTCCACCAAGAAGTCACAATACTCGTACAACCTATCAATCATATTGTTGTTAAGACGTTTTGAAAACACTTTTGTTATAGTACTCTATGTATATGTTATGGACCAATTGATAAGGGCATTATGTATAATGACACGTTTATCATTTGGTCCATAACATATATACCTATACCTACTCTAAATATGTACTTATGAAACGTATGTAGTATGCAAGTACATATATGTTTTGCGTGCTTCTATTTGAAATAAGTAATAAGTAAATAATAAACTCTTGTCATAAAACCTAGAGTTTTATATTGTAATCTTGGATAATGTAAGACTCAAAACATCAAAAAGCCTGCTGTACTTCATGACAATTTTTGGTATTTTCGATCATTTATTCGCATATGTAATTTAAAAACCTTCAGCATATTTCCCCTCGAGAATCAAACCCAAGCCACGTGTAAAGTCAGAGATAAAAAATAAATAAATAACAAATTTGTTTATTGCCTTTACCAATGAAAAATACAATAATAATTTTGTAAAAAAAAAGATTAAAATGTAATGTGGGTAAAAGGTTTATTCATTATTCAGCATATGTTACGGGCATCTTAAGATGCCTGCAACGCTGTTTTTCAAAAGTACGTTAAAATGAAAACATCCGCCATCCATTGACAGATGACATCCGCGTATGCGTCTGCCGATGTGAAGAGGGGTCTTTAGACGACGACTGCGCCTAGCAAAAATGTAAACTGTACGTATAAACCGTTTTGTCCTTCAATGACCACTGTTGACTCTTATACAAGGTCAAACAATGACGAAATCTATATTTGCTGACTAAACCTCATTTGCTAGACAAGTTACATAACTTATAAGTCATCGTGAGTCTTGAATATTATGCTACGTCATCGTATGTAAAGACTGTAGTCTTCCATAAACTATAAATATAATATAATTGGTTACACTAATATTAAAAAGGGGAACACATTTTTTGTTTGTAATGGATAGGCTCATAGACTATTACCGATTTTAAAAATTCTCTCACCATTCGAAAGCTACATTTTCCACGAGTAACATATGATATATTTTATAAGCTATATATATAACATTATGCTACGGGAGTGAAGCCGCGCGGATCAGCTAGTACAATATAATTGGATATTTGTATTTGTATAAAACTGATTTATTATTTGATATTAATAAACAAAGACCACTAATGAACCAATGTGTGTTTGATTTATTAGCTATGCCCTGCAGTCTCGCCGACGTATATCCCCTGTTCCCGTGGTAATTCCGGTATAAATGCTATCCTATGTCCTTTCTCGTTTTAAACAATCTTTGTATAAAACAATTTAGGCGTGAAGAAGGACAGATAGACATAGAAACAGACAGTAATTTACGCATGTTTTTTATCTGTTTTTGTTTATTAATGTACATCAGGTAGCTGACAAATAAAAACATATCAGCAAAACAATTTTTTTTCAGTTTTCGATATAATTGTACAGCAAATCTGAACCATATTTCAATTCCATGTACCGAGACCAGTAATCTCAGCATTATTTAAATTCCGATAACATTCTGACCCTGACCCCAGCGTCACTTATCAAATCATACAGTAAGGTCACGATATCAATATCATATATAATTTGGAGTTACGTTGTTAGCTAAAATTTTTGAGTGTATCCCAAAAACTGTTTTTCCAAAAAAAGCCTTTATTTTATATATACTAATATTATCAAGACGAAAGGTTTTTCTTTGCTTGTTTGTATTAAATAGGCTCCGAAAGTACAGGACCGATTTGGATGAAATTTTGTACAGATATTCTTGGAAACCCCAGGAATGACCTAAGACAGTTTAAATCCCGAAAATCCTCCGGGAACGAGATATAAACGCGGGTGATACTCAGCTCAGCTAGTAAATAATATAAATGAATAAATTGAGAACAACAACAACTGGTAATACCACGCCATAAAATAATTTACGACTATTTAAAAATATACACATTATGGATATTCTTACGCCACTAAAGATTAAAAATAAAATAAAATAAAATTTTACTACGTATTATAATGAACTAGGATTTTATAATAAAAATACGACATTATTATAAAAAATACTAGTATTTTGGTTTTGTAATTGACAATAAAACATGATTGTTATCATTAATATGTAGTTAATTATGTTCATTTTTGGCATTTTCATAGGTATTTTACGACTACAGTAAAAGATAAAAATAATATAAATCACATGAATACGTTAATTTGTATCGTCATTAAAGATAAAACAATACATTTATCTATACTATCTATTAATGCCTAATAACTATGTCTACAATCGATATACCCAAAATTGTATCAGCCAAAAAGCATAGACAAGATAAACATAAAATCAGAACAGTCCTGTATATATGTCGCAGTAAGATAGATAAAGCCGTAACATAGTTATATCGCTAGGGATATAATTATATGCCGTAACATAGTTATACGAAAGCGATTCATTACTATCTTACTAGGAGTATAGTTATAAAACGGTCCAAGTTTAGTGATATACTTATATTACTAGATTTCGTTTAGTGAAATAGAAATCTACCATAGAATTAAATAAAAATTGGTATAATAAATTTGTTTTATCTTCATTCAAAAATCTACTTTATGTATTCTGCAGTTAGTTACAATACTTTGTGACATTAACACGTAATTACACGTATTAAAGTAATTTCAATTATAATTAAAATTACCATGTTGGAATTCAAACATTAACAATGCAATTAAACATAATGAAATATTAAAAATCTTTTAAAACTAATCAACAGTTTTGAGATAACTTTATTTCTTATATTTATTAAGTTGGAATCTTTGTTTCTTTGTTAGTAATTTCAAATTTTTGTTCAAACAAGAAGCGGAATCATGTCATCTAGAATTTAGTAGCACTGAATGCTTCTTACAGGCACATCTTTTAGCAGAACACTGTATATTCGATTTTTTACAGGAACGCTGCACACTCCGAAAGCTATTTCACTAAACTTAATCTAGTAATATAAGTATATCACTAAACTTGGACCGTTTTATAATTATATTCCTAGTAAGATAGTAATGAATCGCTTTCGTATAACTATGTTCAGGCATATAATTATATCCCTAGGGATATAAGTATAACTATGTTACGGCTTTTTCTATCTTACTGCGACATATACATATCATTACTTATAAATATTATAAATGCAAAAGTAACTATCTATCTGCCTGTGTCTCTTCTTCACGCGTAAACCACTGAACCGATTCGGATGAAATATTGTGAATATATAATAGTTTTTACCCCACAAATCCTACAGGAACGGGAGATATACGCGGGTAAAACCGCGGGACTCGGGTACTATATTATTGTCTATGGCATTGACTTACCGCGTAATTAATTGCTTAAAATGTAAACATATTTGGCCTTGAAGGCGACACGAGTTTTTAATTGAGACGTAAATATTTCGTACTAGTAATTAAACATACATATATGTATTAGGATTTCAATGTAGAAATAGAAAAAAAATCATAAAATATCTTAATAGATCATTTATATATTTTTAATACTATGCTATATTAAAATCTATAGGTTGAACACGATAATCTCGGGATACTCTTTGATTTGAAAAAATATTTTTTATGTTATATCATAAATTATGTTTAAAAACTCGTAAAAGTCAGCCATCTTCATTACTATATCCATTTTTTTTACATATGTTATGCGATTCCATTATACTAGTCATAATTGCCTTATTTACAAACATATCTATTATGTACTTTTATCCATCCATATAAATAATTAGCAACTATATTTTTATTGTAAAATGAAAAAAACAAGTAAATGAGTTGTATTCTTTACACGTATTTTTATAAATAATAAATAAGAAAAATTGCACCGTCATTACAGTTGATGATTTCAATCAAAGGACACGACGCCATCTTGAGAATATTCTAGAATTTCAATACAGTCGTGTCATCAATTGAGCGAGTTGTGTGAACATTTAGATTCGTTAGTTTAATACTTTAGTTACATGAATGTTAACAGTTAACCTCTTGCCAAACAGAGCAATAATATTAAAGTATGAAGTTGTTTTCTATTGTCCCATTATTATTATATCTGACATTTATATTGACTATTATACATACTTTCTTGTGGAATGTCTATTTGATAATACTAATCTATACTAATATTATAAAGCTGAAGAGTTTGTTTGTTTGAACGCGCTAATCTCAGAAACTACTGGTCCGATTTGAAAAATTCTTTTAGTGTTAGATAGCCCATTTACCAAGGAAGGCTATAAGCTATATATCATCCCGATATTCCCACGGGAGCGAAGCCCTGGTGCGCAGCTAGTATTATTATAAAGAGGAAAGATTTGTTAGTTTCATTGTTTGTATTGTATAGGCTCCGAAACTACAGGACGGATTTGGATGAAATTTTGTACAGAGATTCTTTGAAACCCCAGGAATGATATAGGATAGTTTTTATCCCGAAAGTCCTACGGGAACAGGATATGTAGGTGAAACCACAGAACTCAGATAGTCACTTATAAATATCACTAGACGCTTCAAATTCAGATTCAAACAACTTTATTTGCTCAGTGTAGTTACATAAGATGTTAGTAAATGTGTCAGTCTATCTTACACATTCTGCCTATAAGCTAGACATGCAAATATTATCTAAATAAATATTTAAATTACAATTTTTTTTAATATCTACAGAATACAAATCAAATTTTATTTAAAAAATATCACTTCAATACTACAAGTAATTGAGATAATTTTGCTTAAAAATAGCTAATTATTGCCAATTTAAAGAACCAAATCTTTAATTATTTTCTTCCGTCTGACAAAGAAAACTAACTAATTAGCGATAAATCAACCTTATTTCTCTTTTTTTAACCGCCTTTAAAAAAAGGAGGAGGTTATCAATTCGACCGTATTTTGTTTGTCATTGCAAGACCATTCATCATAATTCAGTGTCACGATGACTCGACAATATTATAAGTATTTTATTTACCTCCATTGATAAACATTAGCTAATTTGACGATAAACACAACTTTAGAAGCGATAAGTATTCCTTTACACCTGTTATCTGTTACAGTAAACCTTTGTGACATACTTGTATTAGCAAGTCTATACCGTGTCTCAATAAATAACTATTTTATGAATAAAAATGCATTTTACGGGATTTTAAACGCAGTTTATTTTACATTATTATTTAACCCGACGTTTCGAACACTTTTATTTCATATTCTTCAGTTATTAAAAAAAATAATTTAATTGTTTGACAAATTGTTTGCAAATGTTGTATATTTTTATATACCTATATTTAATTCACAAATCTGTATGTTACTTTTGATTGTGATATTTGTGATAATGTATATCATTGTGAATAATTTGTGTGCTGTTAGTATACCTTTTCCTAATAAAAATAAAATAACTGAGATGATCGTTTTCTTCATTAGTGTTTCAAAAATTGTGTTACTACATCAACCTATCTCCACGAAAATGGTATCCGGGTGTCTCCTTTAAAAGCAGTTAAAATCTTTTTCAATATGGAAAAAAATTGCGTTAAAATAAACACAAGAAAACTAATTTACATTTCTATTATACCAAGTACAAATGACAGAGGAAGGAAAAACGGTTGAATTATATACAGTAAGGAAAAGTTGTCGCAATTTTCAAATGTGCATTAGAGTACTGTGTATGAAATTAAATTCTACCATGGGCTTCCATGCAACCTCAAAATATATCAGGAAATCTCCAAAACCGAGATACTTTTACTAAACATAAGATATATCATTACTTACTCCATCTGCAGATACTATACTATCCCCTCATTACGCTATACCCTGTATAAAAAGGTTATCAGAACTTATATATGGATAAATAAATATAGAAATTTTCTTATGAACTTAGAATTTAATGTTGGGAAAAACGCCTGTGGCTCTTTAAAAACTTTGAAACTATTTAAATTTTTAACTTCCGATTCGCGGTTGCTAACCTGTGATCTAGTCTATTCTGAATAAAAATCAAGACTAATATACTTCAGAGACTGTATTGTTACTTCTTAATGGAAATGCATTTTAAAAATATAGCATTAAAGTCTTTTTCACACTATTTCCACATATATTAATGAACTTTATTAAATTTACAACCGGTTTCGAAAAATCATCAGGACTACTATCTAATAAATAAATGTGGAAAAAGTGTAAAAAATACTTTAATTCTATATGCATCAAGACTAACTAGAGCTAATAAAGAGTCGCATTTTTATCCATTGGAGCGTAAAGAAAACAATATCTTAGGATAGTCATATCAAATAACGATGTTAACCTTGCCGTATGATATTTAAATACATCAGGGAAGTAGTAGCATTACACTAAAAGGAGGTAATGTTAATTTGTCTTACTAATGCCCCGTTTCAGTATTTCAGTTAAACTGTAGTAGGTAGCCTGGAAGCTATAAGGCCGCCTCTCGAACATATTTTCTTGTATGTTGTTTTATATGTTATGTCCTTTACTTTTGTGTGCAATAAAGAATTATCATTCATTCATTTATTCATTAGACTGTCAATAATTATGGATTCATTAAGTTAACTGCCAGATAAATTTCAGACGAAATTTGACAGTGATGTGTTGCTCAGAAACATAATTAACACACTTTCCGGACGTTTTTTGTTATCGAATAGATAAATTAACGTTAAAGTGAATAAGAAACCAGGCACTAGTAATGTTTGGAAAACTGCCCTTAGACTTATTCGACTTATAAGCCGAAAAGAGTCCAAAAGTATAGGCCCGAACACATAAGAATGCATTCTTCGAAAAATAGGCCGATTTAGTCGTCATTAATCATTACACCCAATGTTTATAATGAATGCTTACTAATATTATAAATGCGGAGGTAACTCTCGCCTTAACCACTGAAACTATTTGTTCAGAGATTGTTTGAAACCATATAAAGCACTTAGGATAATTTTTAATCCGAAAATCACATGGGAAAGGGAATACGCGGATGAAACCGCGGGCACAAAATTTTCAAATATTAAGTTATTTAGCTTATAAAACATGGATTTTCTGATGCGTGACGACAGACGACGAACTTCTTTAAAAACTAACTTTGCCCACGTCTTAAATATTCTGAAATGTTCTGTATATTTCTTAGATTAAAATTAAACCTTGTAGTTATCCTATCTTAACAGGGCTATCTAACCTCCAGTCTGGCAGAGGTCACTGACAACGATAACACATATAAATGTCTCGAAATAACTAACACAACGTAATGCGTATATTCATAAAGCCCATATATGCGTAACCTACGAAAACGAGTTAACAATAACCCTACAAAACCGTAACCACAGATCAGACATAATGTCTATTTAAGTGACATTATCCTTAAAGTGGTAATTATCTAAATGACAATTACTTATCTGAATGACAAATTTTAGTCACAATAAGTGACATTATCTAAAGCGTAGTAACACAAAATAGATAGGAACAAGTCAATCGCATGTATGTACATAATTTTCATATCTACGTACTGCTAAGGTTATTAACTTTATGCACAAAAAACTAGTTAAAGATAGTGCCATCCACTACGACGCGCTAAAATTTTTTGAATTTGGAATAAGTAGAGCATATTTTAATATGATCGCAGTACTTTGTATTGATTAGTCTATTTATTATAGTGTGCGTGTGCACACATGGGTAATAAGAGCGTACCTATAAATAGATATATGTATATAAACAATAGAAAATTACAATGTTCATCACTTTTTATTATTATTTTTAGTGTACCTATGTGTTCTTGAAATAAATGTTTTTTCTTTCTTTCTTTACATCCTAATGTTCTAGTCGTGAGGATCGAACCCACACCTTCCGGCGCAATAGACCATTGCTGAACCACTCCGCCAATCGGCCACTGTCTTCAATAACGTAACTTGGGCAAAGTTCAGTGTGACGGTAAACCATATCTAATCATCGGTTGTTATCTTAATGACATATCGTGGGCATGAAATTAGCATTTATTGCAATGGAAATGAAAACGAAAATTACACGTAATATAAGTGTATTGGCAAATGTTATAAAGGTCTTTGAAAATGCACCCGTAGATTCGATAATGAGTAAAGACTGAGAAAATATCTTAATTATGACCGGTTTCTACGTATTTTAGTTAAACTGTCTAAAGATATGGATTCATTCATTAAAGTTAGTCGTCAGACGAATTTTAGACGATACCTTAAAGTAACTCAAAAACCGGGAATAAATCGAACAAAATACCTTTGTATATTATGTTAATTCTTGTGTTTCTAAAGCAAAAAAAATTGGCAATATTTTTGTAAATAAAAGGTCAAGACAGCTTCACAAATTTCTTCACCCACCTAAAGCTTTATAAAAATGAAGTAAAATAAAATAAAATAAACCCAAAATCTTGTTAGCGTATTATGTATTTGTTACTGATTACAAAGTACGACAATAACATACACGTCTATTTACAATTCAAATTTGTCCATTTGATTCATGTGATAAAAATATAATTTAGATCGAAACGAGTAAAAAAATTGATAAATAATATTATTACAGAATATTTAAAACGATACCTTCCTTATTTTTGTACCTATTACGTAAACCAATCACAAAATATAAATTATGTCAACATTAATCATTGGTATGAGCAAGTATATTTATAACATATTTAAAAAATATAAGTGACTAATAACCGTATAATAGAGACATAAAATACATTTATAATCATCTGCGCATCGCACTTTATGATAAAAAAAATATCGTTTATTATTTTCTATTCTTTATTTCCTTACTAGCTGAGCTCCGCAGTTTCACCCGCGTATACATCCCGTTCCCGTAGGATTTTCGGGATAAAAACTATCCTATGTCATTCCTGGGGTCTCAAAGTATCTCTGTACAAAATTTCATCCAAATCGGTCCTGTAGTTTCGGAGCCTATTCATTACAACCAAACAAACAAAGTTTTCCTCTTTATAATATTAGTATAGATGAATAAACTTCTTACCTTGGTTAATAAATCCATTGCGCTTAATAACAATCCTCCTTAGTCAATAAAATTTTAAAAAAAATACACTACGCACACGCGCTGTCAAAAATTGGCGGGAACGTCAAACGCGAATGGCGCGAGCGTCTATCGCCGCGCGTTATTTAACAACTGATATAAATATGAGTTCAAATAGTTTATCAACGGAAGTTACCGCGCCATTGATTAACGTAAGAAGCCCTTCTACATACGGAGATGCTGAATGAATGTGCATTTTAAGGCCGATGATACACGAAGCAACACCAACGATTATATAACACCACTATTTCTAAGACACATCCTGGTAAGATTCCTTGGGGTTAAAAGGCCAGTCATTTATGTAGTTCACACCGATTGAATCCATTTTCCTTGAAGGAATACATTCCTTCACAAATAAAGGTCATTATCAAGGTCATATTATACACGTCATTTGAACACAATTTTCATTACATAAACCACATTCAATTCATAAACGCAAATCGTAAAGGCATACGATCATTGATCAAACAAGAGAGACAAAACATTATTTTCTCGACTCTAAAACCAAATTGTTGCTTTTCGCGATAATGTTTACTGTACCTATGTTCATTTTAAACTGACAATATCTTAATTCTTAGTAGCCATTGTTTACTTATATATGCAAATAAGATTTTACATTAGTATTTCAAGTACACATTAATACAAATACGTGTAGCTATGAAGTTGTTCGCTATTGTTTATAGTTCTTTACTGATATTATAAAGAGGAAACATTTGTATGTGTATATATGTTGGTACAGTTTTCACAAAACATAACTGGACTGATTTATTACAAAAAAAAATATTTAGCCTTCATATAGAATGGTAGATCAGGTTCATCATGCATCTTCATTGAGTGACTCAGGCTATATTATTATAAAAAGAAGTCCCCGGCCGTGTCGTCGTGTCTGGATGAACGCAATAAACTCGAAAACTACTGAATGGATTTTTATACGGTTTTTAACAATAGAAATAATAGTTCTTGAGGAAGATTTAATCTACCATGCTTTTATGTAAACCATCATGCAATATTTACCTGAGATAGCAAATCCATCCTTTCAATGAAACGTCACTTAATTCGCGGGAAAACACTTCAAAATGGCGAGAGATGTCAATCGATGGTCTCGACCACACTAAACAATAGCACGTCCACAATAATATATACAGATAGTTTATCGGAGGTTCCCAATTGATTAGGATATCACTTGCTTAATCAAACAACGATTTAACTACGTAGAAGCACAAAATAGATATCTAGAGAAATGAAACTCGTGTTCTTATACATCAATTTTCATACCTATACCCACAGATTAGAGAATAAATGGCAGATGGAGTGCGGCCAAAGACTCAAGTGACGCCGAAAAACAAATACAAACTTCAAAACCAAATACAAAAATGTTCATCTAGTTTGACACAACACATCACGAGGGCTTCAAATTTCACTCACACAGATGCACGTGTATGTATGTGTAGTTAGCGTCATTCGAGTCTTCGGAACACTCCATCTGCCTTTTATTCTCTAAACTGTGCCTATACCATACTATTACCCGTGGGTGTCGTAAAAGGCGACAGAGGGTAATTCTGCTGTATAACATCTTCTGCGTTATAGAGTGGGAGCCGAAAATTGCACAAATGGGCCAAGATCGCACCGGTCAGGAACACAGTGAGTGGAAAAGTAGAAAATAAGGAAATAAATGGAATACCATGGGAATGCCCCACGGCCACAGTACAATTAAGCATACTATTTATGCCGATTTTCCGTGTTATAAAAATGTATTAAACTATTTGTGACTAATTCCTAAAGAGATGCTTCAATATCGTTAAACTCCTTTCTCCCTTCATTAATTTAAATTATTATTTTATATTACGAAAGTTGAGTATGATTTTAGTATTTGAACATTATCCTGGTAACGTCAGTCGTCTAACTTTATTCCGAGACTTAGGACCAGTGTGGGGGAGGTGTTTGAGGTAAGCTGAAAACTTGAAAAGGAGAAGATAAAATTGTTATCATGACAAGCATCGTTGCTTCTCCTATTATACCCCGACATGGAACTGCAGACCAGACCCTACTCAAGGAATGGTCCAAGCTCTCGATATATGACTATTGTAAATAATAAACGAGTATAAACGCGATTCATTGTATATTATATCGAAAATAATACTAAAATACAACGTGCCGCTACAATGGCTACATTTATTTCGCACACATTCGTTTTTCTTATTTTCATTCAAGGAAGAAATGATTCTATTAAATATTTTTACTAACTGACTTTTTTTGAAAATAGCATCTAAGACCAGATTGAATCTAAAGACGTGTCACCTTCTCTGAACTCGAATTAATTTTATTCATTTTAGTTTAAATGATTATTTTTAGTTGCTTTTATATTATTTAATTTGTTAAAAATGTATTTCTCAAATTAAGAGTTATTTACTTTTAAATTTTATATAAAACTACACTAATATATTAAATAAATGTCGCCATTGTAGCACCACTTTGTAGACAGTTACACTATTCTATAGACACGTGAGGGTGTAGTCACTGACCCTAACCCAGCTAAGACACAAATTTTTAAACGAATCTATTGTAAACATTATAATAATTAGAAGTTGATTGTGATATTTAATTTTAACTTGTATTTGGGTATTATTATCACTATGTGATAAAGCCCATAAATAAAGAAAAAAACAATAACAGAATGTATTTACACAACCTATAATGAACGCTTCTAGATTTTACCGTATTTGTTATTCTTTAGTGTTACTGAAACTGTACTCTAATGGTGCCGAATATAACTTAATAAGCATAGAAAAAATTTCTTACAATTTATGTATTAATATTTTTTTTCATAAAATTAATAGTTTTTGGCGAAAAAATTTCTTACAATTTATGTATTAATATTTTTTTTCATAAAATTAATAGTTTTTGGCGTACACAAATATAATGTTATACAAATCATACATTTAATATTTATAAGTCATATATATGTAGGATAAAAAAAAATAAGTAAAGTTGTAAATTAAATGTGGAAATAGTGTGAAAAAGATTTTAATTTTATATTTTTTAAAATGCATTTCCATCAAGAAGTAACAATACAGGCTATAAAATACATAATTATAGTATAAGTTATTATTCTAGTTTCTATAATTATCTAATCATGCCTGAGGTAATACTATATATTTCCTAAGATGATAATAAATAATTCATGCAAAAATATAATACATATGAAACTGTTTTAATAAAATATTTTTTTAAAGGATTTTAAACACGGTTTATTTTACATTATTTTACATTATTATTAAACCCGACGTTTTGAACACTTTACAGCGAGCGTGGTCACGGGAGACTGAGATGGCAGTTGTCTTCATGAGTGTTTCAAAAATTTTTTTTTGGTATGCTTGACAAGACACTGTAAGTCAATATTGCAAGAATCCGAACCAATTTTCCAAATACCATCTTCGGGGAAATAAATGGAGGTAGACACACAATTTTTGAAACACTCATGAAGACAACTGCCATCTCAGTCTCCCGTGACCACGCTCGCTGTAGGCGAAGCAAAAGGGATCCTATCTACATCAAACTTGTTTCGAGATATTTCACTTTGACATTATATTGTTTCATATATAGTATTTATATCAAATCCACAGCTTTTTTATCCCTGGGATGTGTAGCTCAATTTTGGTGTTGCTATGAGTTAGAACCTTTCTGTTTGATAAATGAGTGATCAATGCATCTCAAACTATATCCAATTTAAACTGAAAACTTAAATCCCTACTTCCCTAACCTAAATTAAAAATGCCAAAGTAACTCTGTCTGTAACTCTTCCTCATGTCAAAACGAAACTTATGCAACTTGGTTATTGAACCAAGTTATTGAACCAAGTTGCAGGATACATCACACTAAACAAAACAAATCCGGTATATAACAACTATTAAGAATTTTTTTTCTTTGCTTCTGTATTGTGTATTCTGTTTTGAGTATTCTTCTCTATACTTCTTTTACGTATATCGATTTTAAAAATAAATATTTCACTATCATTCTATGACACAACAATTACATCACATTACAAAATTACATTTGTTCAAAACAATTTCCACAAACTGATTAAAATAAAATCAACTCACTGTGAATTTTAAAATTTTCAGATATATTTATATAATCTAAGATTAAAAAACAATAATCTCAAGGAAAATGTTGAGTTTTATCTTTTCTTATCATTTATATTTATAGTAAAATATTATATATTCTGTATTTTGTGGGTGTTTCACTATGTATATGTGTGTATAATGTACATCCCAGGTGGTATAAACAAATTATTATTATGTCCTTCACAAAAAATAACCTATAATTATCTAAATTATCTAGTACTATTTGTTACACTATTGTGTATTGTAATTCTATTTATTAAAAAAATAACATCAAAATTCATTGACTAGTTTTAAAGATCAAAGGGACAGAAGACAGCAGCAAGCCACTTCGTTTTATACTATGTGCTAAAAAGTTTCATTTCATTTCATTTTTAGCCTATAATGTCCCACTGCTGGGCAAAGGCCTCCCTTTCCCTCTTCCAATCCTTCCTGTTTTGGCCTATAGTGGTCCAGTCTTTTTGGAACGAGTCAAGTTCGTCCCGCCAAAAGTTAACCTTAGAAAATATTAATATAAAAGAAAGCATGTCACCTTCAAAAACATTATTAGAATATTTAAAAAAAATATAAAATACTTTGATTCTCCTTATACATCCTCAAAATAAAAATATATTTGAAGTGTTGCATTAAGTAAAGAGAATGAGTTTCTCTTTATTTTACATTACTAAATTTTACTAAAAAATAAGAGCTACCAATATTCCAGTATACATCAACTACATAGTTGTTAAAAATAAGTGATAAAAAATTAATTTATGGATAAACTTGAATTAAATGTTTGGTACTTATTTAAAAAAATTGTATATTATGTAAATGATAAACATAATATTATAAACTGTATTATTCTATCAACATAAAAAATCTAAATTCTATATCTATTCAGATAAAAAACATAAATAATATACATTTAAATCAAGTTAGTACGCCTCCACCTAATCTAAAAATCAATAAAAAGATATGATAACCAAAACCAATGTTATTTACAAAAATCTACATGAACCTTACCGCTGGTTTCAGCCTGTTGTCATTAGTCTGTAATTTTGAATTTCGATTTTAATTAATTTTGAAAAATATCAGTTTTAACATAAAATTTGCCAATTCAATTAGAAACAGTTGCACAGGTTAGAAGGAATTGTTTATTACATTTATAATTAAAATTAATTTCTGTGTGCAATTACTATATTATAAAAATATAGTATAATGATACAAAATTAGGGTCACTGTTTGAGTTGAAATCGATTTTTTTGTATGCAAGACCATATTTAGAAATTAAGAAATATTTTACAAAAAGTAAAGTAAAGTTTGTTGAAACGTCCATAATTAGATTTTTTAACCATTGTTTAAAAATAACAGCTCTGTTTATACAAACCGCAAACAAAAACTTTACGTAACAAAAAGTAGCGGTTTTCAATAAAAACAACTAAGTATTCGAAGCTTTTGAGGTATACTTATTTGTTTACCTTATAACCAATCATACACAAAATAAATAAATATATAATAGCTCTTTGTTCGATAGTTTTTTATCGAGGAAAGACAACGTATTTATTTAAGGTCTAAACTGACCTTTAGTCTATACAAGGTCACGGATAGGCAAACACTTCTATTATCGTTTGTACATATAGAACATACTTATACGACATGATACTAGATATCTTACCATCGTATCACTATCACCCATGTTTATTGTTTTGTTCAAGCAAAACACTTAATTACGCTTATCAGAAACGCGACGCGGGACCGCACCACACACAATTTTGACAATCAGATGATCAACTGACATTGACGTCTGACAGTGACAGCTGCCTCTTAACTGACAAATATATTCCATTTCAAGAACTGTGTTAATATTTTTCTTATATTTGATCAAATACCAGAGTGTAATAAATTGAAAAATACACAACTAATTTTAATAATGAATTACCAACGGCAATGGTTTTTATAATGAAAATATAGACATATTTTTAGGAAATGACTTGTTTGCGTATATATAGAACCTGTCTGCCTGATTAAATAAATAGCAAATATACCAATTGTCACACTTGCGTGTATAGTAAATGCGTCAAGACTAATACAATAAATTACTGTTTCGCTTACAGTATTAGTATTTTTGAGTTATTTATTTCGGTATTTATTATTATTTTGCATGAACATTTAAAACAGCATATCAGATCTTAAGTTATGATAGATATTAGGTTTGTACCTTTAAGACCTGCAAAATTACACAAAATTCTAGTCCAATATTTTAAATTAACAAAAACAATTAATGTCAGTTACTGACATAAGTATACAGGTTGGAATTTTCTAGTGTCACCTGTGGGGAAACTACTTTTAATACTAAATAAATAAATAATAATAATAATAAATCTTCAGGGACATTTAATAATGTAAAGAAACTTCAAACTTCAAATGTTTATTTCATCCAATAGGCTTATATAGGCTCATTTGCCGCCGATTCTTGCTCTTTTCCAAAACTCGATAGTTGCTCTTTTCAAAAAAAATATTATAATTACATTACATTTAACATCGTATGATATGATAGAAAATTTAACTAAAAAATACATTCCTTTTTTCCTAATGAGGAAGAAAACTGCATTCAAAGGTTTTAAAAAAATTGTGACAATTTTGCTTAGATCCGATATAACTACATGTAGATACTACTATTTCATTGTTTTCCTTTCATATGATTATAAAGAGATTTTATCCTTAATAATAATAATTTTTATCCTCCTAATTGACATTTGACCCTACCGATCTATACAATAAAAGTAAAGAGTGTAATTTTATAGGATTTCAATCATGTATATAAAGATTATAATACAATTAATTGATAGTATTTGTTTATTTTTTTACGCGAGTACATTCCCTATTTAATAAACTCCTTTAAAAAGTATTTTATATGTCAGTAGAAAACTAATAAGTTGTAACAAATAAAGTTATTGATTTCCTGACTTTTCACCCTTTAATAAGAAACAATATTAAGGGGTGGGTAGTCAGAAGGCAATAACTTTGAATACGATTGCTTCGTAAAAGGCATAGATAATACAAAAAATTAATTCTGAAAAAAGTATACGTAATTTTGTAGTAATAAAAGTTTTAATTGTATCTTTCCAAAAAAGCGACACACAATTTCATACACTTTATTGCATGGGAAACAATCACAAATGTCAAATATATTAGTATTACTCGTTTCATCACGGTAATAGAAATATAATTTGTAACAGAAATAAAAATTGTTATAATGAATGTAAATTGTGGCGTGTTTAATTGAATTATTTATTCAACTGCCTCGATAATTAAACATCTTTGTTACTAGAGGCACCTAGGCCAAAAAATCAATTGTTTTTGTGACTAAAGTTTATTTTTAACACCACCTGTTCCGCAAAAATTACGAAAATATATTCTTTCACGTCCAATTGAATTCTTCGTTCCTAAAAATAGAGGTTCTCGCCTACATTACACTTGAGGTTCATAGGTCCATAATTATAAGTTAATAATAAGCTATAATTAACAATGTAAAGTGTCTAAAAATAATATAGGTTGTAATTTAAAAATAGGAGAGTGGTGCGTACCTTTAATTTAGATATAATATTGCATAGTATTAACTAAAATAGCTATATATAAAAACAGATGTTGTATCTAGTTGGTAAGCCTTTTCAAAAATAGAGGCATTAAAAGGG
>LQNK01001321.1:154938-166262 GCA_001586405.1 Phoebis sennae
GGGGGGGACAAGCTACAATGGAGTCATTAATTTAACATACGGATAGGCTCTTGGATGTCTTTATAATTTTAATCGCAGTCTAGCCTTGTTGAATAAAAGCAATTTTGTTATAACTTAAATTTCTTATAATAGTTTCTGCAAAAACTATCCAGTGACATATTTTTTACCGTCTATAATAATTATATTAAATTTAAAATACACATTTTTAAATATTGGGATCACTCTTGTAAAATTTATTCTTAAAATTACTTACCTACGTTAATTACACACACTTGTACCAAGAGTGTCAAGGACAACTATGGATTTTGCTAGCACTAGAAAAGCAAAGTCACTATAAATGACTAGCTGCGCACCAGGGCTTCGCTCCCGTGGGAATATCGGGATGATATATAGCCTACATCCTACTTCGATAAATGGGCTATCTAACACTAAAATAATTTTTCAAATCGGACCAGTAGTTTCTGAGATTAGCGCGTTCAAACAAACAAACAAACAAACTCTTCAGCTTTATAATATTAGTATAGATTAGCGTTCGGTGCGGACCACAGGAAAGGAGGGCGTCGCATGCGCCGTTCGCAGAAAAAGGTTAGTTTTACTAGGTCTTTCTTACAATTCGCCTAATTTGTATTGCTTATTCGTATAAGTTGATGCAATGTTACATGACGCTATACGTAAAAATTAATGAGAAAAAATCACATTTATTTCGACATACACAATAACAATTACACACAATACTCTGAATGCTATGCTATATTCAAATTAAAACTATACATCCTTTATTATATTTAATGGTTATATTAAAATATAATTTCCTCATTAATGAAAATGTAAATGTGTGTTAGATTATTGTCGCTATTATAGCGCTACGTTTTATGTTATCTGAAAACTAAAGAAATTTGATAAAATATGAGTACACAATAAAAGATAGCAATTAAAACACACGTTTTGTTTAGCAATTGACAAAAAATATTATCGAGTTAACCTATTTAGATAAAAGGTACTATTGATTTTACAAAAATAATTTATCGTCTGTTGTATATTGTACTGCCGCTATATACTATAATAATAGCTCTCCTGACCGATTTCGGTCATGGTGCCTACTCTCAGAAGAAGACTACTAGACTAGCTAGACTGACTGCACAGGATATGTTATAGTGCACAAGTGTACGCGCGAACACAAGGGCACTCTCTATTCCTTTATTCTCATAACCCGATGAGACCGTAGACCGACACGACCAGAGAGAGATCAGGCGCAGGACCGACGACTTTACATGCTCTCCGAGGCACGGGGGTGCTCCAGCACCGCCAAATTCCAAACCTGTTACTGAGATTTCTTTATCAGAAAACACAAATAAATTTTGTTTTTCGGCCCCACCCGGGATTCGAACCTCGACTACAGATCCAGGGCTCTCCCCTCGATCTGTCAAAGATGCAACCATTAGACCAACGAGGCAGTTACTAACTAAAATATTATCAAGAAAACAATAATGTGAATAAGAATTTAGCGTGAAATGAATTACGAATTAATAACTATGATATGACGCTTCCGGCCCTCAATTATCTCCACCGGATTGAAAAACTAATCAGTTGAGTGGTTAGCGCGTTAGGCTCCACAACTGAGACGTCCTGAGTTCAATCTCTGGAGAAAATATGTCTTAGCAACTATGCTATCACGAACTTGCTCCCAAACAAAAATTATTGATCATTGAAATGGGTTTAATATCCCATACTCCCAAAATGCTTGCTCTTTTTAATCTACACCGAATTTTTTGTTTTCTAAATGAAAGCTTAGGCACACATTTCGAATCAAAACATTTTTTTTTCTTTTAAAAATGGACAAAACGATAGTAGAATTTCCGCAGTCTCGTTCCAATCTAGCAACTCACTGTGATGATGGGGTTGTTGTTACGTTGTGTGAGAAGGCCAGTGAGCAACTGTAGAATAGATTAGAAAATATTTTTATTGTAAACTTTTTACATAGTACTTATGATTAGTCATTTTTAGGTTACCATAGTTAAAGAGATGGTGCAGTTGAAGATTTCAAAACTGTAACACCAGGTTCAAATCCAAATTCAACTTTCCTTTATTATATTACGTGTATAAAGCAACAACAAATTTCAAATTCCAACCCCATTTTTGAACTAGATTACCCCCTTTGGCACAATTTAGCCCAGAAAGCTCTTTTCGTTTCTAAATCGTGCTTAGCCTTTACCTAACTTATGACAGGTTATAGCAATCTTTACTATAATGGTGTTATTAACTGCTTTGTCTCGCGAAAAAACGCTAAAAACCCATGATAAATGTATTACCCAATCAAAAAAGGGTCAATTCTCAGAACTGATTATTAAAAAACCATAAGCCCCTCCAATATTTTAATTCTTAGAATAGATTTGTAATCCACCTTGTAGAGTTATATTTAGATATACAATAGATACAATTGTCGCAAGATGATAATTGGCATTTAGCAAGAAAACCGGATGACTTAGATAATGTCTGTGGATAAGAAACGTATATTTTCTTTGATTTTTTTGTATGTAACAGCGTGCAAGCGGAGCATGCAGTTCACCTGATATTAAGTGACTGACTGCAGCCCATGAACATCTACAACAGCAAAATGTGTCGCAGATGCCTTGCTGGCTTAAAGAAGAGGGGATGGGAAATTGGGAGAGAAGTAGAACAGGATGGGAGAGGAATGGGATGGGAATACAGGCCTCCAGACACTCGCTCACCGTACGTGGACTATTTTTCAAAACATATAGACAAAGTATATAATATATGAAACACTTAAGCTTCTAGCTTTCCGCTCGCGGCGTCGCTCGCGTGGACCCGGCAATTCGACCTTTTCATTTTTCTCACCTTTTAAACCTTCCCTAGACCTCCACGAATAATTCAAGACCAAGATAAGATAAATCCGTTCAGCTGTTCTCAAGTTTTAGCGAGACTAACGAACAGCAATTCATTTTTATATACAATATAGATTATTTACATAAATACCCTTTTAACTATATTTTCAAAATAGTGGTAGCTCACCCCATAATCTTATCAATAAAAAATAAAAATTAAAGTTTTTTTAAATTACCAATTTCTATACTATTAATATAACTTGCGTAATAAGAAGAATATAATACCGTCACACCTTCAGATAGCGTATCACCGCCAAACTGTTCATACGTAAACAGACCAAATTAAGTGTACCAAGTGAACACACGTGTGAAGTTTAGTTCTAAATTAAGATATATCAATTATATTTTATTTAAAAAGTGAAGACATTTGTATTAAAGTGGTATTTCGTTAAAAAATCCAATTTGATTTGTTTCAGTTTAGTTCAAATATTTTGGTGAGTAGAAAATATGAATTATATTTATTTTTATTGAAGAATTTATAAAATTGACTTTAAAATTTCGAAAAAACTGCTAAATTTTTGAAATTGTGTCTCTTGGAATTCGTTTGCTTATAAAATATGAATTATACCTACTTATTATTATTGAAGAAATTATAAAATAGATTATCTAAGTGAAATTTCGTCAATTTTTTATGCAAATTATGTCTCGTCGACTTGTTTTATTTTGTTTAAGTATGATGTCCATGATTTATTCTTTTTAAATATATTTCTGTGCATTTAATTAAAACGAAATACCAGCATGTTACCATTTGCAATTAATATTTAAAAAGTAGACTGTAATCACTGTAACAATAAAATTCATCTCTCGACCGAACCTATAACAACGATGTACATATTATGTAAAGAAAATATATAGAAGGAAGGAAAACAAATTCTATTTTGCAATTACTTATGCAAAAAGGGTAAATTACTTTTTAACCTGCATGAAACGAGATTGAAAGAAATACACAATATTGGCACAAAACGGTCCAAACTTAAAATCAAAACAAGCCCTCTTTAGGGTTCCTGACCCCCTTTCATAAATGCGAATCCGATGGGAAAGTATCAAAAATCGGAACAGGATTCATAAGTACAAATTTCAACGGAAACTTCTTCGTTCCGACCCGAAAAGGATTTGTGAATCAGTACCCTGGTCTTCTCTGGAGACCTCTTTGTAACGTGACAAGTGACAACACTATGGTTATAATATTCTTTCGAAAACACAATGTTTACAACTATTATTTTACGTTTACCCTCATTTGTAAGCATAATAATATCATCTCATCTCATCTTATGAAGGCGCATTCCAAAATTACGTGTTTTTTTTTTAATTTTATGAACTAAGCTGGAAGTTACTAACACTACTATGGTCAGTGTGTCTACATGAGTATGGAACTGGTAACGAATAACTTTGATACAATTAATTTCATTCATTATTTTGTAGGCAAATATTTTAGCCAATAATTTTTAGTGATATGTAAATAATTTTATATAATAAACTACTTGACGAAACTAGGTGGAAAATCAGCGTATATAATATATATATATATATATATATATATTCATAAAATAAATGTGATAGTTATTTTCTATACAAGAACTGGGTTTAAAAATAAGTTGAAGTGTGTCGATTTTGCATTATTATGAAATTGTTATTTTTTTATATTCATCATTTTCAATTAGTTTGCCGTTTTTCCGTAATTGGCCTTTAAAGTGCACTTAAACATATATTTCCTTGGACAAATGCACGTTAGTTTTCATGAAATAATATGCCGACATTGCCTTCGCGCTGAAAAACTGATAATATAAAATATAATTAACTCTATAGTGCACTAAATCAAAACTTTATCTTTCTACAACCATAATCATCTTTGAATAATTTGTTAACAAAATTACAATATTGCCCTTGATAAAACATGAAAACGTAATTTTCGAATGAACAAAAAAGTGTTCCATTTTTTTCCTTTGTAGGCATGGAATCTTAAAATAAATACATATATTATATACATAAGGCTCTGCCGTTATAAAGTCAGTAGGACATATCTTTCACATCAGGGAATCACCGTAAATCTGCTTTGTTATATTGACAAGCAACCAAAAACCCAAAACCGGATTTAGTTTTTACAAAACGGTTTTACCACGTAATGATTAGTTATAATATTTCGCTCATCATAACAAATGTATACAAATTCAGTCACGTATCTTCGTGTATTTCCGCTTACATTGAAAGTGCTAATAATTTGCATCCGTATTCACTAACAATACATGTGTTAATAGAGAAGTAACACTATACGAAGTGTGGTGTCTCGTGACGACATTTCCTAAAAGAAGTAAGACATTTCTAAATGCTCCAAATAACAAGCTTTAATTCAATAACAATGAGACGTCATTTAAACGCCCAGTGACAAACCGCCACTAAAGAATCGTCTCTGAATAGGTTTACGGCCGTTTTCAATAATGTATCAAAGATTATGGATAGATTGTAATCTCAGATTAAATGACATTTGATTGTCAAAAGTCATAATAACAAAGGCTATCCGTCGACAGCGTATTGAAATCAAAGTAAATGCAAATAGATAGATTTACCTAACTTTAGTAAGCAAAACAAGGGATAGATAGAATATTGAAAACGGCCGCTAATCGCTCAGCCATAGCTTCTGGCGGTGCGACTGGAGGCGCGGCGGGCGGCGCGGTGAGCTGTGGCCGCCTCGATACTCGCCAGTACATTTGTTCAATTCGCACATTGCACCGCGCCGCATTTCCCTTCGCCGGTAGCTGTGACCACCTTCATACATTGTCTTACATTTGTTTCCACCGCCCACCGCTTGCCGCGCCTCAAATCGCGCCGCAAATCGCATCGCTGTTAGCTGTAGCTGAGCGGTAAAGGCCGATCGGTAAGGGAGTTGTATCCGTGAAGAGAGCCCTGGTGACTTGTAACACAGGATTCTCTAAACCTTCTTCAAGCACCAGTCTCTTGACATAGGTATAGTTTTTTACGAAAATAGTGTTATTCTATATTACCTACCTTTGTGTAAAGAGGAAAAAATGTTTTATTATTTAATTATTAAGGGTCCATGTGCGTTGTGAGATCCCATTGCGTCGTTTGTGAATACGTATATAAGTCACCTTTTGTATGTTGTTTGTTTCCAGGTATCATTAATTAAATATTTGACTATACCGTGTTGAAGTGGAGTAAATATAAGATTTTAGTTCATTAAGCAGTTACTGTTATTCGTAACATTATGTGTACAGTGACCGCGTTTTAAATATTTGTTTAATATTTATTGTGGTCTTGACTGACTTCAATTTAATAATATCGCAACTTAGCACCAAAAATTATTATAAAACTTGTACTTTTGGCTTCACCAGCGTGAAGTTCCCCCGTAGTTAGTAGTTCTTTTTTCAGAATAAATCCTCCTGAATTCGTATTTTTTATCCATTAAGTAAATGAGATCGTTGTATTTAGACCAATAAATAAATAGCAATAGAATTACTAAAACCGTTTTACTTATAGTACTGGGTTGCCATATTATTCCGCCATTATATTTTCTCTTTTATAATTTTCGTTTACGAGTTTACATAGCCTAAATTATAAATAAGGTTACTTCTATAACTAACTTATACACTAAAAGAGCGATATATTATATCGCTATGTATAACATATTATGTTTGTAATGTTTTGCGGCAAAAACTACTGTACCGATTTCAAAAATTCTTTCACCATTAGAAAGCTGCATTTTCACTGAGTGACATACGCTAAATTGTAGACTGATACTATGTTACGGGAGCGAAGCCGCGCGGTACATCTTGTTGGTGATAATATATAAAAAATATAATAGTTCTCCACGATTATTCCCTATGCTACTACACCTTTGTCACACCCACATTTATGATAATATAGATTCAGTATTTTAGTATAGTATTCTCTGTAGTGTATCCGGGCTAACGGTTTTAAAGTGTTGATATAGATTGCTTGATAAAATTTTTATCTTACCAGATTTCGCGTAATCGATAGATAACCTTAACAGATGCAAAAAGTACTCATAGAAATTAAATTTATACAATGCCACTGAATATGCAATACATACTCGTACATCCTCACAAACTTTCACTTTAATAGTATCAGTAAGATATGCCGCGTTCTCCAGGTTTAAACGATTGTTATATTCATTATTTTTATTACATTGTTCTGTTTACTTTCCTTAAATACCATTATTCTTTTAAGTGTGCGACTTATAAATACCCCATATCTTTATTCACACATTGCGAAGCCTATAAGCTTGTTTATTATTTATCCAGGCTTAATAGGAAAATTTGCTTAACCCAAGAGTTCAAGATACGTTTGGTGCATTGTACTCGAGAGCAAACTGCTCAAAGTGTCTCACACTCTCTTTTAAAAGTTGTTAAAAGTGTGACTGAACTAAATTGACTTCTAATCTATACATAGTAAGTATCTACTACATAGTATAAAACAAAGTCGTTTTCTCTGTCCCTATGTTCCTTTGTATACTTACATCTTTAAAACTACGCAATGAATTTTGATGCGGTGTTTTTAATAGATAAAATTTAAAAAGAAGATATATAAGTATAATAGCATCTATTACATAGAGAAGTACTGTTATTTTTAAGATTTCTAATGTTGTTATTGTACCTGTGCGAAGCCGGGGCGATTCGCTAGTAAATAATACAAGAACTCACGAATACGATGATTGTTATCTTATCAGAATTAATCGAAACTCACGTGCACGTTATTTATTTTATTCAGTTTATAGAATTCGGATAAAGTATTTATGGGTTTGTATTTTTATATCAGAAGTCTGTTTGATAGTGTCTTTTCAAGGTCTTTTTTTCGGTCATTTTAACAAAGGTGTAACACACAGGACAACATCATGATATATAATTTAATTGTAAAAAAGGATTAAATGTATATTATTCGTTATTATTAATATTGTATTTAATTATTATCTATTATATCAATAATATGTTTGAACAACGAAAGGATCTTGCTACCCACAACACAGGGTATCCTAGTGTAATGAAAATATTAAAATTGGAAATAAAAATATTATTATTATAAGGCTTATGTTTATTCAATGGAGGCACGGAAAAACGTCAAAAGTTGTTGCTATTATAAGTATGTGTCTTTATAAACCACTAGCTGATCCGCTTCGCTCCCATAGCATAATGTTTATCACTACATAGTATAAGACAAAGTCGCTTTTTCTGTCATGTGTCATGTTGTATGTCCCTATGAACGCTCAAATCTTTAAAACTACGCAACGGATTTTGATGCGGTTTTTTTTTAATAGATAGAGTAACTCATGAGGAAGGTTTTTATGTATAATATCATCCTTTAAACCCGTGCGAAGCCGGGGCGGGTCGCTAGTATATATTATAGCCTATAAAATATAGCCTATGTTACTCGTAGATAATGTAGCTTTCGAATGGTGAAAGAATTTTTAAAATCGGTCCGGCAGTTCTTGAACCTATTCATTACAACCAAATAAACAAACATAGTTTTTCTCTTTATAATATTTGATAGTGTCTGCTTTCAAGTTCTTTTTTCGGTCAATTTAACCAAAGTATAACAGACTGAAGGACAACATAGAGATCTTATTAGGGTTCCATTTCTTTTCTTTTGGTGGTACGGAGCCCTAAAAAACGTCACACGTTGTTGCTATTATAAGTATGTATCTATTAACCACTAAAGCAATTATCTAAAGCAGTTAGGTGGGTGTTCCCTAATGTTGACATTGGTTAATGATAGTATGAAATTTGAAACTTGTATGAGCTATTATTAGCTTATTGCGTCTTTTAATGGAAAATTTACTAAAATATTTTTGCAGGAATTTTCGGATGCAAAAATGAAGGATTTTTTCAGCATCATTTTCCATTCTATGTTTTAAATTTTGTTCTGTATATTGTATCTAATAATCCTAAATAGAGGCATAGCTAAGTAACCGAAGGATAGGAAAAAACTCCAACAAAACAATTGAAAAGCGGCTGTTGATTTACAATTTATAAATGTAAATATTGTTAAATTGATACAATTCGTTTTGTGGAAAATCGTATGCTTAATATGTTTTATAATAATAACATTTATCACAATACCCAATTACTTATATTACGCTCTCACAATAATTGCATCTTCTTTTAACACGCCGAAAAAGAAGAGAGAGTCCAAACGCGCGGCAATCCGCATTAGCCAATCACAATGCGGGATTGCCTTTTAATCATCGAACTTGCAATAACTGGCCAGTTATTAAGGGCAGGTTACTGAAAATAAGGTTTTAATGTATATTTTACAAAACAAATTAATAATTAAAGTAAAATTGCTAACAGTATACAATTAAAGGAGCCTCGAAAAGAGCCACTGTCTGGATCCTCGCAAAAATCTTATTTGTAATACTACCGTCTACTTTCTAATGATTTTTTTACGTTTGGAATCAAAGAATTAGTAACCTAATTTTATTTTAATTTACTGCTTTGTGATAGTCCAAATATATAATAACGGATCAAAATAAAAAATGAATAATTTTAATTTTGATTGGGCTGTTGCAAACATCCACCCTTTCACGTTAACAATATTAGTGGGAAATAAAATAACTTACAGTTTTTTATCCTAATCTTTACACAGTCCTTAAATGTATTTGTAAGCAATTTAGCTGATTAATCAGAATATTTTTCCGCTACATTTCACGCGGAACTAGATATGAATAAATATGTCAATCTAAGATAATATAAATAATCATAATTATGACGGAGGCCCGCGTGCTGAACGAATGCGTCAAATATACCAAGATAGCCAACTTTTATAAATTAAATATTTTTCGAAGTAAAAAGTTTTAGTGAATTTTCTATTCGGTGCCACATGGTGATTAAAAATCTTTGGTAACGCACGTTGGCTCCCGTAGCACAATGTCCCAAAGCCTATGTCACTTCCAAATTAAGTTTTCTAATATGTTAAAGATTTCTTTAAATAGATCCAGTAGTTTTTGTCGAAAAACATTGCAAACATACATACAAATTCACGAATGTTCCACTCATATTTTGAACTGATATTTTGGGTCTTTCCGCATTCTGATTCTCTCCTCTTTTACAGATGCTGTTAATAAAATAGCAGCCTGGTTCCTATATCGGATAGATGGAATAACCCAATAATTACGATTTTTAATTTATTTAACTATGGAGTGTTCAAGCAACTTATGGCGGAGGGGTAAGTTAGACTTAAATGATACCCAAATTATACTACCTAATGAAATGAAATGACATGTCGTATAAATATACTTGTTCTGTGTAACCTTTTTATGTTATAGCGGGCAATCAGGGCATGCAGTTCACCTGATGTTAAGTGACTGACCGCAGCCCATAAACATCTGCAACATAGAGTGTCGCAGATGCCTTGCCTGGTTAAAAGGAAGAGAAGGGAATAAAGAGAGGATTAATAATAGGAAGTTTGGATAGGGTAGAATAGAACGGGAAAGGAATGGTGTGGGAATACAGGCCTCCGGGCACCCGCTCAACGTGCGAAACACAGTGCAATACTGCTTCGCGCCGGTCTTCTGCTGGGGGTGTAGTACTTACACCGGTGCGAGCTTGGCCCAGTCGTGCAATGCTCGGCTCCCACTCTTTTATTTCTGCAGATTTTATGCAGCAGAATTACCCTCTGTCGCCTCTTACGACACCCACGGATAGAAATGGGGTGGCAACACATGTATTCTTACCCGTCGCCACACGGGCAAGAGTTATAAATGCAAGAGTTTTGCGTTGTTGCCTCATTAATTTTAATTTTAATATTACAATTGTGTAATATATTTATGATTAAGTTATTTTTATTTTTTATGAGCACAATGTAAAAATGATTCCCTATTTCAGTGGTAAACAAAGTAAAATCATGGGAGAAGCAAGAGCTCTTCCCCAGTCAAGTACGCGAGCCTATCTTCGGTAATCTCCTCACCATCACCATTGCAGAGGTAGCGGCGTACAGAATCGTTATACAAGATGTGAGGATAGGAGCACTGCCGTCGTATATGCCTTGTAAGTGGGAATAATAGCTTTTAAAACGACGCTATAAAGTACAGTTTACATTACATTAAATAGAAAGAGAAGTAAGATATAAGTTACCCAGCGAAGTACAGTTATATTGCTGCTTTACTTATATCTTACTACCCTTTCTATTCATAGTCGCATCTCTTCTGGCGCATGCTATTAGCGAATTTTTTTGTCTATATGGGTCGATTTCATATTTGGAATTAAAATGACACTTTTGTGACGATTTTTTTAAATGTAAATTTTTTTAATTAGCGATCATTTAAAATCATTTTGTAGGGCAATTTGAACTTAGACTATATAAAATTTTAAAGATATATCTAAGGAATCAATAAAAAAACACAAATTATGTAACGCGAATGAGTGTTGTCTTGACACTAATGAAATTTCGTAA
>LQNK01001323.1:0-16456 GCA_001586405.1 Phoebis sennae
ATTTTATAAGATATTAAAAAATAATTTTACGAAGCTGAATTTCCCCTTTTGAATGGCGATGAATAATATTTGGAGTTAATTAGCTGAGCCCTCTGAAACTTTAGTCAATCCATAATAATTTTATCCTGAATAACATGGTAGAAATTATTTATTGATCTAATTATGAGTACATAACATAGATTTCATTAAATAGTTCTTGTAATTATATTCGTATTGTGTGTCAACTTTCGGGACTTTCGGTGTGTGTCAAGTTAATTATGGTATTCTAAAACTTGAATCTTACTTATCTTACTAGTATGAATAATTTGTAAGTCTCTATGTTTGGATGTTTATGTGTCAATCATGCCTAAACTGATCAGATTATGATGAAATTTCGTATATAGATAAGCATTTTATTGATCTATTCAATATAATATCTCCGTGAGCAGAAGCTACTAACTTTATAATATTTTATGTAGAAAAATAAAACACATTTATGAGTACTAAAGTATAAAAAATCCAGTAAAAGTTTGTGCAACAATTATCATGGATAATTCTAAAATGTCGAGGAGTCCTTCGGGATACTAAATATTAACAATATAATGCAAATTTGAGAATTTCACAGAATAATTTCTGTAAATTTCACGCTCGTTGGCAAACTTTTAAAATTGAGTTAGATTTTTCCACAAATTAAGTGTTAAGTTCTTGTGTAAGTGGGTTTATTTTATGGAATATAGTGAATTTAATCGGTTTAAATTAAGGTTAAAAATCTACTAATGATATAATATAGGATTAAGGGATAGGCACAGATGATAATATTTTATATAGTTTATTTCAATCGTTTTTGTAAAGATTCTAACGGCCGTTTTCAATATCCTATCTATCCTTTGTTTTGCTTACTAAAGTCAGGCAAATCTATCTTTTGCACTTACTTTGGTTTCAATATACTGTCGACGGATAGCCTTTGCATGACGTTTGACAATCAAATGTCATTTAGTTTTAGATTACAATCAATCCATAATCTTTGATACATTATTGAAAACGGCCGTTCGAAGAGAAGAATCTTAACAGTTTTAACCGTTCTATCTTAAAAAAATACTTTCGTAAGCCAAATAAAAAGAATAAAGTAATGTTTACATTTTTTTTTATTATCACTGTACTAATCGGGTTGCCAGTTCAATCAAGACAGAATTACCTCGCTCAAAAATAACAAAAAGTTTTTTTTACAATTTTGTGAACATTTCTAATCCTCTGTCACATGACGAATGCCAGTGGACACTCTCAGACCGCTAATGTCCTGTACCTGTAATAGTTCCCCTTTGTGAATGTGACAAATGATGTAGTATTGTAGTGAGAAATGTCTCCATACAATAGCCTTATTTACTATGTTCTTGCTTTGCAGTAAGTACAGGAATTAGGGTTTAATGTAGTATCTTTCATACTAAAACCAATTATTTTATTTACGTGAAAATCTGTCAAATTGTCAACGTAACTTTTTAACCGACTTACAAAAAAGGAAGAGGATTGGTGAAATAATTAAAAAAAAATTACAAACAAACAAAGTTTTCCTCTTTATAATATGTATAATTGTAGATAACGTTTATTATATAAGTCAAGATTCCAAATAAGCTTAATAAAGTCATGATTTTTAAGCAGAGGAGACTGGGGCAACTGAAACAAGAGTAATATTTTTTATTCTATAACCGGCTGACCTATCACGTATTGACTGAACTTAAATTTCGGTTAAACTGTGTTATTTAACTGAACATACATTGCGCGACTAATAGTCGGTGTATTGGGGATATAATTATTTGTGTATTTTCAGCTTACGAACTATTATGACGTTATATTGACAAAATGTGTGAAATGTAAGTTGTAATAATTGTAGCAATTTTCCAACAGGGTTTTGGATGAACGTCATGATCCCGTTCCTGAATTGTAAGAATACGAAACATCAATCAAAGATCAACCAATTTGAAACATTTCCTTCAAAAATGAACAAATACTTTAACATAAATATTTTGTATAACTTGACATCATTAATCAAGTTAAAATCATATAGTGGTTGTACGGTTCGCAAAAAAACCTCAGGGCTGTCACAAATTCTGTACACACTGGGAAGAAAAAAATCATGGCTTTCAAAAGAGGGCATGTGTGTTCGTTTTACATTACAAGAAGTCGTCTTTATTTTGTGTAAAGTGTGCGGTAACATTTATAATGTAACAACATATTTCAATAATAATCGACCATATTTTTTTAAATTTTACACAAACAAATTTTCAGTCCCCTTGAAAGTAGTGTCCCACAACACAAATGGAAGAAATAGGCTTCTATCGAAGGAGATTTGGGACACTGTTTTGTGACAGTTTCTGCAACATTTGTATTGCAACAATATGTATTCTTTACTGTGGTATTGCTATAATATTAAACGCCCAATATAATCACATAAGCTTGCCAAACAAATGAATGAATAATCAATCGTTATTCGAATGATTTTAGAATGTTATCGAATATTAGCTTTTTTTAAAATGTTGCCAGCGTCTAAAATTTTATAAATCGAATATTCAAAAATGCTAGTATCAAATGCCTAACTAAGAAAAATTAAAATGAAAAATTTACGGGTTATACGTCATCGTAATTGAACTCAATTTTGGAAAATAATTTTGATTTTACACGCGTCACCGTTGCCATATTGTTCGTCTAGTATCTCTCTAACTTTGTGATACATTTGTCAAATTGATTACAATATCCGAAGATCCGATGAACCGTTCCGATTGTAAACTGTTTCCCAATTATCTAGAGTAAATTCAGAGTAGTTTAATGCATTGTTTAGACACGAATAAATTGAATTATTTGGTAGTTCCTCGTTAGTGAGATGTACGCGAAGGTTGCGTATTGATTACGAATTTTCAATAAGACAATGATAATTTCAAACAAAAGCTTTAAAACAAACGATATGGTGCTATTTAGGAGATTCATATTGATGTATAGGTTAACAAGAATTTCTTAAATATAATAAAAATTAGCTGTGCTCCGCGGTTTCACACGCATATATCACTCGTTCAAGTGTGAATTCGGTTTTTCGGGTTTTAAACAATCTCTATACAAAATTTCATCCAAATCGTTTCAGTGCTTTAGGCGTGAAGAAGAGATAGACATACAGAGTTACCTTCGCATTTATAATATTAATCAGGATTAGGATAAGGTATCGCTATTTCGATACCGATCAGTGGATTGCTTACTTACAACTAGTATCGTAGACCAAAGATGGAAATAAAAAACATTGATGCATTAAAGTCTCTAATTGAAATCGGATATGCTTTAAAGAAGGTAAAAAAAATAACCTGACTTGGGAATGTTTTAATAAACATCTACGGCATCGAAAGAAAAAAAATAAACAAAGAAAAGTGAAAAAAATATTTATAAATATTTGTTTGAGCTTTTTCAATGATAGCACGTTTGTACTTTTGTTTATCGTAGTCAACACGTATATAAAAAAATGTTACACATAGACTTAAAAAATGTTAAGGATTTAGTAAAGTTAAATAAGTAAATATAAATATATAAATAACGTAAATTTTGATTTAAATTTCAAGAATTTTTATTTATTTTAATAAAATAAAGGTGATATTCAAAGTAGTAGTCGAAAAGTTAATATTATATTTATATTTTATATGTCTCTTAACAATTTCTATTCTGAAATATTTTCTTTTTAATTATTAATTTAATATTTGATATTTTCATTAAAAACATAATTTATAAAACAATGACAAATCATTATCGTCGTTAATGTCTAAACAACAATATAAAAAAAGAAATAAACATTCAATATTAACGATATAAACTTGTGATATCTATTAATATCCCGCCAAAACGATAGCCATGTTTTGTATCTGTCAAACTTTGTTAGTTGCCAGTTCGAAAAATCAAAATAACCCATGGGAATCATTACAGATCTGTGATAACAACTGTAATTAAAAAGCTTCGAGTGGTTCCTATAATCAACTGAATAACAACTCGATAATCAACTGATTGCAATTTTAATAACTTGAGTGTATGGTGTGTGAGCGAGAGGTCTCTCTCTTTCCCTAAACGTTGAAGTTAGCTTATGTAGAATTAGGAAGGTGTAGAGCGTCCGTTGAAAAGATTTACAGTAAAGTGTACATTAATTTTAATAGTGAGATCGTAAACTGTTTGTTTATTTTAAACGTAGGTTTTGTGAAGGTTTTGAGTTGGTATAAATTTATGATTGCAACTTCTGTATCGAATGTGGAGTCGGTGTAATCTTTTTAATTTTAATACTAACACAGTCAAAAATGTTCTGTTAAAAAATAAACGATAGGGATGAATAGATTAAAGTATAATATAATATGCTTATAGAATATAATATACTTATGTGGATCTTTTGGGGTAGATCAAATTTATAATTAACTTTTCAATATAATGTAGTGGGATCAGTATTTTTTTTGGGTTACATCTTCTGTTAGCTCGAGACCTTTTTCTACTATGAAAAGAATATGAAATACTGATTGTTGCATGCAATGTGAAATGGTTTAAGAAAAAATACGAAAGAGAGGGTAAGCTATTGGATATATAATGGATTTTTTTTACTTCATGTTAACAGTGTGTGTATTATTTTCTGTCTTTACTGCCTCGATGGTCTAGTGGTTGCATCTTTGACTACAGATCGAGGGGTCCCGGGTTGGATTCCCGGGTGGGGCCAAAAAAAAATGTTATTAGGATTTTTCTGACAAAGAAATCATAGTAACAGCCCTGAGTCTGGAGGTTGGTGGTGTTGGAACACCCCCGTGCCTCGGAGAGCACGTAAAGCCGTCGGTCCTGCGCCTGAACTCTCTCCGGTCGTGTCGGTCTGCCATCCCATCGGGTTATGAGAGTAAAAGGAAAAGAGAGTGCATTTGTGTTCGCGCGTACACTTGTGCACTATAATGTCTCCTGCGCATCTGGCTATTCTCTGTTGAGATTGGCCACCATGGCTGAAATCGGTCAGGGGAGCTATTACTATTAATTTTCTGTCTTAACAGGTTCCTTTCCACATTTGCCATATTATGTAGAACGTCTCAAAGAGTTGCAGTTCTTATCTTTTAACTAATTTAGACTGGTTAGATGTCCCGTATTGTGTAACAAGATGACACAAACCACAGACCAACGTATTTACACAATAAATTCCCCAAAGACCTACATAAAATGCAGCTCTATTCGTGCGTCGTATACCTACGTCGGCCCACGCTCTCCGCGCTTGTTAAGTCTATGGGCGGGTATAAATGCCCTGCCCGCGTTCTGCCCGCCCCATCGCATTGTACGAGGCGGCGGTGTTTGAAGCTGTACTGGACTGCGTGAGTGAATTTTTTTTATTTTTAAAAAAGTTTTGATAACTGTTTTTCTGAGCTTAAATATATTGATAATATTGAAAAAAAATGAGAATTGGTTTTTAAAGTATTTTTACTTTTTTACTAAAGTTTTTTACTAGAGTTTAAAGTGCTTTAAATTTTTTTTTAAACTTATAGAGATGTTTTGTAGGAGTCAAAATAATATAAATGTTTTTTTTAAAGTTTTAACTACAACTCCTTTTGATTTTGAAGCAAAACAATTAATGACTTTCAAATTTATAAAATATTACTTGTTCTAAAATTTGAAATATTAAAATTAAATGAAATTTCATCAAAATCTTTTCCAAAGACATCGACTATTTTATCTAATTTTGAAATATTAAATTTTGGCTCGTTGTTTTAAAAGTTCGTTAAATAATTTAAATAAATAAACGGTATCGAAAAAACAGATAAAGTTAATCCTTAATTATGAAAAAAGTAAAAAATTAAATTTAATACTAGCAATGAAATTAATTTTTAATTTTTCCGCCAAATAAATTATTTTAATCAAAAGTGAATATTCTTGTTGGTGATTATTAAACAACGATAAAACATAAATTATTGAAAAAGAAAATAAGAGATGAGATCGTAAATCATTGTTCTAAGCGGATATTTTTCCGAATCTGTAAGTTTTCTTTTAAATATTAATGAAGCTTAAAGACTACGTAATCGAATATAAAAGAACCTCGTAACTTAACGGATAAATGTTGTTATTAATTAAGAAATCTTTGGACTTCCCAAATTGTTATGACACAGGCACAACCTTACGAAATCCTTTTGGCTAGAAGTTTTTAAAGAAAATAATTATGTTATACTTAAAATATATTTTTAGGAAACTAAAAAAAATCCTTAAATATCTTTCCAAGGGCGAAACCTTATGAAACCCTTTCGGCCAGAAGTTCTTAAAGTAAATAAAATAAAAGTTTTATACTTAAAATATATTTTTAGGAAACTAAAAAAAATCCTTAAAAATCTTCTCAAGAGCGAGATAAATGGCATAATATTTAGCATTGTGAATTAGAGATGTTTTAATAAATGTTTCTTTCTTTGAAATAACACCACCTATTTTTGACTGATACCTTCTAAAAGATATTTAATATAATAACTAACCATTATTTCATATTTTAACTGAATTTAAAACTTACCAGTTAGAAGTTTTATTGAACTTTATGTGGATATTCGCTAAAATATGTAAAAGCGCTTAAATTAGGTACTTTTTATAACTTAGAAATGTTTTTTGATAAAAGGTAATTTATTATAAACTATGTATAAATATATTTTTTTAATATTTATTCGTCTACAAAAATAAAAATAAAAAAATGGACAACAAATTACCAATTTTCTTCCCTTACAACTTTCCGATAATGTTTGTTAATAAAAATTATATAGTTTTGTGGATCATAACCTATAAAAAGAATAGTTAATAATTACGCATTAATTTTATTTAGGCTATATTCTGACATGTTATACATTTTAAGTTAACTCTTCCTCGCTGATTTCTTTCTTCTCGGTTGCCTGGTAGAGATCACTACTAAGTGATAAGGCCGCCTATCCTAAGATAAGGTAATATCCTGTGTGTAACGACAGTTTAGTTTTTAATTATGTTATTGTATAGAATAATAAAGAATAAAACATAAATAAATAAAATTTATGAGTTTTTCATTAGCAAAGAAACACAATAAAGGTAAAAGCCGATAAAGTACGAAATGCAAAAATAAGCTTTTTACGTAGTTTCAAAGTTTTAACAAATTTCAATTCAAATGTCAGTTAAATCTTCGGGGAAAATGAATATGAAATTGGAAAAATGGGCAAATGGATAAAGCCATTTGCAAATTAATGTTTGTGTAATGTTATTGACAAAAATAATAATAATAATCTTATCACAATATAATAAATTGTTATGGAATAAGACCAGTTGTTTAATTAAGATATACCGGGTGATTATCTGTGCAGTCTTGAAAAAAATAGGGAATATAAAGTAGGCGGATGATATAGATGTAAATTAAAAACCTTTGATATTTGAGAAGATTTATATCCGAATTAAATTTATAAAACTGTACACGCTACGACGCGAGTAGAAATATATTTCTATTATTACTCGAAATGTTATTTATTATGTATTTTTTCATTTTTATTATGTCAATATGAATGACATAATGGGAATTAATAATTATGATGGATAGAAAAATTTAATGCAGTATTAATAAAAAAGAGCTTTTCCTTTTCCTCGGCTTCTACTCCGTTTACTCAAAGCCTCTAAAAGTTTCAAGACTTCGTAGATGAACGGTATTTCCTATCTGTGAACTAACTTGTTGATCTATATCACGGATGACGAACCTTTTCACAACAACGTGCCATTTTTTTTCTAAAAATCTGCTTCATATAAGCAAAGACGTGCCAGCAAATAATTTTGACTTTATGATAATTGGGGAAAATAATAATAAATATCTCCTTCACACTTTTTTCTTAGTGTATAATGAAATTTACGATGCGTGACGTGCCTAAAATATTGTGGCACGTGCCATGGTTTGCTACCCCTGATCTTTCCTATAACAGATATATTCCTAATTTAACTTTAATTTTTTTATGAATAGTCTATTCTAATATTATAAAACAGAGCAGTTTATTTGCTGAAAAAAAATACTGTGTAGTGATAAGGCCGCCTTTTGTCGTATACTTTTATTTGTAATAGTAACTTTTCCTTCTGTATCATTGTATAGGGTTAAAGAGTCGATAAATAAATAAAGTAGGATTTGCAATAAACATTTTTGGTGATTTATAAGGTGATTTAATTAAAGTATACATATAAATAATAATTAATACGATAGCATTTCACCTGTAATGCGGTTCACGACGTATTTATTTTGACATTCATAATTTTATTGGCTTTCAATTTCATTTCGAATCGGTGCACGAAGAAAGATAATTTCACTCAAACTGAATAAATAAATAACTATTTATTTGATACTACGCCATCTAGTTTCAAACTAAGCAATGCTTGTACTAAAGAAACTAGACGAGTAATAAGCATACTTTTTTTTGGAAATACTTTACATAAATTTATACTCAGACCGTAGAAAATTACAATGTTCATTACACAATAATTTTCTATTCGTGGGGATCGTACCCAGACCCTCCGGATGTTACCATATCCACATGACTTTTTAAACGTCTTATGAATAATTTCTATACATTTTTATTAGAATGCTAACTTAATTTAAGTGATCACCTAGTGATCTAGTGGTTGCAATTCAACCTTAATTTTATTATTTAACTATTAACCCAATAGTGGAAATTCGTGACTGATATAATTATTTTATTAATTCCATAATTGTATCAAAATATTTATTGGGTTGAACCATGTAAGATTTAGATGAAATTTCGTACACAGATAGTAGCGCGATTTGCTGATAAGATACTTTGTATACCTAATATGTATGTGGTTTTTCTAAACTATGTACTTCTACTCTGTGCTTTGTACCTACTTCTTAAATAAGTAATTTATCTATCTATGAATTTAATGTGAGCGAAGTCGCGTCGAGGAGCTAGATAGTACATTTATACAGGAGTATCAAGTTTACAAGTAATTGTTGTAGATGCACCAAATTTGTCTACCTTCCGTCGTGTCACGCTCCTATATGAGTATATGTCAGTTTTAATTGGTTTCGCGTTTTGTCAAACTTTACAAGCCGAATTTCAGAGCAGACATCCTAAGCTCTCTAGTATACGGATAGTGGTTTAAGTAATCATTAAAATTGTAATGAATATTTGTTCGTTTTATAGGAAAAATAAATGAATATATTGATTTCAAAATTAACTGAAAAAAACACACACATTAAATAAAATATACAAAGAAAAGATCTTAAATTTAATAATGGAGGCAATAGGAGGTCTTATTGCAATAAGCAATTTCTACATCTTAAAAAATACGTATTTTAAGACCATTGGTCAATGCGCAGCGCCCGATAAACCTATTCAGAGTCGATACTTGAGTAGCCGTTTGTCACTTGACGTTTTGATTTTTTAAATTTAAGACTTGTCATTTACATCCGTATTCTAATACGAACCTCGAGAATGGAGAATGTTACTAGGTATGCCAAATAGGTTGAAAGTTTGTTACAGTATAGCTTGTACCTATACAAATACACTGTTTTTTGTTGCAGTCAAAAATACCATGTAGTTTTCATTTTATAAGCTTTTAAACTTTCGAGTTCTGCTAAAGTCACGTGACCGCTTGTGACGTCACAAAACAGACGCCGCGCTACTCCGCAACAACTATAATACGTGTGGGAAGCGCTATAGCGAGCGCATGAGCTGTCTGTTTTATGACGTCACACCGCAGCAATCGCCGCGTCGGGCGATTACGATTTGTTTTGCTTATAAATCAAAAACTAATTGACGTAACAAAATAATTTTTTCAACAGTATTTTGTAGTTAAAAAAAACAATATGAAAAGCTAAAAATCGAAATTTGTTAACATTCTTCATTCCTCGACTTCACTTAACCTCTGTCAACGAAAATCTACATTTTGAGTCGGAAAAAACTCTACTGACGTTAAGAAAATTTCGGAGAAGAAAATTTAACACCTCCATCCGTTACTTCGGTCTATTTATTAAAATATATTATTTTTATGTTATTTCAATTGTGAATTTTCGATTGTGTCATACGTCATATATGACGTAACCTGAGTGGAAGGTTAAATTATGGTAACTTCTTAGAATACGGGTGTTACTAGAATGCACTGAGAAATGTCTCACTTCGCATAGTATACTTTATTACCCAAGTATTGTTTACGAATACGGGCGTTAGAATATTCCATTACCATTAAACGTGTATTTGTAGAAATTTCCATGGATCCATAAAGAGACAATTTACTGAGACACGTGCATAAATGTAATGAAATTGGGCTGTTATTGGAACGGGATGGGTTTAAATTTTTTGTTATTTACACGAATTTGGTGAGGAACAATCTCGTACAGAAAATTTATTGTTCTTGAATAAAATTTTTAATGTATAGGTCACTTAAAGATGTGTTGTATACGGTTTCGAGAATTAATACGTTTGGTTTAGATTTATCATGATTTCACCTAAAATGAAAAATGAATGTTGCTTGTAATTTCAAATACATATAACAACGTAAAATCCTTATTTTAGGATAACTAATGATGTTCATAGGCTGCGGTCAGTGCACTTAACATCGGGTGAACCGCATGATCCGCTTGACTGCTGTCGCATAAAAAAACTAATATTCTTTTAGAAATCTATGCGATGTTTTCAAAATTAGCGCGGTTGAGAATACAAAGATGCTTGTTTGTTTGTTTGTATTCAATAGGCTCCGACACTACAGGACTGATTTGGATGAAATATTGTAGTTTTTGAAGGACATAGGTTCTTAACCTGAAAATTCTACGGGAACGAAATATATGCGGGTAAAACGCAGAGCTCAGCTAGTTGTTTATTATTATATTATTATATTTATAATTTGTAAGCATTTTCACATACAATCATCTTAATCATCGTCACGATGGCTGGATGTCCTTGTTACAACAGGATTTTATGACTTTTAAAGACTTTGAGGCATTTAAATATCACAATGTTGTAAGGTATCTGAGAAATGTCGGGGTTAATTTGCAATTGAGAATCAAAGCTTTATGCTTCATTTAAATTTATAAGATGACAAACAAAACACGGTTTCACAATTCCAAAATTAATGTTGCATGTTTTTGATAAAAATTGTAAGTATCGCCTTTTAAAACTGTTTAAATTAAAATAAGTCAGATATATACATTGGTAACTCGACGTATTCCTTACAGGGTGTAATAAAAGGATTAAAATGTAATAGAATAAGCTACATTTTTGTTCAACAAAAATGTATCGAATTTTAATGAGAAGGTTTTCATTGGAATTTCGACTTTCGGTTAAATTTCGGTAAATTAGGTTTAAGTATTTTTATAAACTCTATATGGGGTAATGTATTTAAATTAAAAGACGAATTTTAAAGAAGTATTTATTATTATGTTAACTATTTTAGATGTTTATATTTTTGTTTTGTTTTATTATTATTGTGTGATGTCAATTAATGTAATTCGCGTCAAATAAAATGTGAGTTTTTCTCGTAACTAAATCATGTTCTTTCAAATCAGCAATTATTCAGTTGTACTTCAACCAAAAAACAAATGAAATCAGTGAACATTCAAATACTAAGCTACGAACAAAGGGTTACACGGTGATTCTTTGGATTTATCGAGAGGTCTCTATTTATATTTCAGTGCGTAAATTATACTTTCAAAGCAGTATTGGGAGTTCCTTCGTACTACGAATCTTCGATTACCTTATATTATATCGATTTGTGGACTACTTTTGTCTTCAAATCTTCGGTAGTAAATGGCGATTTTTAAATATATGTTGGTATATATCATGAATTTAATATGACTAAATTCCTGCGTGTGCTTGGTTCGATTTCAATTTTAATTATTTCTTAGATATTTTGTGTATTGATAACAATTAATAATTATTAGAAAATCGACATTTTTAAAGGAACTGTTTGTTTTATTTTTTGCTCATTATTACAAAGAGCTATAAGATTAGTTACATAATAAAATATACTTGATAGATTGCATTATGACTTCTTGATGGTAATGCATTATAAGTATTGAATTAAAGACTTTTTTGCACTATTTCCACTATTTATTAGTAGACTTTATTTAATTACTTATTACCATTAAATAAAGTTTACTAATAAGTAGTGTAAAAAAAGTCTTTAATTCAATATTAAAAATACATTTTTAGTCTACTTAATGCGTCTTAAAATAATTGTGGATACCAAATGTATAAGTATTAATTTTCTTAAGAATGTAGGTTTAGATGTAAATAACTTGTCACAAACAATACTTCAGCCTTTAAAAGCGCAATAAAACCTGTAACACGAAACAAATCGCCAAGGAATCGGCTATATTTGTTATCTGTAAGCTATATTCCTCGAGGGAGCTGTCATGTATGATATGTCAATTGTATTGTTCTTTGGATGTAAGCAAGTGTAGAACGTACTACATTATCTAGTGTATTTGGATGAAAGTTTATTGTACAATAAATAACGCCTTGAATACGTTAATAGGCACTTTATTAAATACTAGCGACCCGCCCCGGCTTCGCCCGGGTGCAATGCTGATAAAAACCTTCCTCATGAGTTACTCTATCTATTAAAAAAAACCGCATCAAAATCCGTTGCGTAGTTTTATAGATTTGAGCGTTCATAGGGACATACAACATGACACATGACAGAAAAAGCGACTTTGTTTTATACTATGTAGTGAAGGAAATATTGGTGTATCACTTACACAACATTCTTTAGTATAAATGTTTTTTTTTTATATTTGAATATTCTAAAATCTGATAAAAATCTGCCTTGTTATTGCCTAGTCAATTGAATCAATAATTTATTAACATGGACCCAATTATTTACAATAATAGAAAAACAAATTAGGTTAAATTACAACTAAATTACCGTGACTATCAAATTACTATGCAATAATAATACACTAGTGCATCGATTATATGATTGATGATTTATATTACAGAACATTGATCTATGATTCAAATTCATAGAGAAAAGTTATAGACTACACTACAACGCGAATGAAGAAAGGCACCACTAGTCTTAAATTGATATTAATAATCTGAAAACAATTCGCAAAGGAATTGCCAGTATTTATTACGTGAACAGCAATTATTCCCGCGGGAGAGCCCGTCGTGATCGCACGTGTTTGAAGATTTTTTTATGAATGTATACTACTATGCTTTTTGATACACAAAAAAATATTGCAGACTATATTTAGTTGATCATGCTTACCGAAAAACGTTGTAAAATTTCCAAACATGACTTTAGTCTAACATAAAAAAAAATATTTTGTTTTATTTAGGAATTTTCCCTTACTTTGGTTTCGAACAACAACATGTAGTCAAAAAAGTAGTCGAGTTTTGGAAGTGGGTCAAAAATACAATTTTACTTACAATGTTTAATAGTAATTCATAGGTATACTAAATATACCGTTTATCAAACGGGTTCTTGTTAACATAAATATCTTTTACGCTGACTTGCAAACTTTCCTACATTATCTTAAAACATAAATTGTGATTATAGTATGAATGGTCAAAGTTACAATTTGAGTTTATTTATCGTTACCTGAATGGTTGAAGAATGAACTAAGAATTGTGAGATTAAATCAAGATTTGCTCAAAATTTATGCTTTGTTAAGATTAAGTCACAATAAAATATACAGAGTGAATTTTTAAGATGGGCTTTTAGGGTTAAATCCAAACCTATGAGGAATATCTTCTTTTCCTAATTTATTGGCAGTTCTGTCACTGACGGACTTTGCCAATGTCATCTCTTGTGACAGAATATTATTACGTAACTTATGTCCTTTGATTGTTGTCACAAGGCTGTGCTTAGGAAAAAACAAGTTTCAAGCTTTCCAATTCTTCATTGATATAGGACATAGGTAACCAAGGTCAAAACAAACAGATACCACACAATACATGCGGGATATCAAAATTATGAACGGAGTATGACATTACTTTGCAAAAAAGTAGAGAGCAGAGAAAAAGACCCGTGACAACAACAATTTTTTAGCTGTTGTTACCAAGTACAGGAAGAGATATAAGTCTCAGGATGTATATTAGTTTTATTGTATTTTATTCCTGGAAGGCGCGAAAGCTGAAAGTCTCTTAAGAATAGAACTCCCACTTTTAAAGTTTGATAAAAAATGTATTGTTTAATTGGATCATATTATTATGACTAGACTTTTGAACCCTTTCATTATAAGCTTTTATTTAGCTTGTAATGAAATCTTATGCACAAACTACCTCCCGATCTTTTATTGAACTGAAATTTAGATCAGAAATAATTAAAAACAATAATAATAAATAAAATAAAAATACATTTATTGACAAAACATCACACAGTAACACACACATTAGAATAAATATAAAATAAATACATAGAAAAAAATAAAAACTATAAGAAGACAACAATATTAAAATCAGTTAAAAAATATATTAATAAAACAAGATTTAGGGCATTTGAATTAGCATCTTGCTTTTTACATTAATCGTAAAAAAGTTAGGAGAAATTACAACTTAAAAGAAAAAAATAAGGAAATTTTTGGATAAAATGAGGAACTGAAGAAAAACAAAAAATAAGGCAGATTTTGAGGGCAAAATATCACTTAGACCACCTACACGCGTGATTTATAATAAAACGCATGTAAAATCGAGTCAATGGCTTTTAACATTATCTCTATACACATGAATACATCATTTGACAGTTTACGACAAAAGCCTGGCTGCTTTACGATGCTTTCGTATTCCTAAAATGGCGTCTTATAGTTGATACTTTCGCGCCAAAATAAAGGCTTGTAATAAAAATTTGATGGCAGTTTGAGCTAGTTTAAACACCCACTGACACTTATTTAAGGGTTAAAAGGGACAAAGATATTTTAATAAAACTAAAAATTATAAGTAGCACTTTGATTTTTCTCATAGAAAAAAGTTTTTTACCTCAAAATATTTTCTCAATAATTTCTCATTTTTGATGTCATGGTTATTTCCTGTTATCGTAAAAAGCATTTACTAACATTTCTCGGCATTTCCGAAACATATTTTACGTCATTTTTCGATTTATTTACAAAAGTTCCTTATTGATTGTTGATCTTCACGATTTGTCAAAAAACATGTTTTTTTTTTGTTTTTATGGAAGTTTGTACTACAAAGATTTTTTTAAATTGTTCAAAATGTAAACGTGTAGTCAACTCTTACCCTCTTGAAATCTAAATAAACTCTTGTCTACAACCTACAAATGAAATCTGCAAGTATATCGGGTGTATTTGTAGATCCATTTATATACACACCAGGATTCCGGTAGTCGTGCATAAATGTAATCAGATTGCAACTGGAGACAACTCAGTTATCAATTCGTACCAACGCGGCGAACCGACTCCTGTGGGTTCTACCTTTGATTTTGTGATGGCAAAATTGATATCAATAGTAGATAGGATATTTTAGTTGGATTGTGTCTTGAAAGTCGTCGCTTTGACTTTCTAATTCAGAGGCAAATAGGGTTTATGAAAATAGCTAAAAGTCATAATAAAACAATTCTTAGATATTTAGAAAGAAAATACATTTATTTCGACACACAATTCAGATACATAAATAACAATTACAAAGCCACATAAGAGCAAAATTGCAGAGAGATAAGATTATATACAAGGAATTAAAGAAACATTATTTATCAGGGTATTGAGCTGTGCAAATATGTGTTTCGAAATGGGACACTACTCAGGACATCTGTGACTTACAGATTATAAGCCACAGCACTAATTTTCACTGGCCCCCTTTTTAAAGGCGGAGAAGGCTTTAGAGGCACACAGCCGGAATTCGTTTCAGCCTAGGTCGTCCACTGCTGGACATAGGCCTCCCCCAAAGATTTCCAATACGACCTGTCACCGGCGGCCTGCATCCAGCGGCTCCCTGCCACTTTGATCAGGTCGTCTGTCCACCTTGTGGGAGGCCTACCTACGCTTCGTCGTCCGGAACGTGGTCTCCATTCGAGAACCTTTCTGCCCCAACGGCCATCGGTTCTGCGGGCTATGTGCCCAGCCCATTGCCACTTCAACTTGCTAATCCGTTGGGCTATGTCGGTGACTTTGGTTTTTCTACGGATCTCCTCATTTCTGATTCGATCACGCAGAGAAACGCCGAGCATAGCCCTCTCCATAGCTCGTTGAGCGACGCGGAGTCTGTGCACAAGGCCCATGGTAAGAGACCACGTTTCCGTTCCGTATGTCATCGCTGGCAACACACACTGCTGGAAGACTTTCGTCTTCAGGCACTGAGGGATCTCGGACGAAAAGATGTTGTGAAGTTTCCCGAACGCTGCCCAGCCGAGTCGGATTCGTCGATTGACCTCTCTTTCGAAATTGGACCTACCTAATTGGACTGTTTGTCCTAGGTAAACGTATTCGTCAACAATTTCGAGAGTAGAGTTCCCAACAGACACTGAGGTGGGCACAACATGGACATTCGACATGATT
>LQNK01001323.1:20815-84780 GCA_001586405.1 Phoebis sennae
CTGGTAATAACAGTAGGAGTCAGCGCGAAACGTGAGTATTTTTTTACATTTTACTTCGTAAATATCATGTTGAAGCTCAAAAAGTATATTCAATATTTATTAGTATAAACACAGTTTTTATGTACTTAAACAGTTTATAAAATTTTATAGTACATTAAAACGATGGACAATATTTAATAGTCACGAATACGGGCGCGAGCATAATGTTGTAATTGTTACTTTAAAAACAAAAATGCAACTGTACAAAAATTGTGAACTAAAGGGGAGAAATAAGTATAACTGTACCTACATATAGATAATTGAAGGTGCTGCAGGCGAGGACGAACCAATTCTGTTACATGTTTCGTTACTCGTAGGTAACAAAGTATCTTCATTTTCCCCTACGCAAATCGAAAGCGTTGTCTATGTCTTGTATTATATTATCTGTGGCGTTGTTTTGGCGCGAGTTAAAAAACCGCGACTAATCAGGGTACTGATTCACAAGTCCGATTCGGATCGGAACGAAGAGGTTTCTGTAGAAATTTGTATGAATCTTATTTCGATTTTTCTTTCGGGTTCGCATTTGTGAATAGGGGGCAACAGCGCGTAAATTATAGCTTGGTCTCCGTGACACTTGATAAACTGAAACTAAACTTTTTTTGTATCCTGAAATTTCTAGGGTTTTCAGGATACAAAAAAATTGTCTTTGAAAAAACTTACGATGAAAATAATAGATTTTCCTGCTGTAAAGGGTAAGAAACGTTGGGGTAAATTATAATGTACGTTAAAAATGATTTTTATTCAACTACACAAACAATCAGTCCAAATAATGTATGTGTATAACGTTGGAAAAGTATAAATAGCCGATTTGAAAAACAAATCGATTTGTATATGAATGCAGATCTTTTCCCAAAAATATTCAATCTATGTCATTATTAAAAAGAGTATCAACAAAGAATACACATGTATTATTCAAGGTATACTCCTAAATTAAAATCTGTACATTTATATTAAACATGATACAGGCGTAGCGGTTGATTAGACCTTTTCAAACCGAAATTACTTAACTTCGCTCGTAATGAGACAAACCCCTTCATTTGGTAAGGGGTATTGTGTATAAAAAATATATTATATATATAATATATATATATTCCTTGTGTAGATCGAAATGTATCAGAGGATTAACTTTAGGATTATATGATATTTTACGTTTCGTTTTCGTCTCTTTTTTACTTAAAAAATTAACTCGAATGTATTTTTAATTACAAGAGAAACAAATAGATGTTTGTTTATAAACGTGAAGTCTCGTGACAGTATGGCCGATTTTAAAATTCACTGAACAATTTTTTATTTATAGGAAAAATTTTTTCACATTTCACATTGAATTTTTTCTTTGGAAAAAATTAAAAGTAGTTTTCCATTCTAGTCGACGTAATGCAAGTTTAATTTCATCGACTTTACCAATAATATTTTTCGTAATATTTTCTACATTATAATGTATTTAAATAACAATCATGTTCTAAATCAAACTATTTGAAAAAACACGGAAAATTCCACATTTCTAAGAAATTATGATATTTAATATTAAAATAGATATTATCGTTAAGTTTCTCAACTACGTTGTTTATTCTGAGGCTCTAGGTCTTAACCAAATGATGCTTCTAAGTAAACAACGATCGCTTTAAGTAAGCACAACTTTGAACTTACGTAAAGTACGCATTGCACGGGCGTTTTATAGTTTATGTCAATTTATTTTTAAGTTATGTAATTAAGTTAATAATTATTTCAATTCATGTTATATTTACACAAAGAAGTGAAATAAAATATGAGAGAGAGAGAGAGAAAAATATATATTTACTCGCGCGATCACACAGAAAAAAGAAAAAAAATTATATATGTTTATGCATAACGGCATTGGTAAATGGCAGCAACCGTTAAATAACACATTGTTGGGAAAGTAAAGATTTTTTAATTAACTTGAAAGTAGCTGAATTGACGTTTAAAAAAACTTTCAAAAAAGCCAATTTGAAAAATAAACAATTTTAATTAAGGTTTAGTTTTGTTTAATAAGTAAGAAATTGTTTATACTATGTAATAAATAGTTTATAAAATAGCTGCGTAAATGCAACTTTTCAGTCGTGAGAAAAATTACAACTTTGTGCATTTAAGTGGCCCGAAGAATGTAGATTTTATCGTAATCTGCATCGCATGTTGCCATAAAATTATTATTTTTTCAGTAGTGTCGTATTGCGCAATATCGAAACAGATTCTGAGGGTGTTTATGTTGAACTTAATCTTTGCCCGCGGCTTTGCTTGTGTTCATTTTGGGGTGTACATAAAAAATTTCATCAAAATCCGTTTGGTAGTTGCAGCGTGATTGGCATACAAACATATACAAATTTAAACAATCTTTCATATTTGTAAAATTAGTAAGGAGTAGGATAGTAGGATTAGCAGTCCATATGATTATGAAAGGTTAAAGAAGTTTCAAAGTAAATATACGCCAGCGAAGCGGGTTAGAGATAGTATTAGATAATTTTATTTAAACTCAATAATTCGTGTAAAAAGGGTTACATAATTATTAACTAGTCTTGAAGCTAACTTTGTTAAAATATGAAAAAATCTGCACAAACGTTTGTGTCTATCTATACATATAATAAAACAGTAACCAAACCATTTCTGTACATTGAATATTTTTCAAAAAGAGTAATTGGTATGCAATATGTATGTTCTATAGAAACCAAAACCATGTTTAGAATTTTTTTTTCTGTTTGTCTGTTTGTCTGTTTATCTGTTTGTATGTGCGTCAATCACGTAATAACCACTGGGCAGATTTTGATAAAAATTCACACGCTGATAGACCAATATTAGGTGCAAATTATAGGCTACATTTTATTCGAAAAAAAATATTTTTAGGGGTGGCTCTCCATACATGTAAACAGAGGGTAAAAAAATAAATTCGCGAATATATCATTAAATGAGGTGTCATTGGATAGGTCTTTAAAAATGAAATGGAAGTTTCTAAAAGCGTTTTTTGCTAAAATAGATGTTTTTTTAAATATACGCTTCTAAAGTCGTGAAAATATCATACCACGTGATAATGTTAAATTTTGGCTGAGTTGCGGACATGCCTTTTTATACTCTTAACGTGTACCTTAAGACGTTAAAACACTCAATAGATTCTCAAAGACCTTCCAAAAATAACTTACTCTCCACCCGCGGCTTTGCTCGCGTGGGCTATTTTTTTTGGTATTTTATCATTAATAATTAATTAATTTTATTATTGTAATTATTTTTATGACCATTTGAATGCCGTCAAAGGTAAAATGTGACGATCTGTTTTTAATTTATGTAACATCCCATGTACTCACATTACAAATGAATAAATGATTTATGATTTATGATTTATGAGTCGCGCGCACAGTGAGATTTTGGTCAAACCTATTTCCATAGAAAATTATAAAAAGACAAAACTATAGACATGCGCATATATCACTGGTCCTGCGATCGTAATTTTTTTTTTAACTTTTGTTGTGCTCCTCTAAAAAATACAGAAATTATTAGCCCACGCGTGCGAAGCCGCGGGCGGAAAGCTAGTTTATAAATAAAAATATATTTATATTTTACTAGCTGATCCGCGCGGCTTCGCTCCCGTAGCATAATTATGTTACATAAAAACGGTTCTAGTGAGTTAATCTTAAAAGATAGACATATACTGTCGCAGACATTTTCGTAGATCATTTCAAGAGGAATAATCCTTTTATACATATTTTTTTGGTATCTTGAACCGTTTTCGCAGCGCACGCAACGGAAGCCCTCAAGCATGAATAATTTTCCTCGTTTTTTTCACATTTTCCATTATTTCTTCGCTCCTAATAGTTGCAGCGTGATGTTATATTGCCTAAAGCTTAATCGATAAATGATGTTAATCAACACAAAAAGAATTTTTCAATTCGAACCAGTAGTTTCTGAGATTAGCGCGTTCAAACAAACAAACAAACAATCAAACTCTTCAGCTTTATAATATTAGTATAGTTTTATAGAAACGTAATAAATATAGTATGTGGCCTATCCGTTCCCATTTTTTACTTTCCTGTTATCAATGTGAACATTTTTTCTTCAAGTTTTTGCAAATTTTATAAAATAAACATTATGGAAGATATTATTGACTTAACCGTGAAGTAGGAGGTTAATCGTTCTAGAGTGAGATTCAAAATAAAACATTATGTCGTCTTAAAAGTCAATTAAATTTTAATGACCGAACTCCCCTGTAACAGCTTTGGGATTAAATGTCCCAAACCAAATTAGTTGCAATAATGTTCTTAAAGATGTGTGCGCAAAACCTTCAATTACGTATTTTTTTTCATCTATACACCCTCGACATACAATTTTGTATATAAAGTACTGTACGTAAAAAACTAAAAGTGTGGAACGTACTGAATGATCTTTAATTTGTTCTATTTAAAATTGTTAGAGACAATATTTAGATGAGAAAATTGCTTTACTGACATATTATTTCTATTTCCCCCTCCGCCACTCGATGTACTTGCGTGCGTTAAATGCCTACGCTAACCGGGTATCATTATGATAAACAATATTATTTCATACCATATTCATTTATAGTCCTACCAATATTATAAATACGAAAGTTTGTATAAGTAGGTACAGTTACATCTTTGTATGTATTGTTGGGAATGGTTTCCAATGATACACATCACTTGCACGTACATGTTTATTATCCAATGTTTCGTAACAGTCTGAGAGGAATACAATACTTACAACCTATTTTATAATAGTCAATAACACAATATTCAAGAGAGGGTAAATGTCAATTTAGTTAATGTTTCATTTCCAATAATTATTAATAACAATATTAGATATTATACAAAGTTGACTAATACATTTAATACTTAAACATTCAAGACTAAATACAAAATAATGCTCAATAATCAATTATATAGATGGCACCACTGTTTTATACTATCATGACATTGACATTTCAGTTACTGTAAACAAATGTTACTAACAGTATGTATGTATGAATGTGTGTTCTTTCACGCAAAAACTACTGAGTTATACTTGCGGGTGAAACTGCAGGGTGTGGCTAGTATTAAATAAATAAATAAAAAAGGGTACAGAAATTTCTTTTAAGTCTATCTAAACATTGAAACTTTTATACATATTAATTAAAATCAAACATGCTTTAAAAACTCTTATTGTGTATGTGTGTGTGTACTTAAAACGATTAGAAAGTCGTTAAAGTGTATCTATGTGTGCGTTGCCTGAGAGCGCTTTGCATGGAGTTTGACTTCTGTATCGTAACCCTCCTTCAGCGACATTAAATAGGATGAATTTTATAAGAAAACACGAGCATCTCCAAAAGTTTGTGACGCGACGTGAGGATAAAAGTTAATGAACGCGTGTGTTATCTTTATCTTTTTGCTGTCTTGTGAGACGTTATCAATTTGTGAATAGTCTGTGTTTACTGCCGGTTTGGTAAACTGTTCTTACTATGTACCTTACATTACATAAATTTTATAATTCATGTTTTTACCTCTTTTCGAACGACCTCCTGAAAATATATAGCTTAACAGTACGGAGTACTCCTTTAATAAAAAGGATATGCTATTCTGTATGTAATGCTTTAAATGTTTCATTAGAGACGGTGAATTTATTTTTTCCTTAAAATTGGCAACTTATACGTAAAAATAACAACTAAACTATTGATAAATTTAATAGTTTGCTCACCAATTAATTAATATTCTTATTTAAAATTAGCTAATCCGCGCGACTTAGCTCCCGAAGCATTATGTTATATATGTATAGCCTATAAAATATAGTCTATGTTACTCGTGGTTAATGAAGCTTTCAAATGGTGAAAGAATTTATAAAATCGGTCCAGTAGTTTTTGAGCCAATTCATTACAACCAAACAAACAAACAAACAACATTTTCCTCTTTATAATATTATTGGGGATAGACAGACTAAAATTTAATATCCTAATACATGAGTATGCAATATCTAAATGTTCTCTAAAAATAACATCGAAGCTAAAAAACGAACGAGACGGGAAACACGATTTGTGATCAAATTTTACCTTTAAAATTTTGTGTCAATTTGGATAATTATGTCACACCTTTGTGGATAACATTTCAAAACAGGAATTATATTCTTTATTTTTAAATCAAAAGCAAAGCCATTTTAAATTACTTAACGGTCGGTCTAAGGCCCGTATTAATAAACCGATCTCAGACTTGAGTATGCTCTTGAGATGACATTTGTGACGTTGCACTGAACAGAACAGAATACAGTGAACGTCACAAATGTCATCTCAAGAGCATACTCAAGTCTGAGATCGGTTTATTAATACGGGCCTAAATGACTTATCAACATGTGACTCGATTGGCTCAGTGGATACAGCAAGTAGAAAATTATTATGTTATGAACGTTGTTATTTTCTACCGCCTAGGAGTTCACCTATGTATAGTATGTATGTATTTACAAAAAATATATATATATTTAGGTATATCTATCTAGTGTCCATAGTTAGTATTAGTGACAAACGTCCCTGAATATTTATTTATTCATTTTTGTATATAATTATAACTTGCTACCGTTGTGGGTACAGCTTTTACACCCTTCGTTTATGAATTACCCTTTATCCTAATAATATAATCCATTCTTTATCGATATTATACAAGTTATTCGGGTCAAATTATATAATTTTGAGCCCACATTTTTTTTTATTCTAACATATAATAGATAATAATATCTATAATAGGCTACGCGCCAAATAATAAAATTTTTGGGACATTTATAGGCTAATTGTTAACTAAACTATAGCGTTCTTAGTAGCACTATTAATTTTTCTTCACGAGTTATTCTCGATTTACCTAAACTGTTATAATCTCAACATCAACTTAACCCCCCCCTCTCTCGCCACGCTGAACCTAACTAGATATTACTCAAATGAAAAGTCCATATTTTCTTTCCTTCACAAGAACGTTTTACCCACAGATTTCGGAGTTCAATTAAATTAAGGTGTATTGAATTATCTCGGAACCGGAATTAACGCTTTAAAAACGTGTTAACAGGGACAAAATAAAGTCAAACTAAATTTATAAAGCTTAATCGAATCGGGTAAACCATTGTATTAAGTTAAAAAGTTAAATAATGCTTCTTTTTAATTTGAATTCGGATTATGATGATACTGAAAAAAAATCAAACAGTTCTATATATTCTTTATTATTATTTTAATATATTTATTTCCAAGTCAAATTAAATATTAGATACATAACATTATTATGTGACATCACTTGCTCCCATATTAGGATATTGGTTAGCAAACCCTTCCGTAGTTCAAACATATTGTAATCTCATCCTGTTCTACTCCTCTTTCAATTTCCCATCATTATCGTCTGCTTATTCACTCCCCGGCATACCTTCAAGCCGGCAAGGCAATTACGACACTTTGATGTTGCACTTATTCATGGGCTGTGGTCAGTCCGCATGCTTAACGTAACTGAAAAAAAATGGTTAGATTTATCAGTTTCAATATTTGATCGATAATTCTAAGAGTGAAGAAAAAATCTATTCTATCAGTTTAATTGTATGTCTATTTAACGCGCAATTTTCGAAACAACCATTTGGATTTAAAATATCTCTCTTATTAATATAATAGTAACGTTTGTTAGGATAGCATTTCACTATTTAACAATAGTAATAGGATTATAAGCGGGTGAAAATTCCCATTTCGCAGTTTGCATGAAAAACGCGCAGATGATGTCGCAGGTACGAGCTATAAAATGAACCAAATTACAAAGCCTAGAGAAAAGTGACTTCAAATGTCATAGGTCCAACTGAGTCGTACTATTCAGAGTCCGCTAAATCCATGTCACTGATTCTGAATCCACTGTTTTTGCTTAGAAGCTCTCGGTTGACACATTTTTTGGGAATTTTCATTAAAAATTTTTTTGCGAGTAGTATAGAGCCTAAAGTTTGATATATGTTAGTGTTCCTAGCAATCATTTAAATTACAAGTTTTTAAACTTGATTTTTTTAATTGAATTTAAGAGCAATTTGATTTTTATACACATTCTTCAATTTCCGAAGAAAAAGAGAGATGCAATTAGAAACACGGTATATTATAATCTTTAAGGCATTGGCAGCAGACCCATACGTGGTGAAGGCAGTATAGTAATATCTATCCGTAGACAGCCGTAGTGGGTAATGCGATAGATGACGTCCACGTATGCGTCTGCCGATGTGTAGAGGGGCTTTAGGCAAAGTAATAGAAAGAAGCTAGTCAATAATAAACCGATGGTTTAATAAATGGCATTATTGCTACGATCTTATCTCCACTTTCCTTTGATCAGTAAATATCGCTTTATTAAGACATATTTCAAATATCTTGGCATTTCTCATGAATTTAGAATTTCCTTAAGCTGATTTCCAGACAGATTGGTAGGATGGTTAATCTAAAAATAATAAGGATTTTAGAATGGTCCAGTTAAGGTGTGAATTGAAAAAGTTTGATATGAAGATATGAATATATTCTGTGTAGCAACAGCAAGAATAATTCTTATAATAAAACCAAGTCTAAAGTTTTATCCACGCAATAAAATGACATTTTCTGTTTGCAGTGTTTCCACTTTTTCATAATGTTTCCACGATTAGTTTAATCTTCAAATAATTGGACTTTCTTCTGCAGGTTTTAATTCTAATCCATTGTTTGTGTTTGGTTATTTATAATATCACTGTTTTTCTTGCGGCTTAGTAGTCGAATGACATTAGTTTTCACAACGCACAGGCGCCATAAACCTATTCAGAACCGAAACTTGAGTGTCGATTTAAATTAACCCTTATTGCTTTTGAATTAAAGACCTCGAAAAATGATAACTAAGACGGATAGAAAAATATCTTACTTCACATAGTATTAAAACTTTGCTTACTCAAGCTTTGTTTGAGAAAACGGGTGTAAATGTTTTATGCAATCATTTTTTTTACAAATTCAACAGATACTTTTTGTAACGAAAATGAAACACTTTTATATTATTTAACTGAAAACAAATTGGAAGCTCAAATCAACCAGCTATCACCACTTGACGTGGACCAATCATATTTACTATTCTTACGTTTTTTGCTAAACACTGATCGGATTCAGGTTTCAATAATATATGAGCAATTTGAAATTCTTTTTACACGTGGTTTAAACAACACGTGCGTTTTGTAGATAAAGGATATTATGAATTTATGTAATGTGTCTGAAGGCCCTTCTTAATTCAATTTAAGAGTTATTTATTTGTTATTTTGAAGCTTTGTTGTACCGTTTTTGAAATGCGAGAATAAAGTTTGGCTGGCTGCAGCCGAGACAGAGGGACGGATTGACTATATTGGCTAATTTTAGAGGTATAATGATAATTATCAATTTGATATGTACTATTTCAGAAATACTTACAGTAATATTTTGTAATGTAATGTAATATTTTGCAAAACAATGCCTTGCCAACAAGATTAATTGAAAATTCATAAGGCTCGTTAGCAAGAATAATCCAGTACATGTTAACAATATTATCCATTATATAACGCATACAATGGACCACAGGTTAAATTAATCCTAGGATTTCAGAACCATGATAGTGAAATCATTAGTAAAATTGTGCCTGTTATACCAGGTCAGTAGGGCGACGAATGAGTGTAATTTCATCGAATTTAATGGGTCGCTAAGATATTACATTGATATCAAAGCTTCGTTTTTCATACCCATTCAATGTTTTTCTCTTGTGTTGAAGAGAGCAGAACTATTTTCAACATCCGTTTTTGGATATAAATGATCCAAAAGTTTTTTGTTAGGGGTATTTTCATAAAGTTATGTCTTCAATTACCAACAGATGACTGATTTTGAAAAATAAAATGGGTCAAAAGCTGTAGTTCCACTAATTTCTTTATAACATATATTTCTTTAACTAGTAGTAGATCAGTCTTTTGTGCCCTACTTCGTACTTACATATTAACTAAAGCCCTTTCAAATTAAAATCTCTCTCTTAATAAGAGAAACAAAATATGTAGCGTCTTATAAAACAATTATCAGAGCTTAAAAGTGAAATAAACATTACTAGTTTGCCATGCCCTGTTTGTACAATGGCCCTGCTATAAAGTATGTGCCTAAATAAGGCGAAATATGTACATAGATTGAGGTTAAAAAGACAAACGTGTTTGCACAAGTGCTATGTCGTTCTGGGCAATGTATATCAATGGTTTCAGGGGAGTCTTAGCTTCTGCTTACTTGTATTTGTCCTTTGTGGGGTATTTGGACTTGATTATTTTTCTTTTTAGATAATAATGTTCAGGTAATGTTGATTTATTGTAATTATAATATAAAGATTGTGGTTAAAGAGACAAATGTTATGTTTAGGGGAGTTTTTACTTCCTTACTTTTTCTGCTCTTTGTATTGTATTTGGTTGTAGTATTTACAAGTTTGTTTCAGATGGTATTATTCGCTATTGTATTTACGAAATTGTTTTAGAGGTTAGTTGTTTCTGTTTACTCATAATTTTCAGCTAACTATATTTAAGACATATTTTGAGGAACTATTAATAAAATTGTTGTTTATTTCTTTAGGAACAAGCTACGTCATATTACACGTATTAATACTGTTTTAAAAAGATATATTAAAACAGAATTAATCAAAATAATACATATAAAAGTAATCCAGCATATATTGAAGTACCTAGTTACAAGTTCAACAATTTCTAACTTGTTACAACTTTTGTAATGAATAAGGAAATCTTATTCAAGAAAGGGAGTGACAGAAATTATTTAAAATTTAAACATTGAAATTGGAATATATCTTGCATACTATGATCGTATAAATTACATGTTAAATTACGTATACATTTAATGCAAAGGTTCTTTTAATTTTCTGGTTTAACAGTTCATAACAAGGGCAATGCTGAGTTTCATAAGTTTTCTATAGTCAATAACAATTTTTTAAAGTTTGGAAAAGAATTGGTAATGTTAATGCTCTTATTAAAATTACCGACAATATTCTCCAGGGAATAGACAAAACAGCTTACAAGACTAAGGTTGTTAAATTGCAGCACCGCATCAAACACTGTCGATCTGATAAAATCTCGTGTCCATGATAATATGTATGCAGATGATTTGAAAATTAATTCGCTTCCTTCCCTAGCGGAATTACCTAAAGCTATTCAAAAGATCAATTCAAATCTGAAATCTATCGTGAGTTAGTATTAACTCTTCGATCTGGCTGTTAACAAAACACAAACGATCATTTTAGGTATCCCAAAATTGATAGGTTGGGACGCTCTTCCCATTCTTAATGGCACTTGCATTCCGTTAGTCCATCTGTCAAGAATATGGATAGCAACATGTGTTGTTACGAGGGTTCCTCTCTCAATCCGTACTATTTCCTTTCCTAGACTACGCTGGCACCCGTTATTCAGACGTAACTGTGAAACAATTAGACGCACTTGCGAATCCAAAATAGTATCAGATTTGTATTTGGACTTCGCAAATACGATCTCTTCTCCAAATTTCGCAATAAATTCTAGTAACTCCCTGTACGTTTACACCGGAATGCTTATATGTTGCATTTTTTATATTGTGTGATTTTTTGATCCCCAAACTCCTCTCTATTTTAAGGAGAAAGTTAAATATTTTGGTGAAAATACTCTCAACTTGCGCTCCTCTGATCTTCTTACTCAATCAATCCCTTTCCACCGTTCCAACTTACGGAATAAATGTAAAAATGGATGAGCGCAAATATTGTTATAGTTTGAACCGTGGAATGATAATTCCTTAAATAACTCCATAATATAACAAAAGTTTTTGAGAGTGCCACGTAATGTAGGTCATGGGTAGTTTTCTATAGGCATTGTCTGCAACGGATTAATTTCCTGTATTCTCGGAAAATTAATAAACTTTATACACGATTACATAATCAATTACATTTGCTAGAAGAAAGAAAGAATTTTGAAGGTTTCAAAAATTAGGTGTAATTTTTCCATAAATATACTATTTACGGGAAACGGCGTTTCCCGTTTACATTAATTTGTAAAACTAGCATTTTTCGTTTTGGTGAGATAACCTAACGCCGGGGCGTTATCTTCCGCCTGGGGCCTCTCAAAGAGCTACAGCCCGGAGCTTCACAAACCTCCCTTCCGGGCCCTCACAATGAGTAAGGCCGATGCTTTAAAAATGTTTGCGAATCACGCTCAAATCGTTCTAAATTTTGAGATGACTTTTGTTATGTATTTAGTAATAAGGATAAAAATAATAAAAACGTTACTATCGTTGATTTTATAAATCGGATGCTTGAAAACAAAATTGCAAGTATTAAAATTATAACTTACAGTTGTATGTGTAGGAGTGCGTGGCTTTATTTTGAAAGTTCTTATTAAAACTTTATAAAACATGAGTTATGTTTTAATTAAGGTTATCTAAAGCTCAAAAGAACGTAACATATTTGAATATAAGTATATACTATCCTAATTTCAAAATATGAGTAATTGTTTTAAAGGACCAAAGGATGTTCAAGTTTCATATTTTAAGTGTGGTTGTAACATCTGTATTTTCGTACCCGTGTACTATTAGTCATAAGATTCAATTTAAAAAGATTAACGACTTATGCTCGTGTTATATTAAGGGTCTGTAGGTCCATAAAATATTATGATGATGATTTTTTTATGTAGGCAAGCGGAGCATTCGGTTCAGTTGATGTTAAGTTACTGACTGCTGTTGATGAATGACAATTATAAATCTTCATATGGCACCACCGAATTTACATACAAAAAAGATATCATATGTTTTAAACAGATGGCGTGATGCCAAAATGGTTATTCATGAGTATGTGTTAGAGAACAAAGTTTTACTACTGATCATCAGTGACATTAAAATGGGGTGACTCCACATATATACTAACCCGTCGTTACACGGGTAAAGTGCTAATCCAGATAGTCTTAGGTACGATATTTCGTCAAGCCCATCAACAATTTGAGAATCCAAGCAGCGAAACATACAAACTCCCACATTTATAATATTAGTCGGATTACCAATTATTTCTGTTTTTGTATTAGACATTTTTATCTTTAATGTAACTACTAACAGTCTAAAAATAAATTGTCTACTGTCTTTTTTGTTTTTAATTTATTAGTGTTAATTTTCCACGAATCTTTCTTGAAAATTAGATTAGCGTAATGGTCAAAGAACCCTTCTAACGAGACGAGATTTTTCTGGCCACGACATTTCACGCTCAGTCAGCAATCCCAAGCTTGTAATTGTAAAGAAAAATTCAGATTCCGGTGTTCGTAATGAAACGTACGGAAACGTCCTCGTTTGTTACATTAACATAATACGCTATGAATACTTAAATTGTCTTTTTAAATCATAACAGTAACTGCGCGTGTAAATGTTTGGTTTGATTTTGTGGTATCATGTTTTGTTGTATGTGTTTCATTTATTATTTAGCCGACTTCTTTATTTTTTTTTGTTATAGCAGACAAGTAGGGCATGTGGTTCACCTGATGTGAAGTGACTGATCGCAGCCCATGAACATCTGCAACATAAAATTGTTGCAGATGCTTTGCCGGCTTAAAGGAAGCGGACAGAAGAGGATGAATGATAGGAAGTTGGGAGATGAGTAGAACAGGACGGGAGAAGAATGGGATGGGAATACAGGCCTCCGGGCAACCAATCGCCGTTTGAAACACAGTGCAATACTGCTTCACGCCGATCTTCCGCTGAGAGGGTGGTACTTACACCGGTGCGAGCTTGGCCCAATCGTGCAATGCTCGGCTCCCACTCTTTTATTGCTGAAGATGTTATGCAGCAATATTACCCTCTGTCACCTTACGACACCCACGGGTAGAAATGGGATGGCGATACATGTATTCTAACCCGTCGCCACTGTTGAGTATAGGTCTCCTCATTCGCTTTTCAAAGCTGCTGGGTTTCGTTGGCTTACGGCGGCCTATCCACGATCTCCATTCTGCCATATTTCATTACATATTTTAACATAAATATGGTTTTCAGGTGGATGCTCAGCCTTTGGACACTCGTGCTTCGGTGGCCATGGCAAGAGATCAGGGGACTCGCCAGGAAATGTAAGTTTAAATATCTCTTCAGATCTATTAATGTCCGGCCTAATCAATGTTAATGTCTGCGGCAGATGCTACATTGACATTCATAGAATTTTCAGAATATAAAAAAGTTGTCGCTGAAAATTACTTATTTATTTAATTTTGGAGGAACGGTTTCCCAGTAATACCGTCTATACATAGTAATACAGTCTAAATTTTTTCATTGATTAAATAAATATATCCTTCTAATAACTTTCAAAATTCAATAGGTTTAGAATTCATAAGGAGTTCGGAAGTTTAAAGTAACTTGATGTTAACTAACAAACGTTCGACCAATCATATTTTAGTGATGAAGCTGTGGTTACGAATACAGCGGGAGCGATCGTGGTCGTCACACGATCAGTTTACACTTTCATTACCCTCTGTTGAATTATGTGGTTTATGCTGATATCTATAATAATAATAAGTATCTTAACTAAATAGGAAAGAAAGAACAAACATTTATTAGATGGACATAACATTACCCAATACATTTAAGACATACACAATGATACTCTTACAATTATAAAACTACTTCTAAAATTTTCCATACCGCTGCCAAAAAGGATCTAATTAAAACAATCCCAGATGAAAAAAATGAAAAAACTTACAGTATAAGCAACGAATACTAACTATATATTATAGATAGCTTCACAAAGTCAAAGTCAAAGTGAAAGTCTAAATGTTTCTTTTCCAAATTGGCCTCTGTTGAGGCGCTTTTAGAACGTCATTTACATTTGCATAATAAATAACATAATAAAAACAAGACGCGACATTTTCATTGGATTTTAATGATTTTTTTTTTAACTCGGTCGAAGTTTCTTTTTTATTTCAACCAAAAACGCGTTTTAGGATATTTCACTTGTTTCTCACTAGCATGAAAAATATTTAAAAAATATTCTAAAGTTATTTTAAGGCTATTTTAAAGTTAATCGGTCCATGTTTCTATGTACCGTAAGTGATTCAGCTCCAACTAGCAATAGGAAATATAGGTGTAGCTAGTAATTGGTTTATCGCTACGCTCGTCGCCGTCCGGAGCCTGTTAGGTCATGCGAGCGGATCAGCAAACATACGGTAAACAAACTTTAGGTTTGACTTGCGTCTATCGCCATCGGCTTTCGAACTATTTTGTAAAGAAGATTTGAGAATTATTTATGAATAAATTAAGAAATAAGCAAAATATTTTTATTTAAGGGTTTGAACCATGAATACTAATGATTTCAAAGGTTGAATTCAGATGTTACTAATTATTTAGTCAAATTAAAACAACTGTACTCAATAGAAAATTAGTATTTACGACCAGTTTACTTTAAAACAAAATTAAATCTTTAAGAATATGTCATATGACACGCCGGGTTATATTATTTTCTTTAAAAATTACTTTGATAATCCTAACGTAATTGCCATAATAAAGGCCATACACATTAGGGTTTGCTTGTTATGCATGTAAGGTGTACCATGTAGGTCTCCAATATATGAATCTTACTTATGCCTGTCGGTTACGCATGTTATATAAAAAAAACTGATTGATCAAACCCTGACTTGTATTGCCTCAATAATATTGAAATGCGACACCGCTACATATCAAAATATTGCCAGACAGTTAATGCCACGCAGTTTCAAATGAAGTAAAGTTTCTGATATAACTTTGATTTCAAAAAAAATCAAAAATGTTTATTCAGTAACAATTAGTTTACAGTTTCTTTAGTATTTGAGAAATCCTTTTAAGTATAAAATACTTGTGTTAGGATATTTCGCTCTTCCTTTGTATACATGGCACAAATTGTTACATAAATAATATTGTTCTTCTACAATACAAATGACTACAATAAAAATGAAGTATATAAAAAGAAAAATAAACGTAAAGAATAAAACGTTAAAGAACAGAAATGTAATTTATTGATTTAAAATGATTGACTTTGATTTTTAAAGGAAAATTGTACAATATATTATAGTTAAATCAACACGCGAACATTCTAGAAAATTGATCGTACATTCTCTATTTCTAATACACTATTATGTCCATCGGGGAGTCATTGCAATGTTTGTTTGTCTACTTGTCATTGAATTATAGACTAATTGGTCGCTGCAAGTTATCTGTGATTGCGTTCTCGAAATCCATCGTGACTCATTTCTTTATTATTTACTAGCTGATCTCGTAGCATAATGTTGTATTTTTAGCCTATAAAATATAGCCCATGTTACTGGTGGATAATAGCTTTCGAATGGTGAATAATTTTTTAAAGTCGGTCCAGCAGTTTTTGAGCCTTTTCATTACAATCATACAAACAAGGTTTTGCTCTGTATAATATTAGTGTAGATTTCAGACAAGAGACAAGTCTCTTTATGGTTTTAATGTTTGCGAGTAAAATATGCTTTAATAGCAGATTTTGATGAACTTTCGGTATTTAGGTAGATTCGGTGATAGGATACCATTAATTTGGTTAGTTCCCAGTAGTTCAACTGAGTAGTTCAACTATTTTAAAATCTCTAGAAAGTTGAACTAGTGGGAATAAATAGTTGAACTACGACCAGTCGTTGAAAATTTATTGTCGTAATTAAAATTACCATGAAAACATGTTTAAGATGTAAAATACATCTTTTACGTAAGGGATGATGTATTTTAATAAAGACGTTCATTTGAGTTCAAGTATTCATTTATTAACAAATCCTTAATTTAAAGCAACCAAAGGATCTGGCTGAAGTTGTTTTTCATATTTGTTTTTATCATCAGCCCTCAAGTTCCGAACTAATGGGCCGTCAACTGGGCCAGGAAGAGACCCCCCCACACCCAGTTTACCCCCACTCTGGATATGGTCTATTGCCTGGTGACAACATCATACCTGTACGAGATGGTGGTAGGTGTTCATTTAGTATAGGTGGTCTCACTAATCCTTAATTATTTAACAATCCGGGTAGTAGAACAGGATGGTAACGGAATGGTATGGGAAAAAAAACAGGCCTCCGGGCACCTGATCACCGAACGAAACACAGTGCAATACTGCTTCACGCCGATCTTCTACTGAGGGTAATTTCACTGGTGCAAGCTTGAACCAATCGTGCAATACTCGGCTTCCACTCTTTTATTTCTGAAGATCATGCAGCAGAATTATCGTCACCTCTTACAACAGCCACGGGTAGAAATGTGGTGGCGACACTCGTATTCTAATGTAATGTTCAAATAATATAAATAATATAATTTGTTAATAATTTAATTAATGTGATATATAGCTCTCTCTTAAATGATTAATCTTTTCTTATTCATTCTCTGTCAGTTTATTAACAATAAGTGTAGTGAAGTGCAGTGCAAAGATCACCAAATGATAGTGTCTTTAATTTATTATAGACAATAAGAAAAATGTCATTGGATTATCTTACAAAAACTATTATTAGAAATTTAATGTAAAACAAAATGACTTATTAGCCAATAAGGCTAGATTGCAAAATGATGAATCCATGCAAGCGGATTCATCATAGGAAGAAAAAATTTTTCTCTTATTCAACAAGCCTTACTTAATCTTATAACTCAACAGGTGTGTACGACCGGGAGGATAATGGTGTCCGGGATGTCATGAAGATGAAGCTACGGAATATCGTCAAGCATTGGGTACGTTAATAATTGTTTAAATAATGCTTATTTTATAAAAATTTTGTTGTTTTGTTAATTGACTTTTAAAAGTATATTTTTATATATTTAAAATCTTTTTTTACCATAGACTTTAATAAAATTGAAACTAAAACATAGCATAAAACATATTAGGCGCCTTTATTGTGATTATCGACACTAAACAGTGATTTCCGCCAGGCAACCTCTAAGTAAAAGGTTAATTATCTTTTATTATTAAATGCTTGTTCGTATCCATTTTGTAATTTTAAGTTTAGTTTCTTTGATAGCAAAATGAAATGGTCTCAAATTTCGTTTGTTTGTGTATGTTTAAACAAGCAAAGCTGAAAGTAGAGTTTTCAAATTATGCGTATTTATGTTAATATGTATTTCTTTATATTCTTTCCATCGTTTTCATCAGAATTCAAATGTTTTTTCAATAGATGGACAACTTCAGACGGTCGCAGCAGAACGACGACGGCTACTACATTCAAACATTGTAAATAACGATCTTTCGTACTTTGAAGAATACTGTATATTACTAGAGGGTATCTTTTCTTTTAACATTCCCAAATCTTGATGTATACAATTTGTTTAAAATACATGTATATGGAATCTTATGGAATTAGAATTTCTTGTAAATGTTCTTAAAATTATAATGAATATTCAAAATTAATTGTCAACATTTTTAAAATAAATTTTTAATAATAAATTATAACCATTAAAATTGTGATTTGTTACATTTTTCAATTGTATAAGAAAGTTTTTTGAAATTTGCTGTTAAACGGCACCATGGAAGTAAAACATTAAATGTATTACAATTATCAATTATTTAAAAAAATGATACTCTCTACTGACTGTTCTCTTTTAAAAAATATTACCATGAAAAATTCACAAAAAAACTAAAGATTATATTAAAATAATTAATTGTCAATTAAGAATTGTTTTTCTATTAGAGTAACTGTTTTAAAGGCTGGGTTGGTCTTGTTATATTTTAATATATTATTTATATTGTTGTATCTATATTATTTTATATCTAGTCATTGTTTATACTAAAAAGTTTATCGTAGGAGGTAAAAAAATAATAAAATTGAGAAATTTATATTCTTCTGGTGTTTTTGATCCTTCAGAAAAAATATAATTAATAATTTTTAAAATATAAAAGTTAAAGGAAACATAAGTTTACCATCATATGAAAATTGTAGAGTAGTGATAGAATAAGTAATTTTGTTTTATTAAATAAATTATTAGACATTGCATCTTGTTTCATTTATTACCCCAAATTTACCCCTATAGTAATTCTACCTAGTATTTTAACATAACTATTGTGAAACATTAGAATTTAAACTTTACAGATTGACTTGATTTATATCGTTATAAATTTTATGCTTTGAAAGTAAATATTTGTTTTTTTTTGCAAAAAATCCTTTTGTACCATGTTCAAGCTAGCTTAGAAAATTCAGGTGTAGCAATGATGAATATGATGTTTTTATAAATACATTTACATCCAGTTAAAAAACGATTCCCTTACGGCAGGGTTTTGAACTTTGTCAACTTTGACAGTCAATTAATTACTTAAATACCTAGATACTAACAAGTCAACTCTAGGACAATACCAAAGGGCTACACTTGATTAAATCCAGTATTCATTACAATGATGTCTAATTGTATTATGTTGGTATTTGATTATTCAAGTAAACGAATAAAAACTATCCGTGTAAGATAATATTCATTAGGATAATAAATGAACAAGACCTAACAAAGCTCAACGCAAGCCTAACCCTAATCATAAAATAGGGTAATTTATACTCAAAACAATATTTCTTTTAATTTCACCATCACCAGAGGATTAGAACAGGATCCAGGTATGGGATGGAAACACAGGGGCACCAGTTCACCGCACGAAACACAGTGCAATACTGCTTCACGCTGGTCTTCTGCTGGGGGTGGTAATAACACCGGTGCGAGCTTGGCCCAATTGTGCAATGCTCGGCTCCCACTCTTTTATTACTGCAGTTGTTATGCAGCAGAATTACCCTCGGTCACCTATAACGACACCCACGGGTAGAAATGGGGTGGCGACACACGTATTCTAACCCTTTTTCTAATCCTTTATTAATTCTAAAGAATGAATAAAAATTCTATTTTACGTCATAATCTATTACTAACAAATAATTATTTACTGTAGAGGTATTAGTTATAAAAAATTAAACGTTAAAAAATAATTTAAATAAGTAAATAATTATGTTTCGAATAATATGACATTAGATATTTATCGAATATATTCAGGAAGAAGTTGACAGACTGGTTATAATGGTGAAGCTATTTTATAATTACGAAGTTTTGTACATTAATCAAATGTTTTCACATGTAATATATTTTGATTAAAACGAAAATAATAAACGCCTAATATATTGGCAGAATTTGTGTGAAATCTTATTAATTACATATTGTTTATTGAAGGCAACAAAGTTTTGTTTGAAATGATAAAATATATTATTAAAAAAGACAGGTACTTTAATAAATATTTAGTTAGTTTAATAATAATGTATGTTAACTATGTAAAATCGGTAAAAATGCATGGTTATTTAATGTAAATTGAACTGTCATAGTTAAAAAAAAAATAATAAAAAAAAATTGAAAGTAATATGTGTTTAGAATCTATGCACCTAGCGCTGATTTAAGGGTAGAGGAAATAAAGTCTAAGGCATACTATTGTTTTTCAGAATATTGATCACAATTCTAAAAATTTTCAAAAAAATTTAAAATAATGTCTTGGCCAGTTTTGACGGAATTTCTTAATGGGCTCGAAGGAAAGAAGGAGACATAAATTACTTATCAGTAAAATTAAAAATGAAATAATTTTTTGTATAGATATTGTTTGAAGCCAACAAGACAAAAGGTAGATTTTATCCCAGACATCCTACGGGAATGGAAATAAACGCAGGTCATGCAGCCCGGCTAGTATGTCCATTACTACTTACTACTACATTGAATCGGATGTTTTTAATTTTAGTTATTTTCAAATCTTCAGCAAATGTACATAAGCCTGTTGCATCTATAAATACTTATTTATAATAATACTTTATTGCTCAAATATACATACAATTATATAAAAATAGACCCTGACTCCCGAACTAGCTTTTGCTATGACTCGGGAGTCAGTTTCTTCCCAATCAATTGGAAAAATGTATATGTATTTATTGTTGGCGTACCTTTCGTAGATAAATAAATAAATAAAAAATGTAGAAATTCAGTATAACACATTACAATTTCCAACACCGCCATTGTTGTAACAGAAAATACATGTTTTGTTTACAACACGATTCACACAACTGTTATGATTTCATTACAAGTTTCGACGCAAATGAATTGTGAACGTTGATTGAAGACATGTTTTTGACGTGTAAAAGAGTTGTAGAAACGTATGTGAAGAGAAATAAATTATTAATGGTTTATTCATGGCTCATACATTAATTACAATCTTAATGTTCAAATAATATAAATTATGTAATCATCACATAACTGTGTAGATTATATTTTAATTTTCAAAGATGATAAAAATAAATGCAATCAATCTTTGCCGACCCGATTGGCGTAGTGGATGTTGCAATGGCCTATCGCGTCAGAGGGTGTGGATTCGATCCCCACGAGTAGAAAATTATTATGTTATATATATTCTAATTTTCTACTGTCTGGATGTTTATCTATCTATAATGTTATGAATAAAAAAATATCCCTGTTAACTAAGAAAATTCTATCTTCCTAACAAAATCAGGGCAGTTCTTTGGGTCAACCGTTTTATACTTTGATATAGTTTGTATTGTTCTTATTACTTTAAATAATATGTGTATAATATTTCAATCATTTTGAGAAGACCTTCTAGCCGAGTTAGGTAGACACTGCCTTCCGCATCGGTGGTAAATAAAAAAAAAAATGTGTATGACGTTTTAAAAGAGCTTTAAAGCCACAAATTCACACTTAACGGTCGGTCACAATATTAACTGGGCCTATGTAGTCATGTCCTCCAGACCTATGTAACATAATTGTGCTTCGTTTGTTTCATTTTTCCAGGTTGTAGGCGTAAGTATTATAATTAATTCAATAGTGTCTGCCGTCCATCAATATCCGGTAAATTTCTGAACACAGAAGAAAAAGAAAAGGAACACAAATTGCGTTTATAGGCAAAGTTTATTTTATAAACTTTTTTTAATAGCGCGCTTCCCTTTTATAGAAAACTAGCTGAGCTTTTCTTTACATCCCGTTCCCGTAGGATTTTCGGTCATATATCATTTCCTGAGGTTTTAAAAAATCTCTGTACAAAATTTTAATACAGATCTTTTTTTGATAAAAGAATAAAGTTTCAAATACGATTAAAGAGGCAGATCGGGATGCGTCTTTAGGGGGAGGGGAGGCAATGAAGTCCTCGTGATGCCTCTATACTTCCTGCACCAGGGCGTCCCGATGCACAGTTTGAGAACCTCTGGTCTATTGTATAGAATAATTGATGAATTCGAGATAATTATGCAGGTACGTAAGTACGGGCTCTTATATTGGACATGAAATAGATCTATCTACGTCACTTACGAAGAAATGTTTCTCTAAGTAATTTAATTAGGAGGTCCTGAATTTTCGGTAACTTTTGGTCAAAATCGATTCAAGTTGTATTTATTAATAAGTAAATGTAAATCATACTAATATTATAATCATACTAATGTATGTTTAGTACTCTTTCACGCAAAAGCTACTTAACTGATTATGATGAAACTTGGTAAACATATAGGTAAGGAATCAGAAGTTACGTGGGTGGATCCGCGGGGCGCGGCTAGTCTACATTAAACGGTTTTATAGACTGATTTTATTTCGCAAAAAATACAAACATGTATGACTTTAATTTTGCTATAATATAAATAACCACATTAAGCACAAAGTAAGAAAGTTTTATTGGGTGAAATTGTTTAAGTAGTGTAATTGTATTGGTGGATTTAATTAAGAAAGATCAATATTGTTATTGTTTTATTATGGTGATATAGTCTAATTTCATCAAAAACTTAATTTAATTCGATTTTATATTCATAGATGTAGTGTGAAGACTGTAGACTTAATGATGACAAAACTATTGTGTATATTAAATAGTAATAAAAAAGACATTAAACAGTGCATACGTCTATTTATTTCCATCCATTGCATAAGTATACAAACCTATTTACTTAAGAAAATGCTTAATTACGAACGAACTAAAAAAGTTAACCGACAATTAAAACTCTGACGCTGCTAAGAAATTACAAAGAAAGGGTTAACCGTTGAAATACAAGGAAAAACTTGTTGTCAGACTGAAGCGAACAAAACAGTGCATGTTTATTTAGTCATTGTGGTTAAATAAAGTTTTTCAAGGGGCTTAATATTTTGTGGGTAAAAATATTTTAATGTTCCGAATTGTGTAAGGCCGGTGAATTTTGTTATTTATAAGTTTAAATGATGTTTATAATTAATACAATTTTGAACGATTATAAATAGGCTTGTAAACGTAGTGGGATGACCTGCCACTCGTAGGACGGACGGCTTGAGAAAGACGGGAGGTGGTAGATGCAGTCTGCACGAGAACGGGAGGAATGGTATAAGTTGGGAGGTCTACGTCCATGGAGCAATTTTAATGCAGCTTTCAAATTCAGTTAGGTTCAGTTTTTTCATGTTCCCTGGTTCGTGATTAGTAATCTATACTAATATTATAAAGAGGAGAATTTTGTTTGTCTGGTTGTAATGAATAGGCTCAAAATATTTAATTTTTAACGTAAAATTCAGTATATATTTAGGGTATATACTCGTAGGATATGCTTACCGTAAAAGCTCTTTAAACAATGATATTATATAACTATAGATATGTTACTGGCACGTTAAATTTGAGATTTCAAACGGATACATATATATCCACACTGCCTTGGTTACTTTGCGATTGTTGACAGAACTTTACGTGGCAACGGTGGCTTAGTCACAACTGAAAGCTATAAAATGCCTTCGGGTGTATTTATAAAATGCACGAACTATTAGGAAAATAAAAATGAGGCATATCACATGCACAGGTAAAATACAGACATTTATAATATTTTGACATAAATTTATTATAATTTAAAATGTCATAATTTCAATGTTTGTCAAATATGAAGTGATTGTCAAAATGACGGGTCGCATTTTTTCACGGTGTTTTGTATACACATAACATATATGACGGCGTTTGCGTGGATCAGATTGACAGGACGTTAGATATCAATCTAGCGGAGCGTCATGGTAGCGGGGTGCGGGAAGCCACCTTGAATATAAACTTGGAAACAGGACGGTTTTTCTGGACGTCGCGCTTATGACGAATCGCTTGTGTTCTTTTATATCTCGTAAATTTAAAGTTACTTTATCATTAATAGTTAAATAAACTGACTGTGAAATTGATATCCTGCAGATGATTTGATTGAATGTGTTGTGATTAAAGAAATACGTGAAATATTGTGTCTAGCTTTAACTTCAATTCACATACTGCATAATATGAGTACAAATGAAGATTTACAAGGCCATCCTGCCTTTTCATATATATTATATACATTCTTATAATCCATCATTGTCTTTAGAGTAGAAATCTCAGAACTGAAGTATTAAAAGAAATAATTACAATGTAGTAATCTCGTCCATGGTTGAACCATCTCAAGTCAACCCTTGCCCATTGACCCTACCTTCGTAAAACGAAATCTACCCCCATTTAACGAGCGCAATGTATCAATGTGGAATGAGCCTGTATTTCAAGCTTATTTACAGCCCCTATCTGCCTATTTATAGCTCCAGTTAACGGTGATAATTGAATTTCAAAAATTAATACTTTATTAATTAACTATATACACAGATATTATAAAGAGAAACGATTTGGTTTTTTGATTGGCTCAGAAACTACTGATTTTAAAAATCTTTTACTATTGGAATAATACATTATTTGTGATGGACATAGATAACATAACAACAATGATAGACATGCCTATAATATAATCATCAACTGCGTCGACATCAGAAAAACATCAACAGCATCAAAAAAAGTATTTTTCTTATTTGTTAATGAAAAATTTATTAATGAACACAATAGTTTCTAATCGAAATAATACATAAAACATGAATAAAAAATATGTATTTACATAATTATTAAATATCTATAAATAAATAATAAATAAATAAATAATTATTTTCTTGATGTTTGGTTCGTGAAAAGGTTGGCTACAACAAAGTAATCGAAATAATGAATAAAACATGCACAGCATTTCCTTTATTTAGTTTATTTTGAATAGTATTTTGAAAATGTACAAATGTCACATGTATACCGGTATACGTCGCTCGTTCGTTTCCGGTATTTACGAGGCAACGAGCCCCTTAATAGGGAAATGAGCAACGATACTCTGTCAGTTATACGTTCCTAGTGCTATTAGCGAACACTATTGTTTACTAGCTTCTGCCCGCAGTTTCGCTCGCGTTCAGTTTCGAAAGTAACCTATCTTCAATCCAGTTAATCTATCTGTGTTCGAAGTTTCATCAAAATTCGACTAGTAATTGAGGTGTGATGGCAGATATCTAAATATCCAAACTTTCACATTTCTACACTAATATTATAAAGAGGAAAACTTTGTTCATTACAACCAAATGAATAGGCTCAAAAACTACTGGACCGATTTTAAAACTTCTTTCACCATTCTAGAGCTACATTATCCAGTATATGTTACTGCCATGCGTTCAAATATTATTATTAAATTTTTATTCATAAAATACCATTGAGAAATAATTCAAGAATGTCAAATTATATAGAAGTTATCTGTATGATTGGTGTTATGAAATGAATACCGTGATATGGTAATTTTTATCAAATGTCAAGATTTGTATCATTCGATATCAGAGTGTTTTCGATGCAAGTTTCACTTTAGTGTTTAGGAGTGGGTAATCGAGGCATCTATGATTCAATTTCGTCCTGTCTCGATGCGAGCACATAGCGAAACTGGAAGCGATATTTACTTTCAAATTATTTATTTCAAGTAACATAATACATCGGCAATATTTTGTGGTGGTTTTAACAAGTTCTGTTTATTATCTTTCTATTGAAATTCACTTGTTAGCTGTCATCAAAGTCCTATAAAAGAGTAGGTGCGTTCAGTATCTGGGCGCATTGGTACCGATTGCGTCTGGTGCTTGAACGTCTTATTGACGTCACGACCCAACTACCCTCACTTTGTTATTAACTGACTAGTTCTATAATTGGCCAGTTGTGTAGAATCACAGTACATTTCTCTTACATTCGACATAATTTTACATAGCCCCACTATTAGTTTTTAACAATACATATTTTTAAGGTTATTGAAAACATGATTCTAACTTTGATTTTGTCAATGAAGGCGCAGAGCATTTACCTTATGTTAAGTGACTGTCCGCAACCCATGAACATCTACAACATCGAAGTGTCGTAGATGCCTTGCCGGCTTTAAGGAAGGAGAGGGAACAGGATGGACGTGGATAGGAATACGAATCACAGTGTAATAGAGCTTCACGCTGATCTTCTGCTGAAAATGTGGTAATTACCCCGGTGCAAAGCTCGGGCCCGACTCTATTAAAAAATAAAGATTTCCGTTGAATAATATTAGTGCAGACTAGCTGAGCTCCTCGGTTTCAGCTCGTATGTATCCCGTTGCCGTAGGATTTTCGGGATAAAAACTATCCTATGTCATGCCTGGGGTTTCAAAGAATCGGTCCCGTAGTTTCGGAGCCTATTCATTACAACCAAACAAACAAAGTTTTCATCTATATAATATTAGTATAAATTAATTAAAAATGGTCATTTAGGATGTATATCCGTGTATGTAGAATCAGATATAACGAGTGGCGCCTCACTTTGCAATTTAAATGTCGACGTCGCGCTCAGCCGATGAATTTGCTGTTTGCGAGTACTCAGGAAACTGGATTCAAGCATGGAGTAGGAACAGTGGATTAATTGTTATTCTCAATATTAAAATCAATATTGTGTGCGATATTTTTCATGTGGCGATTGAAATTTTTCATTAAAAATGTTTGTGAGCCTTTACATCGCTGCAAACTTTTTAATTACAATTTTCTAGCTTCGTAGTACATTGATATATATTAAACCTATAAAATAAAATATTGTCTCTGTTACTCGTGGATAATGTAGGTTTCGAATGGTGAAACTTTTAAATTGGTCCAATAGTTTTTCTCTTTATAATATTAGTGTAGATAAGAAAGTGATAAAATAACAAGTAACATAAAGGTGTAAAAATCAAGTATTATCATTTAATTACACAGTTATCTATACTTGAAACGAATAGCGATTGTATACGGAAAAATATGGGTAAAACGATCTACTACGCAATAAAAACTGTGGGTGCAGGTTTATTAAAGGTTTCTTAATTTAAGGGTAAGACTGCCTGATAGCCACGTTGGTCTAGTGGTTGTATCTTTGACTACAGATAGAGGGGTTTCGCGTTCAATTCCCAGGTGGGGCCAAAAAAATGTTGACGAGACTTTTCTAACAAAATGTCTCAATGCAGTCGTGCCTCGGAGAGCACGTAAAACGGTCGGTCCTGCGTCGATCTTTCTCCGGTCGTGTCAGTCTGCCGTCAGTATCCCATCGGATTATGAGAATAAAGGAATAGAGACTGTACATGTGTTTGCGCGCGTCTGCTGCCGAACTAAGCTTGTGCACTATAATATCCCTTGCGTACCTGGCTGATCTTAATTGAGATTGGCCACCATGACCAATTAGCTGATATAATTGTTTTACTAAATATTCTTCAAGCTCAAGCAATAATTTTTAATTGAGTTTATGATATTTAATATAACGTGTAATTATTATATGTAAAGAGTTAGTATAATCTTGTGTTTGTTTTAACGCGAGTACTTTCCATTTTAAATAAAAAATCCTTTAAAAAGTTTAAAGGATTTTAAACGCGGTTTATTATACATTATTTTACATAATTATTTAACCCTAATATTATTAAACCGCGTTAAAAATCCTTTACAAAGGATTTTATTTAAAATGTAAAGAGTTTTTAAAGATAACTAACTGTAAGTGTAACGATGTAATAATGTAACCTTAACTACTAAGGTGAATGTTTCACTCATAGTCCCGATTTTCTTAAATGCTACTGTTAACCTTTGTAAACATTGGTGTAAGTCATCAACTTGTAGCGTTAAAAGTTAATTTACTAAATTTAATTATTATGCAATCTATTTTATATATAATTACATAAATTAAACTTAACTTTAGTTTACCTTTTGGTGTCAGAATCAAGAGTGAAAGGACGCTTCTATATATGCCATATGTAGCAGCAGCAGCTATCTTTACTAATATTATAAAGAGGAAAGAGTGAATTGGCTAGGGTCACTTTATATGTTGCATGCTATTGTGAATAAGTAAAATAGTTTTAGTATTATATTTAAGTTATAGTTTTTAAGTCACTGTCGCATTGGGCGAATCCTGTAATGGCATGTAATAATGTTGAATAAATAAATAAATAAACAAAATTATTTTCTGAAACTACAGGACCGATTTGGATGAAATTTTAACATAGGATAATTTTTTTCCGAAAAACCTACGGGAACGGTTGCTATACGCAGGAGAAACCGCGGAGCTCAGCTAGTAATTAATAAAAGTGATAATTATACAAGCCATTGAATATGTAAAGCTAGCTGGTTCCTGTAACATGGGGCAAGGGACCTCAATGGGTACAATTAGGCGCTCCCTCATCCTGTGGGATGGCTACGATGCTTTTAGCCAACTCCTGCCATTCGACTGTAGTTTTTGCTAAGGTTATAATATAAATAAAATCTCCATTAGATACATAGCATAAGATAAATTCATAGAAACTAAACAAAATTGCAGAAAATTATGGGTGGAAAGAAAATATGAGATAGAAATAAATGGAAAAAGATAGTAGAGGCCTCTGCTTAGTGATTTTAAATGTATACAAAATAAAGATGTATATGTATATATGCATACTGTCTTTGATTTTTTATGATTATTATTGCCATTATTGTGGTTTGTGTATGTTGGTCTCATATCTTTTATTTCTGAATTTAAACATTTACAAACAAATTAAATGTTTTATTTAATTGTGAAACTATTTTAAGCTAGTTTTCACTATTTTAAATAATATTTAATTTGTTTTAATGATTTTAAGTGTATAAAAATTATGAAAAAATCTATTTATTTTTTATTTAAACTCTTTATTACACCATATATATATACAAAAAAAAAACACAATAAACTTAAAATAACTTAAAACAAAAACAGTGTAAAAGGCGGCCTTATCACTAATCAGTGATTTCTGCCAGGCAACCACTGGGTAAAAGATAAATAAAGTAATTCAGGCAGGGTGAAGGAGTAAAAGCGAACAGAAACAGGAAAGCGAAAAAAAAGGTCAATTAAGTACTATATACTAAAATGTAAATATATACATATAATATTACGTTACATATACATAAATATATATATTATCTACATATATACTGAAAAAAAAAATATACATATATATACATACATATTAAAATATATTCTACTCCGAGGTAAAAGCAATAGAATTTAGATGGTTACGAAGACGGATTTTAAAGGTAGGAAATGTTGGAGCAAGTCTAATGTTAAGGGGTAAGGGGTAATTGTACCAATATCTCCACTATTTTAAACACTGATATTATTTCAGTGGAAAATGTAAAGTTATTACGAAATCTTACTAAATAAGATCGAGACACATTTGAAGAATTCCATCAGTTGGAATTAGCTTACAATTTCGTTTCAAATAATTGTAAAGTTTATCTAGGTCGGCATTATCTTAAAATTCCTAATGTTTTTAATTAATATTGACGTTACTATTAAAGTGTGTTTAAGTTTGTGTTTTTTTCTTAAATACATGATGATGAGCCCTGATCACTAATTATAAAGTAAAAATCCCATGGCAAACATACTACAAGACTAGAGGTCGCTGTAAGTCAATTTTACAAGAATTCGAACCAATTTTCCAAATACCATCTTCGTAAAAATAAGTAGAGGTTACACAAATTTTGAAACACTCATTAAGACTCAATGTTCCATTATCGAAGACTAAATTTTTTCACGCATCTTTTGCGGTACAGGCTGTGAAACTTTGGAACAATCTCCCTCTTAATATTCGCCAGGCACAAACCCTGAACAACTTAAAAAATCTAGTCAAAACACATTACTTATCCCTTTCTTGAAATCTCTTCTCTGTACTATCTTTCTCTCTACTTTTCTTTTGTATCGTATGCAATCTATTTAAGTAGGTATATTATATATATGTACTCCTATTTTATATTAAATATTATATTATTCTCTATGTTTGTTTACTTATTGTATATAATTGTAATAATATATTCTTATGCCTTATTTTTGCTCACCCACGACTTATCTACATTTCAAATGTCTATTCCGCAGGTAGCCTGGAAGAGATCGCTGCCTAGCGATAAGGCCGCCTCTTGTACATGTTTTCTTGTATGTTGTTTTAAATGTTATGTCCTTTTATACTTTTGTGTGCAATAAAGAATTATCATTCATTCATTCATTCATTCATTCATTCATTCATTCATTCATTCATTCATTCATTCATTCATTAAGACATTTGTCATCTCTGTCACCCGTGACCACGCTCGCTGAAAAGTGTTCGAAACGTCGGGTTAAATAACGAAGTAAAATAATGTATAATAAAGGGTAAAATCCTTTAAAAAGTATTATTATTCAGTACCAGCTGAACTGCGCGGCTATGGTATATATGGTGGTATGGTGGATAACGTAGCTTTTCAATGGTGAAAGAATTTTTAAAATCGCTCCAATAGTTTTTGAGTCTATTCATTACAAACAAAAAAAGTTTTCCTCTTTATAATGTCAGTGTACATGAAAAGTTAGTTAACAAACACAATAAAATACATATATTAACTTGTCGTTATGACGTTTAAAATGCGCCTCGAAAAAGATCGACTCAAAAAACTAACATTTGGACCTTAGTTTGATTTACGATTAAGGTTATTAAAAAATAAAACATATTACAATTAATTTGCCTTTATTTTACAGTTCCTATTAACAACAATGAAACATATCCAAAGACTTAAATACATTTGAGCTAAGGTATTCAATATTTCTATAGAACAGAACGAGTCTAGTTGAAGATATATTGTATAAATATGTCTATATACAGGGCCAATTGTATCCCAGCCATACAATTGGCAATTGAATTATTTGATTCTTAGAGTATTGGATATAAATAAGGTTTTCGTCAGTCGGTAAGGCTTCTTAGTGTTCTTGTGAAGCGACTCTCTGTAACAAGAAAAGTATAATAAATATCATCAATCAAACAGTACGTTAAGTAATCAGTGGATACTAGTACTTTAAAGGCCGTTTTCAATATTCCATCTACCCCCTGTTTTGCTTACTAAAGTCAGACAAATCTCTCTATTTGCACTTACTTTGATTTCAATATCCTAATGACGGATACATTTGCTATGACTTTTGTCTATCTATTGTCATATAATTTGACATAACAATATATCCATAATCATTGATACATTATTGAAAATGGCCGTGAGACTCTTGTATACTGATTAGGTTTTATGTAAATAAATATATATATCAACATATACAACTTTAAACATGAAGGAAATATACATTTGATTAGTTGAGGAACAGGGTTTAGCAAAAAGGGGCAGCCTTTATCATAACTGCCTACATCCGTCTAGGTTGGCAAGCATGACCACGAATCTCTAAAAACTACAAAACCTCAAAATCTTATCATACCTGACACTTCAACTAAGAAAAGTTTAAGTTTCATTAAAATCGGTCCAGTAGGTTAAAAGATATTTATTTATTTATCAGCCACACCTACAGTACAACACATACACTAAAATGTAACAAAAATACAAGTAGGTTTTACAATCATATATGCGTACCAATTATAGGTATGTTCAAATGATATGGGTAAATGAAAAAATAGGATGGTAATTTTTGTGTGAAATCGGTTCTATTTTTTAGTAAAAGTAATGTTTATCAGCGTATTTGTCGCTTACAATAGTGTAGTGTATTTATACAATAATTAAAAATATGTATTCGCATTTGACGTCTGATTTGCTTCTACGGGAATAGCTTCAATGCACTTTGAACAGTTGACGTGGCTCTAGAGAATTCTCGAGAAGTTGCGATGTCACTTCGACATAAAATACTTTAACATACAAAACTTTTTAACATCTGCGTTATAGTGGAATGTATTTTAAAGGTCTTCTTTAAATGTATATTAAAAAGTTGGGGCAGTTGAATTTAGAGACACAGGAGACAAAGATAAAGTGTCGATCTGCAAGATTACAATTGCATTATTTTATCATTATTGCTTTATTCATTATCTTTTAATGTTTAAAATAATAATAATTTATTTATTTAAGCAACAGAGGCTCATATGTTAGTAACACACTTAAAAAGTATGTTAAATAAGTAAATTGATACAGAATTAAATTAAAAATTAAAATCAGTTTAATATTGTATTAAAAAAATTACACTGATTATAAATTTCATGTATATTTGCGATACCTGAAAAAGGTGCAAACTAACTTTTAAGTAATGAAAAATATGTAATTATGTAATCTTTCATACACTTTGTTTTTTGATCTTGATATTGCTACCCACAACACAGGGTATCCCAGTGTGCAAGCGATTGTATACAAGTTTGAAATGTAATATTTGAGTTCGAAATAAATATTATTATTATTAAAAAAAATAATCAGCTTACTCCATTGAGAATCGCCCACATCACACCTAACTTTCTGTTTAAATAAAGAGATTTCATTTCATATCAAAAGAAGAAATTTTTATTATAATAAGGAAACATATATGTTCTTTTCGATCTCAGTAAATGAGATAAAGAAAACGATTTTTGTGAAAAATGCACTTCTCTTGTTTTATAATTTTTAAGATTCAAATAAATTATATTCTAGATCTATGTTATCTGACTTTATAATAAAAATAAAAAAAAATTAAAATAAATAAATTATCAATCTATTTAAATATTTACCATTATTTGCCATAGCTTCATTTTCGTAAGCAAATCATCGTCGATCATTGGTTTGGCTTCTGGTAACTTCGACGCCGTGTCTAAGGGAAGCTCTTCGCTTTCTTTTCTGTAAATGTAAACAGGCGATTAAAAATATAGTTATAAACTACTATTGTAACTCGTTAAACACAATACAACACTTTATTAAATTAAAAATATAGTCACAAAGTATTATTTTAACTGGTTCAACACAATACAACACTTTATTAAATTAAAAACATAGTCGCAAAGTATTATTTTAACTGGTTCAACACAATACAAAAATTGGCAATATCTAAACTCTTCATAAAAACACAATTTAATTTTATTCATAAATTTATTTAACCAGCCAACAATCGAACCCGCGATTTATCTTACCGCAAAAATATATTATTTCACTACTCAATATCATATTAAGTTTATTAATGTAAATGTTTTGATGTATAGTTGTTTGTATGCCAATCATGCCGCAACTACTAAACGTATTTTGATGAAATTTCGTATACTGATAGGATAATAAGAAAGATTAGGTGATAAAAAAATTTTGTATTAATCTATTAGCATCGAATGTCACGCGAGCAAAGCAGTGTACAGCAGATAGTCTATACAACTATTATAAAGATTTGTTTGTATTGACTAGGCTCCGAAACTACTAGACTGATTTGAATGAAATTTTGTACGTTATTTGTTTTTGTACGATTGTTTATTTGTAGATTATTTGAACCCGAGGAAGGACAGGATAGTTTTTATCCCGAAAATCCTACGGGAACGGGATTTATAATATTATATACGGTGGAGCTCAAATAGTTCTTAATTAAATTGAAAAAGCCAATTTCAAAGTATATTCAATAACTCTATTATTTTCATTTGTAATTGTCCAGTATTACTACAAAGTACTTTTTTAAATTCAGCGCTATCTATTGTCCACAATCGGAACTAAAACAAAACGGTAACTCACAGATTGTTCGCCGGCGCGTCTTCCACTACCACCCGGAAGATGTCATCCACGTCGTCGCGTTTGGCTCCGAAACTGCCGTGATGCTGTAACAGTTTGTGCAGATGGCATCACATTCTTACATACATTTTTCACGACTTTCTGCTATGAGTGACAGCTAAATGAGGCCCATTTCTCATTAAGATACGCATAGGCATTCGTAAAACGATAAAATATTATCATCATATTGTAGTAAGTAATATTTCAGTATTTTCTTGTCGTGCGGTGACGTTTTCTGTTTGTGTAGAATAAAAAATTGCAAGCGTCTATTCCTAAAAAGTTTCACAAATGAGAAATTTGTAATTTTTTAGCAGCATTACGTGCGAACGTGGAGTTGAAAACTAGTATTCAGCAAATATTCCACACGAGTATCGTATCCTACTTGTATTATAATAGAAGAAGGGCCTTAGGAACAAAACATAGAATGAGTGCTACCAATTGAAAACGTTAAAAGTGTCGCATCGAATAAAATTAACCAAATTCAATGGAGATACTCCTTTTCAAAATTGTAAAACAAGCACGTTACAGATTTGTTGGACAAAAACGTAATATTGCTTCTCTTTATTCATAAGTACTTTGTAGAAAGTTTACATGAAAAAAAATCTATTCTATTTGGAGATTTTTGATGCAATTCCTTTAAGATTTTCTTAGTAAACCCACCATTTCATTACTAGCCATCCGACGCAGCATTCTTGTGAGAAACCAGTCAGGTGCTGACGCGGGAGGTTTACCCGATCGTTTGCCGTGCGCTGAAACAATTATAAGATGAATATTATGAGAAAAATAGGAATAAAAATAATACTTTTCTATTTTTTGTAATATAGGGCTATATTACAAAAAATAGATAAAATAAAGATAGTAGAAAGCCAATGCTTAGGAGGCCTTACTTCCTTACTAATATTATAAATGCGAAGGTAACTCTGTCTTTCTTACTACTTTCTTTTCGTTACTTCCTTACTCCTAAGCCACTGAAATGATTTGGATGAAATTTAGTACATAGATTGTTTGAATCCCGAGGAAGGGGGATAGTTTTAATCCCAGAAATTCCACGGAAAAGAGAGATATACGTGGCTAAAACGGTGAGGTAATTAGGAAATATTTCTAGTTTTACATACATTTCTGACTAGGTTAGAAGAGCACTAAAACACTACTCTTTATGTTTGTTGTACCTGGCTCAGGTACAATGAACGCGCGCGGCTTTGCTTAATGCAATAAGTAGCCGTAGCATAATGTTATATAGCCTGTGTTACTCGTGGATAACGTAGCTTTTGAATAGTGGAAGAATGTTTAAAATAGATCCAAAAGTTTTTGAGCTTATTTATTACAAACAGGGTGAAAAAATAAAGCGTTGCTTGAATGAAAGATAGACGGGAGAGAGTTAAACCATTGTTGTATAACATATAAAAAATATATAAGCTTATTTATGTAACATAGGCAGCAAAAAACTATATAAACTGTTGTATTAAAACGTGGTAAACCAGTACGAAGCGTCATTTCGTCGAATCCTTTAAATGGGAATTGCTTACATAAAAGAGGTGAAGAAAAATATGCTTAGAATAAAATAGAACGTGTCCTAATTATATTCCCACAGCTAGGACCATTTTTGGGGTGGTGTTTGATGCAAGCTGGAAACTTGTCTGATGCTTCTCCAACGTAGCGAGCAAGCTAAATTACCTAGTCTTAATTAACTTTTTTAAACCTGAAAGTTTTTAAGTGGAGTAGGTATGTTTGTTATTCTTTTTTATGTTAAAGTAGACAAGTGGGGCATACGGTTCACCTGATGTTAAGTGACTGACCGCAGCCCATAAACATCTGCAACATAAAATGTCGCAGATACCTTGCCGACTTGGAGGAAGGGGAGAGGATTAATGATAGGAAGTTGGGAAAAGGAGTGGAACAGAATGGTAGAGGAATGGGATGGAGATACAGGCCTCCGGGCACCAGCTCACCGTATGAAACACAGTGCAATACTGTTTCACGCCGGTCTTCTGCTGGGTATGGTATTCTTTCATGCAAAAACTAATAAACCGATTATGATTAAATTTTAAATTAATAAGAGTTCCTTGTCGATGTATACATATGGGTAAGGGTTCAGGATAACGTATAGGCTACTTTTAATTCCGGGGTTGCCACGGGATCAGAAGTTACGCGGGTGAAAGCGAGAGGCGCTACTAGGATAATAAAAATAGGACGTTGACATTTTCTTCCAAAAGCAGAAGGTATTATTAACCATCCATTCAAGTTATTGTATGATAACAATTTAATTGTGGTTGATAATATTAAATATTAATCATCGAATACATTTTGTTATTACAAGGATACTTTATGTTTTTAATCGCCGTATGTTTGTTACTAAAACTGTATGTTTTAGTAACAAACATACGGGTAATACAGTTGATCTTATATCGGAATATAGCGTTCTTGCTAAAATAATCTTAATAAAATTCATAATTACGAAGGAAATTTATTCCCTTGGTAGACAATTTCGTCCGGTAAAAATTACAAGCGTATTATTTGTATTAAAATGTTTTTGGTAAATTACCATTCATTTTCATTCAAGACTTTTCAATGGCTACAAAAAAGAAAGTTATTTTATTATTCGCTAGCAAACTGAGACACTATAATAATAAAGAGATTATTTTTCAATAATTGTGCCTAATTGTATCGCTACATACTAAATATTTTTAATAAATTTTTTGTTTAAATAAGCAAATAGGCTGGGTTTAAATTAGTTCGTGGCTTTGATAACTGTCTGAATTTTTTGAAAATATAATACAATATAGTTTTTCTGTAAGGTATAGATAATATTTATATACTATTTTCATTCTAAACATAACGTAACACATACTTCATAAATGCATTCATAATGTGTATGTTTATGAATTTAATTTAGTGTCAACGTAATTTTCTATTGTAACTAATCCTATCACATCATTAAATTTAATTTACTGATCCGTACGATTCCACGTGGCTTATTCCACAAAACATTAGCATGTCGAAAAAGCAATTTACAATTCGTACGTAATCGTAGGATTAACGATGTTGTATTTAATTCATTAGCCCAAATATTATTCGCACGTTTTGGCGGGAAACGTTCAGACGCGTTCAAAATGCTTTAGAACGGGATTACGGACGCCATTATTAAAAATAAATTAATGTAATTAAGGTCGTGTTGTATACATATTTTTAGCAAAGCACGTGTTTAAATCTACGTGAAATTCAATATTTTATAAAGATATTATTATTTGATAGCACGGAATATATTTTGTGGAGCTTTGACATTTGGCTAAATGTCGTTGTATATTTTTGTTAAGTTTATTTTGCAAATGTTTAAAAGAAATTTGAAATTCAATCGTTTTTAAATTCTCATTATGAAGGAATTTTATATTTTGTATTTTTCAGAGTTGAAGATACAATTGGATGTTTAGAAAATAGAAAGAAGTTTGGACGAACAATGGGAAATGATGAAAGTCTTTGGAAAAACTTTGCATGATTTGAAATTGCAATTGTAGTAACACTCAGATATGAATGGAGATTTTTGATTATTAGACGTTTAGTTTCAAATGTACTGTTTAGGTATTAGACCCGGTTCATATAAACGATGGAACGTCATAGTAAAACAGATACGAATTTTCATTATCGAGCGGTTCGAAACAACCAATCAGAACTATGTTTTGGTAGTTATGTTAACGCCACGTTTATTATAGATACGATTTAGACTTACGCTTAGTAGGATATTGTACTGTCCGTAAGTAAAACGACTCTAATTAAATTAAATTTTGTACACAGATAGGCTATTATCAGGATAAGATGATAGGATATTTTATTGATAAAGACCTTGAATATATATGAGCGTAGCCGCGGTCAGAACCTAGTTTATTTTTATGTTATAGCAGGCAAGCGGGGCATGCGGTTCACCTGATGTTAAGAGAATGACCGCAGCCCATGGACATCTGCAACATAAAAGTGTCGCAGATACCTCGCCGGCTTGAAGAAAGGAAAGGGGAGGATTAATGATAGGAAGTTGGGAAAGGAGTGGAACAGGACGGGAGGGGAATGGTATAGAAATACAGGCCTTTGGGCACCCGCTCACCGTACGAAACACAGTGCAATACTGCTTCACGCCGGTCTCCTGCAGAGGGTGGTAATTACACCGGTGCGAGCGTAGCCCAATCGTGCAATGCTCGGCTTCCACTCTTTTATTGCTGTAGATGTTGAGCAGCAGAATTACCCTCTGTCGCCTCTTACGACACCCACGGGTAGAAATGGGGTGGCGACACAGGTATTCTAACCCGTCGCCACACGGGTAAAACACACAGAATAAATAGTATAAATTAATACAAAGGCGGATATCAAGATGAGCGCGCGGTGAACGGTGCTTAGTAAGGCTTATTACCATGAATTCTCATACTTAACACATCAATCTAGTTATTCAGTTAGCGAAGGCGTAACAACTTAATGCCTTCTTTGAAGTTGAATCACGTGGTTATTTTTGATTTTACCTATATTTGTACCTATTAATAAGAGTCCATTATTAACTTACTTGCTATCAAAACTCCTTGAATTATTCAAATAAAATTATAATTTAACTTATTATTGAAATATTTTTTAAAATATTTTAAACGCGGTTTCTTATAAATTAATTCATATTATTATTACCCGACACTTGAAATTTTATTTCACACTAACTGCGTCCCGCGGTTTCAGCTTCTTCTGATCCCGTGGTAATTAAACCCTTATCTCTATGTATACCAAGTTTCATCATGATCGGTTTAGTAGTTTTAGTTCACTAACATCCTCACAAATTTTCGCATTGGTAATAGTAGTAGGATGTAAGGTACTCGCATTAAAAGAAGCATAATTCATTATTTTTATGTATTATTTTATTCAGCGTATGTTAATTTGAATTTTAATTTTACGGTTTAAAAATAGCTGGTACAATATATTTTGTGGTGTTTCAAGAAAACCAATCAAAATGGAGTAATTTTTTATTTTTAGCAGTTGTTATAGCGGCAATGGAATTATATAATTTGTGAAAATTTCAGCTTTCTAGCTATCACGGTTTATGAGATACAGCCTGGTAACAGACAGACAGATTGACAGACAGCGGAGGCGTAATAGGATCCCGTTTACTAAAATTGACTGTTATTTTATTTTTATATTCTACTACGGGTAGCTGCATAATAAATTTGCATTCTAAGTATGGGAAGTTGCAGTTGTCTATGGCACGTCGATTTATAGGCTATATATCACTCTAATCGTCGACGTAATCTATTGCTAGCAATAAGCCTAATGCCCTAATCGGTGATAATGTTCATATTTTTGTGTCAGAGTTGTCTTTGATAAGGTTAATCTATGGTACGTTATTGTTATAAATATTTACTACTGGATGAATCGACAGAAATTTCCGTCTTGGGTAGAAAGATAGTCAAACGCGCTGATTTTATGTCATTTGGTTTATCGAAATTTTCCAATTTTCGCGGTTAAATCCGTATTTTATCCGTCTGACTTTCGGAGTAAAACTTGTAAAAATGTTAAGGGTAAAAATGACCTGGTTTCGAACAAAATTTGTACAATGTATGGGCAATAATATGCCACGCAAAATGGTATCAATAGTTATTTTAAACATTTAAAAATTAAATGGTATCTTAGAAGAAAATACATTCAGTATAAACACGAAATAGAAAAACTTAGGGACTTAAAATTAAATTTATTTTAATTAATTAAAAATATTAAGAAGATAATGTTAACTGTAAGAGTTTTTTGTGCATCATATAAAATAAATTTAAGTCACTCACCTCCCCAACAAGAGTGTCCGTAGCTTAAGCACGATCCTGAAAAAACAAACAAGAACTTTGTTAAATAAATCAACAATATTTATAATAACTTTTACAAGTACCCATTAAATGCCTTTTCAAAAGCATCTATTTGTTGTTCTGTAAAGTACGACGTAGTTTTTTGAGAGAAAATTTAAATTCAACTTCCCTTCCTTCAAGCCGGTAAGGCATCTACGACAGTTTACCGTTGTAGATGTTCATGGGCTGCGGTTAGTCGCCTAACATCAGGTGAACCGCATGCACGCTTGCCCGCTGTCACATAAAAAAAGTCAACTATTGTTTAGGTTCCGTGCCTGAAAGATGAAAAAACGGAACTGTTATAAATTCGTAATGTTTGTCTGTTCGTCCGTCTGTATGTTACAGCTACAATATTCCGAAACTAACAAATGACACTAAGTAGGAAAATACTGTGTTGACCGTCCTACGATACTTATAAAAAAATACATGAAATTTATAAAAAAAATCTATACTAATAAATGATTTTTCTATTCTTTCTATTCTATTCTAATGGTGTTTAAAATGTCATTGAGGTTCCATCGTTTTTCAAAGTCAATCGTTCCAAACTTTCTTTCAATAGTGCTAAAATGTATGTGCAGTTGCAATCCTTCCCCTAGTCTTGGGCCATTTGCAAGTCACTGGCTCTTTTTTATAATTGCATAATGACGTTATTTATACGAACTTATACAAGTCTGCCGATTGTTAAAACCAAAAAAATTAAGTTTATTAAGTGTTTATTATTTAGGCATATGTAATGTATATACTAATTGTAAGGAGAATAGAAATAAAGGCTATTTTATTTTTTTTTATTTTTTATTTATACAAGACTGTTTGTCAAAGAAAGGGAGGGACAATATAATGAAATGTTGCCCCCGTTATAGTGGTTATAAGGTAAGGCACTGTAAGGCACTCCGGTCTATTAGTCATAAAGCGCATGCATTAGGGCTCCTATCTCTTATCTAATAAGCCTAGACATTAACCTACTGTGATGCTATTGAAAGTGTCGTTGTTGACATGTTGCAACCGCTCAATTAACTACATTAATTATATTGTTGGTTTAGAGTTTTCTTCTGTTTTTTTTAAAGTTTGGCATTTATTATTACACTTAAAAAGTGTTTATTTGTGTAAAAAATCAAGCTTCAACTTTCAGCTTGGTAGACTGTTTTAAAAAAAAAATCAATGATGCAGTTTTGAATTTCTTCAAATATTGACTTCGAGCTTTATTTTTTGGCATAATTCGTAATTCATGATTTAATTTATTATGTATTTGTTAGTATAAACATTTTATATATCTTAAATTTAAGTATTTAGTAAGATCACTTATAGATCGTTTTTTAGTAAGACTTAGTTTAAGATCGTTTCTAGCTCTAAATATTTTGTGCCTGCGCTTTCAACTAAAGTTCTTATTTTTTTTTACATTGACTTCTGTACTTTCAACCAGGTCTGGTATTAATATATTTTTGAACGACTTTATTCCATCTGCGGGTATTTCCAAACAAATCCGACATTGGGACCTTCAAAAGTCTAAAGAATTTAGAAACGTGAGTTATTGTCAAAGTCTCAATACACAACTACAATTTCCCCAACCCAGTGCACCCACATTACTTTTCAAAGACGCATAAATACGTCATAATCAGCAAAGAGGTATTTCCCATGTGACTACAGTTTATTCAATGCAATTCTTTTGCTAATACATTCAACGGCATGTTTAACATCCACATGAGTTGAGATGAGATAAAAATGTCACTTGTATTGCTTTAAAGTGTTCAGTATTCAGATTTATCTGATTTTATTGAGTTTGAAAACGTCCCGTGATTCATAGATAAACTAGTATTGATTTTAGATTTAAAGTTAAATTATTAAATTTTATAAATGGAATAATATATTTTTAAAACATTTGCTTACTAGAATGTACCTAGAGTCAAAAATACAAAAAACTTTTAAAAGTAGTTTTTTAAGTTTTTGTTCCTTATATCTTTATTTTCGCCTTTATTCGGGGATGTTTTGTTAATTGTCGGTTTTTTAATAGTTATAAAAATATACAAGTGAACTCTAATTATAAAAATGTACCCGGCGAACTTTGTACCGCCATTTTTGAACTTGATGCTTTTATTTTATTTTTACAGGTATGCACTATTTGTTTAAGAACATAAAATTGTTTTTACTTTTTAATTCACAATTTCTTCATATATATTCACCTTTTAACCCTCCCTGAACTTCTACGAATATATCAAGATTTAAAATTAGTCAACTCGGTTCAGCCAATCTCAAGTTTTAGCGAGACAAACTAACAGCATTTGTTTTTTTCATTTATATATAGGGTTGTTAGAAATTAAATACATTTTATAAAAAGTGTAGTGTCCTACCAAACAAACGTATCCACTTATAATATGTTTATTAGGCATCAAATTATGCAGAACAGTTTGAAAACTAAATTGAGAGCTATGATTCTCTATGGTAATCAAATCATTTCGAATTTTAATATGACATTATGATCGCGTTTTGTCTGACTACATACTTTGGCTTTAATAATGTTATTTGTATTTAATGTATCTGTAAATTAAATTGTATTTTTTTTCAACTGAAATAATATCAAATATTTAACATTATTTAACTGAATTGTAATTAATAGCGAAAATGCAGGACGCAATTTTTGTGACATTAAAAAATCACTGCAAAATAAACAGTGAAACCTGAATAGTTATTCAAGTTAATTGTTGTTCAAATCATAACTCTCTCAGGTTTTATTTTTATAACTGCTAATTATATGTTGCTTCTGAAAATAAAATGGTATTTCGTTTTTCGTTTTTTTTTGTAACTATGTAAACTGACGAGATCGCAACGTAGACTGAACTTTAGTATTTTTTGAGTTAGGTTAAATACAATTAGTTTAATGTTAATTAATAATAATACTTCCCTCACCCACCCCTTCATTTGCAGATTGTTTACAAATCATTTATCATTTGTAAATTGTACATAAATTCGAGAAAATTATTATACATTGTAGCGTATTGCTGTATACGAAAAACAATCATACATGCATACATAGATTCATCCTCAGAAACCTTCGAATTTATAGTGCTAGCCGAGTTAAAATCATACAGTAGTAGCACTATTATTGACCACTGCAAAAGAGCCTCCTCAATTCTGTACACATTGAAAAGTAAAAATCATGGCTATCGAAACAGTGTGTTCATGTTTCGATAATAACCTTTATTTTGTGTAAGGAAATATTTAAAATGCAATATATTTTTCTTTATATATTATTCGTCATCCTCGAAAGACGTGTCCCAAAATACAAACGGAAAATATCGACGTTTATTGAAGGTAATTTGGGACACTGTCTATGTGATAACTATATTATGTATTATTAAGACTGTGGTATTAATAAGAATCGATACAATATTTCATCAAATCGACGAAAAAAAACATATCTGTCATACAGCATTATAATATTGTGTAATAACCAATGTGTTACTAGAAACCAGGCTTGGCAATGCACTTCTAATAATTTTAGCTAACAACATTATTAAATTTTCCCAGAATTGGACACAGCCTAGTTCGTTCCGTGAAAACATTACTATTTAATAAAATGCAAACGCATGCATATTTATAATCGCCTGACCGATGAAATGATAATCCCTGTGTAAAAGCTGAAAAAACTACAAGCACAGTGTAATGAACAATAGAGGCAGCAATCCGATTGAGGCGCCCCCTATCGACTACGGTGCATTTAACTACTCTGTGCTCGAAACACGCGGCTCTGAAATAAAGTACAACTACGAGTGAAAACATCGACTACTAAGACAAACGTACACAGAAATTAAAAATTAAAATAAAACTCATATTATTTTAGTTACTTACCACCTTAAGATGTATTAAAGATCAATTTTTTTATAATTCAATTTATTTTTAAACCCAATATTTAATTAAAGAACCAAAAACAGTTAAAAAATATACTACAGATCAAGAATGTCAAACTACATGAGAATATGAGTCAATTTATATGAATTACACGAAAAAAGTATATGAGTTACGAAAGATCAACATGAGTTCGGCATGAGACACCAGTTGTGGTACATGAGCTAAGATCAACATGAGTTAGTTATGAGACACGAAGTACTACAGCTACGAAAAGTCGACATGAGCTACGAAAAGTCGACATGAGCCAGGTGTAAGAGCACAGTTCCATACCTCCGCGTTGGCTTCGCCATCCATTGATTTTCTGAATAAGGTGCGACGACTTGCTACCTCTATTATTAATTCTCTGTTCTGTGAATCAAAATATTAAATACAATTTTATAGACAAAAGGAGAAAAGGAAATCATGGGAAGAGATAGTCATGGTATGTCATTCAGCGTTGTTTGTATTGCATAAAAATTATTCATAATTTATTTCTGTATTTTTAAGCAATGATTGGATATGTCATACTAGCGACCCGCCCCGGCTTCGCACGGGTGCAATGCTGATAAAAACCTTCCTCATGAGTTACTCTATCTATTAAAAAAAACCGCATCAAAATCCGTTGCGTAGTTTTAAAGATTTGAGCGTTCATAGGGACATACAACATGACACATGACAGAAAAAGCGACTTTGTTTTATACTATGTAGTGATAAAAACGATTCTTTCAGTTCACCGGATATATGCCAGTCGTTTTAGGAATTGTTAATCTATGATATGTCGTATTGAGGTATTCGATTTCATTCAAAGGTATGAGATAGAATTTTAAATCAAATTTTTTTTTCGTTAAATAATTACATTCATTAATCTCACCCAATTTTTTCTTTATTAATCAACTAGCTTTCCGCCCGCGGCTTCGCACGCGTGGGCTACTAATTTCTGTATTTTGTAGAGGAGCACAACAAAGTTCTAAAATAATTACGATCGCATGACCGCTGATATTACGCATGTCTATAGTTTTTTTTATAACTTTCTATAGAAATAAGTTTGACCAAAATCTGACAGTACGCAGTACGTAAAAATAGAAAAAAATTTTAGCCCACGCGAACGAAGCCGCGGGCGGAGAGTTAGTTATTTTTTGAAGGTATTTAAGAATTCATTAAGCGTTTTTATCGTCTTAACCTATAGATATTGGGGACATGCCTTCTATACTCTTAATGTTTATATGTTAAAGTATAAAAAGGCATGTCCGCAACTCAACCAAAATTTTATTTTGTCACGTGGTATGACACATTTACAACTTTAGAAGCGTATATATCAAAAAATATTTATTTTAGCAAAAAACGCATTTAGAAACCTCTATTTTATTTTCAAATACCTATCCAGTGATATCTCATTTAATGATGTATTAGCGAATTTATTTTTTTACCCTCCAATTACATGTATGGAGAGTCACCCTTAAAAATATTTTTTTCAAATAAAATGTAGCCTATAAGTTGAACCTAATATTGGTCTATCAGCATGTGAAATTTTATCAAAATCTACCCAGTAGTTATTACGTGATTGACGAACATACAAACAGATAAACAGACAAACAGACAAACAGACAAACAGACAAACAGAAAAAAAAAATTCTAACCATAGTTTTGGTATCTGTGGAACACACATATTACATACCAATCACTCTTTTTGAAAAATATTCAATGTACAGAAATGGTTCGGTTACTCCTTTATTATATGTATAGATTGCTTGAAAAACGAAGCTTATTTTTAATATAAAATATCGAACACATACTTTTAAGTTATAAATAATATGTCAATTTCATAGTTTAAAAAAATAAAAAAGTTGCATCTAGACACGAGCCAATCGAAACTTGTTACACGATGCAATAATAAACATATTACGAGACGTCAAGCGGTTTAATATCTGTAAACGTTTATTGAAGAATTGACTTATTTGAAAGCCGATTACTTTAGAAATGTCGACCTGTGTGGAAAGTTAATATGTTACCATTTAAAATTTATTGAAGTGTTTTGATTGTTCAGAAGTTAATAAATGAGAGACTGACTATGATTTCGCGACGTACGCGTAAAAATAATGGTTCGATGCAATTTGGCAAAAGAGGTCTATATATAAGTATAGCCCCAAGGATCCTACATTAGAAATACATGCGTACGTCTTATACCTTAATAGAACAACGAGATTTTACTTCTAACACTTAATATAAATAACTTCAGTTGTGTAACGCCCGTTTTAAATATTCTATCTATCGCTTGTTTTGCTTACTACAGTCAGGCAAATCTATCTATTTGCACTTAATTTTCTTTCAATATGCTGTCGACGGATAGCTATTGTTATGACTTTTGACAATCAAATATCATTTAATCTGAGTTTAGAATCTATCTTTGATACATTATTGAAAACGGCCGTAAAAGAATTGTATCTAAAGATACAAAGCAATCGGAACTCGCTACATGCTGAAATAATACACATATTATATGACGTCGAGCGGTTATCAGTAAACTTTATTGAAGAATTGGCTTGCTTAAAAGCCGATTACTGTAGAAATGTCGACGTTTGTGAAAATAGCCGAGTATTAAATGTCGGTGCTTTAAGTTTAAAATGTCTAAAAATATATTATGAAACGTTACAATTCTAAATTTAGAAGAATGTTGGGGAGGTTTAGAAACCAGATACAATCGAGAGGCTTTGGGTTCAATTTCGCAACCTTGATTTGAAGCGTAATGGTAAGAAGATCTTGCAAAGTCTGGATATATAGAAGGTTCGACGTTTTGAAATATTACAATTCAAATTTTTTTTTTTATTTAGAAATCGCTTACAATCGATATGCTTTGGGTTCGAATATGCAATGTAGGCTTGAAAAAATAACTTTCTGACTGAATAAATGACTATTCTATACAGTAATTTCTGATTAAATTAATCACAATAAGTAAAAAATTCAAAATGAAGCAGATCATCTATGTAATGTAAAATCCAAACCTACATAAGAAAAATGGGACTACACTTATATGTTTAGCATTAAATCTTACTATTATTATAAATGCGAAAGTTTGTGAGGATGTATGTATGTCTGAATGTTTGCTGCTTCATAACAACAACTACTGGACCCATTACGATGAAACTTGGTATACATATAGGTAAGGATTCAGTATAACATATAGGCTACTTTTAATCCCAGAGTTGCCACGGGATCAGAAGTTACGCGGGTGGAACCGCGGGGCACACCTAGTATTTTATACAGCGTGACAAAGTATGACATGAAAATGAACCTTGGTAATAAACGTGTTTCCTTGCAAGAATTTAAAGTTTATTAGCCTGCGATATTGTTTCTTGCTTAATTTAATTTTATGTAAAATTTTCTCCCCTTCCCCTTTAATATGCTAATTTTTTGTCAGTTAATAACAGTGCGTGTATGTGACCAAGAAATTGTAATAAATAAATAATATATTCAGACATTTGACACTACGCCATCTAGTATCCAAACTAAGCAGAGCTTGTACTATGGAAACTAGATAACTGATAGACATGCTTATGCATACTTTTTTTGTTGATAGATAAACACCCATACAGTAGAAAATTATAATGTTCATCACATCATAATTTCGCGGTTTCCTTGCGGTTTCTGCCGCGTGTATCTCCTGTTCCCTCTATAGGATTTTCGGGATAAAAACTACCCTATGTCCTTTCCCGGGTTTCAAAGAACCTCTGTACTAAATTTCATCCAAATTAGTCCAGTAGTATCAAAGCCTATTCAAAACAAACAAACAGATCATTCCTCTTTATAATATTAGTATAGATGACGTAATCCAATTTTGAAACCTGAATAGTTAAAACCTCAACAAAAAATTCAAATAAACATTAGTTTCTCTTTATTTTCATAGATTTTAGTTTAACTGCACTATACACTTTAAACCTCTTTGCAATATTAAAATAATATTACGTCATATTATACAAAGCCCTCTATGAACCAATTATGTCGTGTGAACCTACCCCAACACGATAACAAAATGCAACAATTACTACGAACTTCGCGACCTTTTTAATCTGTGGAATTCCATTGACAGGTCATACAATGAATTCCCGGTATTTTTATTTATTCTATTAAAATAATTTATTAGTATGATATTTAATTTGTGGAATTCTATTGTAATCTAGAACATTCCCGGTAGTGAAATAATTTTCTTTAATGATTTAATATGTCATTGTTTATTTCTGGAATTCCGTAAAGAGAACGTAATGAGTTTTGGATATAATTTAATTGCATTTTGAAATTCTATTAAATTCCCTATTTTTTGTTGCCTTAATTATAATTTAAAGATGGCATTTTATCAAGAGGTAGGTAACAAAATTATTTTTCATTAGTTACATCTTATATTGCTCTAATATAAAATGCTCTGTTATTAATAAGGGACTTAAAGGAAATATTTGTCTATTTATTATATTAAGACATTTGTAACTACAGTAAATTAATAACTATGACTGGGAAATACTTGTCAAAAATATCAATACAATAAATTAGTTATTATATTTTCTATACTTGGAAGACTTTACAAACAATTTTTATATTTTTAAGAAAATCAGGATTCAGGCCACAAAGGCTCGTTAAAAGTTTTATTGAAAAATAAATTTCACTCGAACTAACCTCATTAAAAAGATATAGAAAGGATTGTTAAACTAGTTTTGGTGGACCATTATCAGGTGATAACTGAAATTTGATAATAAAAGATATTTATGTTATAAATATATTTAATTAGTATTTATTTATGCAGCAAAAAATAAGGGGATATAGAGCAGAGGAAGCTGAGGGGAATAATTGAGCAAAAATATTTTTTTTTACATTATAGCATTAAATTATTCTATTTATCATAATTATTAATTCCTATTAAGTCATTCATATTGATATTTTAAAAATTAAAATACATAAAATAAATAAAGTATTTAGTGTTAATTGTAATATATTCGTACTACTCGCGTCGTAGAGTGTACAGTTTTATATATTTAATTCGGATATTAAATTCATCTAAAATATCAAAGATTTTTAATTTATATCTACACCATCAGCTTCCACTCCGCACACTTTATATCTCCTATCTTTTCAAGACTGCATAGAAATACACCCGATATTTTACACTAACCGTGCCCTGCGATTTCATACGCGTATATCTCCCGTACCCATATGATTTCCAGGATAAAAGCTATCCTCTATCCTTTCTCGGATTTCAAGCAATCTCTATACAAAATTTCATGCAAAACGGTTTAATAGTTTAGGCGTGAAAAAGACGTTTATAATATTAATAAAGATGTAATATGTCTTTTGAAATAAACTTTTCATATACTGTGAACTTGAGATATATTTTCAAAGCCTAACATAGATTGTCAAGTCGTAAAATTAATTACAGTACGAGACATATTTGTCCGGTCGTAAAGCGGGCCAATCATATTAACGGTTTAATGACCACATAAAATATGGTCACAAATATTAGCCGGTGGATTAAGTGCTATTCTTATTAACTACGGTGATTTGTAGTTTAAGGATTTTGATCGTTAAACCTAAACTGAAAGCTTTTATTTTTATAAAATTATGCATTTATTTTCATTTTGTATTATTTTTCATCCTTTATTGCGATTAATAAAAATTAAGTTACAAAAATGTCTTAATTTATAAGTGTGCAAAAGGCGGTCTTATTGCCTAGAGAATTAAAAAAATTATAAAATATGTAGTTGTTATGATTAAGTACGGAAAATTTTAGTTACAATAAAGTGTGTTGTTGCTTACTGGCATTTTTGTGATAATATATACTAAAATAAATAAATATATACACCACATTCGTTCACAATGAAATAATGAATGATATTTTTTTTCTCCTTTTACCCTCCAGCTATGGTTAAAGGTAGTGTAACCATAAACATGAACTTGGTTAAAAAAATAAATATAAATAATATTCCTATTAGCCCGATCATCAAAAATAGTAAAAGAATAACTGTCGTAAATAATAACTTGTTACAAATAAAATTGGAAATACGAATTGATTAAATAAAAAATAAATATAGCCCTTAGCAAAACTTTTTATTATGTAACAGCAAGAAAGCGGAGCATGCGGTTCACCTGATATTAAGTGACTGACCGCAACCCATGAACATCAAAGTGTAGGGAAGTGTAGTAGGGAAGAAGCATAAGGAGAGGATTTATGGTGGGAAATTGGGAGAGGAGTAAAACAGGATGAGACAGAAATGGGAGGGGTATACAGGCCTTCGGGCCCCGCTCACCGTACGAAACACAGTGCAATACTTCTCACAGATCTTCTTTAACGAATTATCGAACTTTTTATACTTTTTTATATAATTCAGATCTACATCCGTTCTTAAATTCCTTAAAGCCATATAATCTCTTGCATATCATAAAAATATAAAGTTCACCTATGAGTCCATTAAATTTAAGCCACATTTTATGGAAAGATTTAAAAGTTTTAGTATCGCAGCAGGCTAGCTACTCGGTAACTTTAAGATTTTAGTTTTTTTACATCTAAAAATCTTTATAATGAATGCTCAAAGGTATAAAGGCTTAAAGGTTTGTTAAAACTTTGATTTAACATAACTTTAACCTAAAAATATTACTGGATTCTTCGGTAGCAATGAAATTATTGTTGTATTTAATGAATGAAATTAATATTTTAGTTTAAAATGTTAAAGTTAAATAACAATATAACATATATTCGATTTTGTAATAACTAGACAGGCCTCACAGAACCACGTTAGAATGTATAGAATGTAAAAATCTAACTTTTAGTAGGCTAAAATTATATCTAAGGGTAACAATTTTGATGACATCGCAATTTCTCAATAGATTTCAATGATACATTGTTTATAGATATGTGTAGTAACTAAATAAGGTAATATTATTTATCAATAAGACCTATTATTGATAAATAGTCCCTATATAATCGACAGAAAGCTGTGGACTCACGCGATTGTACCGTAATTTACAACAAGACGCAAAAACTAAAAAAATAATAACTAAATATAAAAAGGACAAACATTGTTACATAATAATTGTTTATAAGTGAATCAAAGTTAGACTACAAGTGTCCATCATACAAACTTCTCAGCTGTTATAATTGAGTAAGCCCTTCATTGGAAATCAAAGAGCGTGAAAAATTACAAAGTTGCTGACTTCTTCCCAAATCTAATGTTCCCTTGTCAGAACTATTGTGGTGGTAATTGAGTTGTTATACGTGATTATTTTAAGATCTGAGAGTTAATGTTATTGGGACTTTTTTGATTCCTCCGAGAATTCGTGTTCAATCAAAATAATTCGATAAAATTATTGCATAGTTGAGCCGGTTTATACTCACGGTTTTTGAATTCGGTGTAGGCCGAGAGTTTCAGACCGATTCGGTGGTTTGAATTCATCAGGGGGACTGAGATGTTTTGCATGATTGAGAATAGAATTTATTTTTCTATGTCATCTGCCAGAAAGGGTAATAAATAATCAAAGCAATTTTATTATTGGGGGTTTCTACTACGTACTTTTGAAAACGATTAAAATTCATACTGGTCATCAATACAGAATTAAAAACACAATTTTTAGGATTTTGGGAAGCTGTCTCCCTAAGGTTAAAATACAAGACATGTAATTCGTTTCAAAGTTACTGTATCGATTTTATTAGGCATATGTGCTCATCTACACTGATACGATACAGTGGAATAATTTGTTTGTTTTTTGCTTGGTTGTAATGAATAGGAATTCCTGCACCATTTAAAAGCTAGGTTATCCACGACCTAACATAGGCTATATTTTATAGGCTATAACATTATGCTACGGGAGCGAAGCCACGCGGATCAGCTAGATTGAAATAAAAGTTATTTAGTATTTGTTGTATTTGTTCAAATCGGGATAAAGTATGAATTTGCTATTTATTAAAAAACGTAGTTTTAGTGTGGGATCATTTTTAAGGTCATTATTAAAATAGAATAGAAGAATTTTTCGGCTGAGTAAGCGGTGGGAAGAAAAAAGAAACACAAAAACCTTGTATCAAATAGCAAATTTACAATAGAGAAAAATATAATTGTAGCAATATGGGATTGCTTTTCAGAATTGTGTGGATCTAATGGATATTATTCCTTAAATATCGGAATATGATATAACACATATTTTTTATGTATTTTGGCCGAAAATGTGGGACTTGAAAAGTTACAATTTTAATATATTTGTATGTAATTAAAGAAATGAGTAAAAGATTTGATATTAAAATTTGTAATAAATAGTTGAAGGTTAATAAGCTTGTTCTTGTGGTTGGTTTGGTGTATATTTTATTCGGCTATCAGATGGGGTCCCAAAAAGGTTTAAACCTATATTTCCATCCCATCCCTCTCCCATCCTGTTCTACTCCTCTCCCAACTTCCTATCATTAATCCTCTCCTTATCCCTTCCCCTTGCTCCAAGCCGGCAAGGCATCTACGAAACTCCTATGTTGCAGATGTTCATGGGCTGCGGTCAGTCACTTAACATCAGGTGAAGCGCATGCCCCGCTTGCCTGTTTTAACATAAAAAACGAACAACGGAGGCTAAAGGGAGTTTACCTGGAATTCATAGACTTCCTTACATATAGACATAGTTAATTTTAAAATTATACAAAAAATATCCTCCTTACGACTGATTTACGTTACCAATTTCAAATTTCAACACGTGGTTATAATATAGTTACTAAATGAAAACTCAGCATTATGTTATTTATTTCAAAATGCGCTTCTTGATGTTTAATATGATAAGAGTATTAGAGTGCCGTTTACTGGCTTAAGAACGGTATGTTATTTGCAGTAAATTAACTCTTTATGAGACGTATTTTGGTTCAATGTCTTTATTTTTAGAATGCATGGTTTTCATTGCATTTATGTAAGGCTTTTGCAAGGAAAATTTAGCATTTCTTCCGCATGAATGGTGCTATATTCGCATGGGAGTAGTAGTCACATAATTATTAATATTACTAACGAAATGATTTAAATTGTGATTTAAATTAATTGTCAGTGGGCGGTGGGCGGTGACACATGTATATTTTTTATTACAATAAAAAATAGGTACCTAATTGTAATTTTTTAAATTTTTTCGTGGTATTTATTCACGGCGATGCGTCGCGAGAAATTGCTTGAACAAAAAGTGCGTGGCATCTGCAATTTTAATTAAGCGTTTTAGGCGATATTACTAATACGTTGCCCCAAGCAAATTTTTTAACTTTTGAAGTGTTTACAACTAAAATATTATTAAAATATGTAATAATACATTACATTTTGACTTATATACAATCGCTTGCCCCCACATTAGGATACCCTGTGTTGTGGATCCTTTCGTTGTTGAAACATATTATTGGTACTAATATTAATTGAAAACAATTAATGATATCAAATAATACAAATAATTCAATTAAATACATGCTTATTTGGATCTATTACAATGAAATCATTTTTTTCCTTGATTTAATGTACCTTCTTAAGTGTGTGTTTGTGTGTGTGTGTAAAAGCGTTACATTTTATAGTATTAAGAGCGTGTATAATTTACCTGTAGCGCCTTCCGTGAGGCACACGATGAGTAGAATGACGAGTAAGGCGGAGGCGGGCGCGCTCGGGGGGCAAGACTTGTTGCACTTGTGTTTCTGCATGTTGGTGTGTGGCTACAACAAATTCATTGGTTATATATAAAGTTGAAGAAATGCCAGTTAAATAGCTGAGCTGTGAATGTTTTTGCAGGACATTCATAAAAAAGTTATGATTTTAGTCAAATTATGATATATTATCTGATCCACACGGCTTCGCTCTCGTAGCATAATAAACCAAAATATAGCCTATGATACTCGTGAATAATGTAGCTTTCGAATGGTGAAAGAATTTTCAAAATAGGTCCAGTAGTTTTTGAGCCTATTCATCACAATCAAACAAACAAAGTTTTCTTCTTTATAATATTAGTGTAGACAATATAAAATTTGTTAGACGATAAACGGAGTGGTAAGTAATGCCAATTGGTTATGGGTCGGAGCTCCGATGCGAGGTTTTTTTATTCTATACTTTGAAATGGGTTTTTATCCACTTGAATATACCTCATCTATATATAAACCTAATAAAATAATTATTTACACCTTAAAGGAGATAACTGACTGGAGATCTATTACCAAACTACACATGTTTATCGTTAATTTTGACTTTTGTCTCTAAAATGGAACAAATCAGACCAACATCCATAACATTTAAATTAAATTCCCTAATTAGTTCTCTTTTAGTTTTTTTCTTTTTATCAACGGAAATTCATATACAGATACGAATCGTTTTCATTAACGAGCGGTTTTAATTAACCAATCGGATCCAAGTTCTGGTGGATATATTAATGCCACGTTTATTATAGCTACGCATTAGACTTACGCCTAGTAGGATATGATTCGTTTTATTTTTAAAGGAACCGGGCATTAGAGTATGTTGATCCTCACAGTAATAATAATCCTTACAGTTTCATAATTCCATTCTCGTATAAAAAAATCATCACAATACTAAATTTACGTGTATTTAAATTTGGTGAAAGTCCAAAGGAATATCATACCGTTGTTTATAATTCAAATTATTGTTAAAAGGTCCAAGTATGAATATAAAGTAAACATCTTTACTAAATACTGAATAAACGACCGTTGATTTTACAAGGATTGTTTTGAATAAAAATAATAATAATGCTGGGGCGGGCATCGGCCGTTATCTTAATTAAAATAATAAACTTTCAATTTTGAGATATCCCAACTTGAAATAACTTGTTAAGGTAATAGTTAATATTAAAGTTATTGACTTCCTAGTTATTCGTATTTGAATGACAAAGATAACGATAATGAAGAAATAGTATAGTTTAGTAACTATATTAGTGCTCATACTAGAAAAGTTCGACTGGAAACTTGGTGCATTACACTATACTATATCTTCTACAATTGAGGAGTATTTTTAGCCGAATTTTATACAGGGAAATTATTGCAGTTATTTACTACGAAGTTATTTTATTTCCCCTAGTGTGTTATGGGACAGTGAGCATATATTCCCGATCATTCCTCTCCTCTTTTATTCTTGTCCATTTTACACTTTATAAATTATTTTATTTATCCTTTTTCCTCGCCAAAGGAATTCGCTTATCCGTACCATAACTGTCTCTGACAAAAAAATCAACTATGTTTCTCTAAACCCTTTATTTTCGGATTAAATATCCACATTATACAATATTACACCAATTACTAAACCGACGAGTTAGTAAGTTTCCTATTGAAATCAATCAACAACGACGGACACGCCTTTGTCTCGAGATGCAAGAGATTAAACGTAACGCATCTCAGATGAACATGTATTCAGATGTAAGTTAGAAGCGATTTCGGTATTTTTTTTACTAAATTTCTGTGTAAAATTATTGTTTTATTATTTTTCATCATTGGGATTTTGAAATTATTCTCCTTAACATTGTCACTGACAGAAATGTAAGGCGTTGTATGTATATGTTAATAATACAATTGCGGGTTATTATGTTTGAATGCTTACCACATTATTAAATATTAGTGGTCCAGTTTACGAATAAATTACTAAAATCTTTCGTAAAAATTTACTTAAGCATAAAGCATACGCTATCTTGCGTCTAAAATCGGTGCAATTTAACAAGCATTTTTGGATAATAATGTTGACTTTGGGAATTCATAAGACATTATATAATCCCTAATATTATGGTATTTCTCCATAATGCGGTAGATGACAATCAGAGTGAAATTTTATACTTATAACTTGCAAATTTTATGCGTCAGTAATATTGTGTTGTATTAATCATTTATTTATTACGTTAAAGAAAAACTTATATTTCTAAACGTGAAATTATGTGTTCCGTTTTAAGAAATTTTAAAATTGGAACGGTGGCAATAGCGTGGATCTGTCAAAGCGCAAAAAGCGCGGCAATCGAACATTCAATTTTTTTTTTAATCTTGACCATAGTTTGACAAAGGACTGATATTGTAAGCATTTTTCTCGAAGTCGCTTACAGCTGGTGCTGGAGCACGCACAAAGAAACAACGTTTATTCAGACAAAGCAGTTGCATGTCTTCACTGACAGTCTATTTCGCTTATGAAAGAATACCATGTTTTTCTTTCTATAAATGCGTTTAAATAAATGGCTATAAAATATACGGATTAAGGATTATTTGTGCAGTTGAATTCGTGCGTTTCGCGTACTTTTGGACGTTAAATGATAAATATTTGCAGCATTTTGTGCGATTTAATTAAATATAGGCCATTCGTGTGAATTCGACAGAATTGTATAATTGTTAGCAAAGTTTGTCTACGTTTTTATTTCATTAAGAATTTTAAATATTTGTATAGATTACTTAGTAATTTATATTTTTACTAATATTACAAACGTGAAAGTAACTCTGTCTGTCTGTCTCTTTTTACACTTAAACCAGTGAAACGATTTCTATGAAATTTTGTACAGATATTGTTTAAAATCCGAGAAAGAATATTAGGATAGTGGTTATCCCGGCTATATTATGGGAACGGAAGAGATATGCGGGCGAAACCGCGGGGCATACCCAGTTCTTTATAAAATTGAGTAAAATCATGCTAAATATTACTCCAATTAGCTATGTCATAGTAATTTTCGTCAGGAAACATTTTACGTTGAAAATAAAGATGCTTAAATTATTATTTTTTTCCTTAATTCTTGGAAAATGGGGCATGAGCCGATTGAGGTACTGAGTAAAATGCGAAATTAAAACAAATGACCATATTTTTGAACGATTACAAAACCTAGGTATGTATGATCAATTTGAATCGTGTTAAGAAGTAAAAAAAACGAATATTATAAAGCTGAAGAGTTTGATTGTTTTAAGGCGCTAATCTCAGGAACTACTGATCCGATTCGAATATTTTTTTTAATGTTAGCTAGATAGCCAATTTTGATGGGATGAGGAATGGACGGAGGAGCCAATTTAGATACCACGGGAGCGAAGCCCTGGGGCGCAGCTAATAAATAAGAAAGGAGTGTATCATTGTCATTGAATGTCAATCACGCCGTAACTACTCATCGGAATTTGATAAAATTTCGTATACAGATAAGCTATTAAATATATTAGGTTATTTATTGATCTATAGATTCTATTTTAACGGAGCAATATTAGGTAAGCAATATTTCAACCCCAATTATTTGACAACAGTATCAAAAAATGATAAATCTTCAATTTCAATCCCATGCGAAACTTAAAAAGTGATGGAATTGACATTTTGGACCCGGAATTAGCCATCACAAGGGTATAATCTTTATTTATGTTATTTTGTGTTAATTTCTATATTGGATCTTAGGGTACCTGATGAATTTATAGGGATAATATTATGATTAATAATACTAGGCCTTTTTAGGTAATTTCCGATGTAGGATCGAATAGTTTATTCATTGAGTAATTAATGTTAATAACAAGTTTATGACTATTATTTTTATGTTATAACTAGATTATAATTACAATTTCAAATATTAACACAACAATATCCTATTATACGATATCGAGATTCGAAGAAACCAATTTAGTAACCTAAACCTATTACAATAATTATTAATCGTTAATTTTAGTTTAGTTATTTTATTCACTTATTATTTTAGTTATTGCCGTAATTATATTTGAGTACATATAATTTGGTTAAAAAATTATAAAGGTTCAATGTATTTCTATAAAAAATAAATCATTTTTATCTTGAAGTTTTTTTCTTCATTTTTATAATAATTGTATTTTCTTTTAATGTTGCGGTTGAAAAAAATGTATATGTATTCTGAAGTAAACCAGAAAGTTATATAAGTAATATAAATATCTTCATGAAAATACATGTTAAATATACTTAATTTAATTTTACACACACACTATTTATTAAATTATATGTACTAGCGTCTGCTCACGGCTTCGCCCGAATTTGATTCGTATAAAAACGGTTCCATCACCAAATCTAGCTAAGAGCTTATGTGTATAAGAAATTTAATCAAAATCCATACAGGAGGTAGTTACGGCGTGATTGAAATACAAATATCCATCTCAACATCCAATAATCCAAATAAAATAAAATAAATAAATAAATATTCCTGGACATTTAACACAACGCTATCTAGTCCCAAACTAAGCAAAGCTTGTACTATGGAAACTAGATAACTGATAGACATACTTTAACATACTTTTTTTTGTAAATACATACATACTATAGATAAATTGATACCGAGACAGTAGAAAATTACAATGTTCATCACATCATAATTTTCTGCTCATGGGGATCGAACCCACACTCTCCGGCGCAATATAGACCTTTGCTAAACCACTGCGCCAACGGGTCGTCCAAACATTCACATTTTAAATATTAGCTGTTGAGAGATATCTTAGGACTAGGAGAAGCACATAGGATACTTTTAAACCCGGAAACGGGCTATATACGCGAGTGAAACCGCGGTGCACAGCTAGTTTATAATATTTGTAGGATAGAATAGAATAGAATAGAAAATATTTCTATTCATATTAACTTTTTACAAAGTAGTCATTTTTTTAATTTACCACCGGTTCGGAAAGTCGATTCTATCGAGAAGATACCGGCAAGAAACTCGATAGTTACTCTTTTCAACAGCCACTTTAAGTAAGTAAAAGTAGTAATAATACAATCGGCTATTTTTCAATTAACAGGTTATATAATGCTATTGTTATTTTTTTTAAACACTGATTGTAATTGGATTTGTCCGAAAGTTGTGAACGACTTGTTACTACAGTTTAGGAAGTGACAGTCGTTTAGGGACTGATTTAGGACAACTTACCCTAAAAAAGTTATTTCAATAAACTTTTGTCAATATTGTAATTAATACAATTTATTTTTTGATTCGATGCTTGACATTGTTAAGTTTTAGTGAGTAAAATTCTTCTTACGAATATGTAGATGAATTTTAACAACCCCTATTTTTTATATCCCCTAATTATATTTAAGGGTTCCAATCCTTCAGTCCGACTCGCTCTTGGCCGTTTGACTTATTTTCTTAGGAACGTTATACAATAAGACTAATACTATCTTTTAATTTTAGTGCAAAAACCTATAGATAATTTACTATCCTATGTAGTAACTAACTAGCTGTATGATGTGAAGAAGAAACAGACAAACAGAATTATTTTCGCATTTATAATATTAGTAATGATCTTGGTAATAATATGGTAATGTTTAATTTTTAGAGTTTGACATTATTAATACACTCCGTATGCAAAAACTTTTTATTTTTTGTTTGACATTATTATTATAATCCGAATTGTTTTACGAAACCTTTTTAATTTTTGGCAACTAAAGCGAACTTCTTGGAATGTTGAGAATTAATATTATTTTAACCGCATTTGTACATTTTCATAAATTCACAATGTTTTGGTTATTTTATTTCTTGTATCTTATATTTGTCCTTTCTTAAATATCAAATTACGTAATTGCACTGTATTTTATCAATTGAATGTGACTTTTATAATATATAGCATCAGGTTTTTTTTATTTAAAGTTTTTTGCAGTATTAACAAAATCTGAAATTTTTATTAGATTTCAGGAATTATTGCAAAAAAAGTGACTTTTATTGCAAGGATATTACGAAAATGTAGGTTTTCCTATCTATCTATACATATAATAAAATCGTAGACTAGCCGTGTCTGTACATTTAATATTTTCAAGAAAAAATTAGTGTTTCGTGTTTCGTTTATGATTCTAAACTCAAAACAATGATTTTTAGAATTTTTGTCTGTTTGTCTGTTTGTCGAGCGTTTGTACGCAGTCAACTCCGAAACGGCTTAACCGATTTAAATGCGGTTTTCGATTATCTATTACGGCAAGTCCCCCGGAGGTTTTAGTGTTTGTTTCATTCAAATCGGTTAACAAATAAAAAAGATATGAGTGTTTAAAGTGATCATACATCATCAATGCGCGTAGGTACATTGAGTTGAACATTTTTAGGTGTTGTTTGCACAGCACTTTTTAGTGATTAATGTAGCTCTTGATCGCCAAAGTAGATTACGATCATGGCGGCCAATCACAACAAAGACTAACCAACATGCAGAAGATATTATTTGCGTCCATTAGCAAATATGCGTTAAATGCGTGCATTATCTCTGTCATTCTAGGGGTATACGAAAGATATCAGAAATGTAAATATTTTTAAATAGAATTATTAGAATTTTACAAACATGAACAGTGACACTTTTTTATATTTAATTTAGGATATACTTCGGACTTAAAAATAACAGTTATTTAATCGTAATTATTGGATAGTTCTTTTTAAATAAAATTGACGAGATATATTTACAAACGTATGTTTCTAAATCGTAAAAATTGTCATATCACTTCTACTTCGAAAATTCACAATGTACAGAATTTTGTAGTCCACGCGGGCGAAGCCGCGGGCAGAAGGCTAGTTTAATAATAAAAATACTTTTTAATGGATCTTCAACGCGGTTTATTATACATTATTTTATGATTATTATTACGAGCGTGGTCCCGGGTCAGTGAAAAATAGTTTCGCTGTAAAGTGTTCGAAACGTCGGGTTAAATGATAATATAAAATAATGTATAATAAACCGCGCTTAAAATCCTTTAAAAAGTATTTTTATTCTATATGGAAGAAAACTTGTTAAAATAAACAGAAGAAAATACTAGTTTTTCCTGTGTTAATATTCAACCAACTGTTGATGCTAGAAACAAAATCTTTAAAAGTAATTTCGCAAGTACATAATTTTTGTGTTTCGGTACAGATATTTTTAGATGCTTAAAGGTTTTAAAAAAAATAACATCAATTTAAAAGCTATTAAAATATTTTGGTTAATTCATCATTATGAAATGAGTTTTTAGCAAGTCGAGGATTTGCTGAAAAATTATTATTATAACGTAGATTTTAGGAATAATTTTCTAAAAACAAAGTAATTTTAATATGTGACATGTTTATGTTTTTCAGTTGCATTTGGAAAATTAAAACTTTAATGTAAATTATTGAATAAATTATTTGTTCAGTTAAATAAAATACTTCTTTGTTATAATCGTTGTTACTTGTATAGCGATATAATAATTTTCATGTTATGTAAAAAACTTATTAAAATATAGCTAAACGAATATTTTCTTATTACAAATCTCTTTGCTTGCGGCAAAAAAAAAAAAAATAGAACGTCAAATTCGAAATTAAAAAAGGAACTCACGATATCGAAGCCGGCAACAGTGATCGCGTCGCACAGGTATCTAGGCGGCTCGGCCTAACACCGCCACTTATATACTGACTCACCTACGTACAGAAACTTTTCATTCATATCTCTTATTTATGAACACAATTTATTAACTCTTATTCTTAGGTTCTGTTTTTAAACGATTTTAACTAGATGTTCTTTACTCATTTTTGAACGTTTAAACGGTGTTCTTTTTTTAATCTGTCATTTATATTGATAGTGAGAAGGTATTCTTTTTTTAAATTCTATGCATAGATTGTATTTTGGAGTATGGAATGCTGTGAAAAATTTCTAGAAAAAATTGTTTTGCGATGCATAGGTATGGAAAATGCATATGCAAATTTTATACAGTTTCAAAGGAAATTTTGAAAGGCACTTAAAGCGTGTACTGTGAAATTCTTATTTTGGACTAATATACTATTCCATTTAGGTGTCGACGCGTAACTAAAATTTTCATAGCAAATTAATATACTGAAGTTAATTTGTTTTTATCACTATCACAAATTGAGCCTGTGGTTATGTCACAAAGACGTCATTAGCCTACTATGTTTAGACCTTAATCCATGTATATAGGTTGGTGTGAAAAAATGTTACGTTTTATGTAAAAATATTTTTTTAACGCTAAAGAATACAAAGGGTAAAGGAAGTTTTCGGAAGTCGTTGATGCTATAACAATATACTTTGAAATATATTGAATTAATAATTTTAGTTGGTTTGTCTAAAAATATTCTCTAACCATATATGTATGTATGTTCTTCTTAAACTATTTACGTTTTTGAATCGTTTTTGCGTCGAATACATTTAAATGATGGTTTTCAAAATTTAATATATATATATTAAATTTATTATTTCATATATATATATTTTTTTCTCATCTATTTGAGATCTAATTTTATAAACTTTTTTACTACTAAAGCTATTTAATAATATTAAATATGTCAAAGTCTTTGTTAAATTATTGTTTGTTTCTTGCTCAGTTACAGTCCCGTTTGTTCTTTTTTTTTCTTTGTACCGACAAGACACTTTCTACTCACTAGCTATTAGTTGATGACAAAAAAACGGACGGAAATGAATAATACAATATCAAAAATCTTTATATAGACAAATCTGTAGTATTCTGGATCACAAATGAAGACAAAAGTACAATTAACACACTTGCATACATTAGTTGAGCTAACAATCGCGTATTTGCTCGATTCTTGTTAAATAGTTGAACTCACTAATTTAGCTTTGTCAAATCGAATGTTTTAGTAAATCAAGATAAACATTTTATAGTTCTTGGATTAAATTATGGAGGTTTACAATTTAGCCTGAACCACAATACTTTACCTAAAATAGTTAGGTACAGAAGACAATCTATACAAAGCGGTCTCGAGCAAATTATACATAGACATAATTCACCAACACGAAACCTCAGGATAGCTCAGACCACTCTGAATTTCATTCATCTATACCTGTGTGTGTGTGCAATGTACGTAGGCATGAAAATTTAAGTCTTTACAAGAGTTTGACTTTGTATTTTGTGGTAAAATGAAGAAAAATGCATGGACGTAGATATTAATATTATATGTTAATGTTAAAAATTTCTGAAAATTCTAGAAAAAAATTCATTTGATATGACTAAAATTAAACGTGGTGATTTCATAGTTTTTCTTTCATTTGCAAATTTGATAGACAAAATTCATCCTTTTATCGATTTTGATCGATGCAATAAATAATCGGTTGTCAGACATCTTCGAAATTGGTACAGATTTTTAAAAACCTTTGTATTTAAGTAAGAGTAAAGCAAACAAAAAATTTAAACGTTACTACGAAATACTAGGAAGTTACATAACGTACGACACTAAATCATACAGAATATTTTACTTTTGAACTAAAATATTTTGTGTAAGACACGAGACGAGACGCATTTAACAAGATCAAGTTGAAAGCCATTAATGTATATATTTTATGAATTTAAATAGCTTTTATGTTTGATAAGTTGGTTTGTACCCACTTGAAAATATGGGGATAGTTCTTATAATACGTCATTTATTTAATTACTAGTTTATGCATGCGGGTTGCGTTGAACTAAGGATCTATATACCAATAAAAGGCATGATATAAACTTATTTAGCTAACAATCTATCTGTTGACAAAATTGTATGAAAAGCCGTTCAGTACGATCAGTCCGATTGACACACAAACTTCCAAACACCCAATACACACACATCCAAACTTCAACATTAGCCATTTTGATATTTCATTCTAACTGTCTTTGAGTGAAAACCCCCAAAAAACATCAGGTGACCCACTTGCTCCTTTGCTTGCTCTGCCATAAAAAAAAACAGAAAAAAGAGACAGAGGCTTTAATAGCAAATAGCATTTGTGCGCCACATCACTTCCATAGGTAATGTTATTAATGCCTATGTTCATCAGGGATAATGGGATTCCAATGATAAATTATTTTTTCCAATCGGTCCAATAGTTTTAGAACCTATCAGTTTCAAATAAACAAATCAAATATTTCCACTTTATTTTATTTGTACAGAAGTATAGTTTCCAAATTAAAAAATAGTAGTTAAAATCAAGACGATTACATTTAAGTGCTTCGTCTTATTATGATTTCAAAGTTAAAGTCAAAGTCGAAATGTTTATTTTCCAAATCGGCCTTTTTCGAGGCAATTTAGAACGTCATTTACATTTACAGTTATTTTTATTTACCACTGGTCGATACGCTGTCTTTTTATTTGGCTTCCAAATTTAGAAATAAATGAAATAAATATTCAAGTTGTACAAACATACAATCTCTACTTTGGCACCTTCGATCGGTCATAAAAGGAATCCTTGAACTAGTTCACCATTAATGGTATAAAATTTATTGATTTGATTAAAATCTTACATTATTACCACAGGGTTAGCCTGATACATCGAAGTAGGAACTTACATCTATCTATACTTATAACAAAACTGTAGAGAGGTTAATTCTGTACCTAAAATATATTTCCAAGATAACTTCGGTTTTATACTGATTCCAAAAATGAAATCAGTAAAATTTTTGTCCGTCTGTCTATGTGTATAATCGTTACAACTGCCTCGTTGGTCTAGTGGTTGCATCTTTGACTACAGATCGAGGGGTCTCGGGTTCGAA
>LQNK01001326.1:0-11266 GCA_001586405.1 Phoebis sennae
ACAAGGGACGGTGGAGAGGCACTCGAAGGCACGTGTGTACGCTACGAGAGCTCAACACCGAGTGTCTGTCCCCATTCTACAGCGACACCAATCTTTTATACCATTTGCCAACACTACTTTTTATCATCTACCTTCACAGTAATTTAATGATAAGTACGACTTACATTTAGTTAATATGATTCTTAATGTTGCACTATATTCCGTAGATATAATAATTAATGTTACAAATCTTAATGAGAAATAAAGAATCTTTAAGCCGATGTTTGAATGTTTGTTCGACGTCTTAAGTAAGCCTTAAAATTACTTAGAAGCGTCTTTTGAGAATGCTATCAAACTAATATTATAATTTCGAAACCGAATTTGTTTGTCACCTTTTTCTGTTTTCTTTACGTAAGCAATCGTCTTGTAATTTTCATACATATTGGGAATACAAAGAAGAACTTATGTGGTGGTAAATAAAGTATTTCATTTCATTTCACTGAGTGGCTTGCTGAATGTTGTGTTTTACCTTTATATCTTTTCTTTATCGTTCTTTTTAATAATAAAGATATTAAAAAAAAGAGCATACTTTTATTTTGACGTACGATTCCCAATTTACATGGGAAATTCACGCGAGGGTAAATCATTAAAAGTTAATATTTTTAAGAACATTTTCTTCATTAAATAAAATACTTTTTAAAGGATTTTAAACACGGTTTATTATACATTATTTTACATTATTATTAATCTGACGACGAACACCCGAAATCCTTTAAAAAGTATTTTATTTAATATGGAAAGTACTCACGTTAAAACAAACACAAGAAAATACTAACATTTTCTTCAATAATTCGTAACGCAAAATATGTTTATAATCTTCAATTAATAGCTGAACCTCAGTAACTTCCTGTTGACCTATAAATGCTACATTACACTTTATTATGATGTCATAAGATGTAAGCCATGGTAAGTCACAAATGCTAGGGTAAATTGTATTTTATCTTCTAATTACACCAAAGAAATTATCAGTTGTATTTATATAAGATGAGCAATTCCGCGTTATTAAGGAAGATTTAATCTTTTTAATCAACGGTTAAAAAATGTTTAAAAAATAGAACTTATAAAAATGAAGAAAACAGCAAAGTCCACGACATTTACATATGTATTAGTTATCAGCTTTTTCATAAAAAAATATAGATTTTACATTTTCTAATTATTAAAGAATATTCCAAATCGGTTCAGTAGTTTCCAAGTTTAAACAATGCAAACAAATATTTAATTTTTTTAATTTTAAGTATATAAAATTTGTGTAGATTAGTAATGATGAAGGTTTTGCTGGTCTTCTGATTGATAATTTATTTAAATAAATAAATGAATAAATTAAATACAATTTTATTGTTCCACCAAGAAAAAAAAACAATTTTACATATTAAACAACTTAACAATTTATTTAAGCTACAAGTGATTTGATATTAAAACTCCTAATTATGCCATTTTCGCTTACTTAAAACTATGTTTTCAATTAAATTTTAGAAGCGAAATTAAAATTAATATTTTAGGATACCAGACAGGATTTAAATCTGAGGAAATAATAAAAACTAATCATAAACACGTCTAGAATTAATTCCTAGTTTGAGGATAAACGGTATTTCCTTTTAATTATAAAATATCGTTTAGTCCCAATTAGCCATCTCAGTAATTAAAAACCTGTTTTTGGAGCCATATAATTACGGTAAAAGTTTGTTTAAATAACATTGCAATTAGGGTTACCAGATGGTCGGTATTTTCAGGATAGTCCCGGAATTTTGCGTGTTGTCCCGTGTCTAGTAAATTTATTTTGTTTTTTTCACTGTATTGAAAATAGCCTCGTGGATCTCTTATATCGAAAATAGCTTTTTACATAATTTTAGTAAATTTTTTGTAGTTTAATTGTTTAGTCTTAAGTTGAAGACGCTTATAGAAATTAAATGTGATACAACATCAATATTATTTAATGTAGCTTATATACTAACACCTTTGGGACATGTTTTCCAATAAATAAATAAATAATTATTATTTATATTAAAAACATAACAAATTGTGTGTTTGTTGAATTCGCAAAAATATTAAAGTAGTGTTTGCGTATACAATTATCGATATCGATATAATTGAATTAGCGATGAACCACTAAATTGTCAATAATCGATACTCAATTAGAATCACTACTATTATTTAAAAATAAATCGCAATTTATTTTTGTTTCATATACTTTTTATAGATTTTTTTTCAATAGATGAAAATTTATAGATTTCTCCTTTGGTTTATGAAATAGTATATAATATAAAGATTTCATTAAACTGTGACTAAATTATGCTGTGCTGTATTCGTGTAGTTAAAGATAAAATATATATTTCAAATTCATAAATCCATACTAATCCACTTGCGTGATGAATGATTAATTTATAAATTAATCTAAATTTCACTCATAATATATGTAAATACAATAATTAGTTTTGCACGCAATGGATTTCTAATTGTTTAATTAAATAAAAGATTGTCTTCGTTAATAGAGAACAATGCTCAGTAATGTCACTGTCATTCTTTTGTGCTCTTTTATAACCAAACTCTTTTAGAAGAATTAAAAAAAAATAAACAGACGGTCTCATAATCATATTAACCGTATAGTGACAGGACTGAGTCTCGAACCTGTAATTTATGACTTTAACTGCGTCTCAAACCATAAAAAATAATTTATAGTTATTCTACAGCGCCGTTGTGGAACTCCCATTATAAAGCGAAACATTGTTAGGATGTGCGTTTGTTAATCTATTACGCAAAAACTACTGAACCGATACTTTTTACATTTGAAGTAAAATGTTTAATACAAACAATGCATTTGTGCATTATACATATAAATGCCTATAAGTTACAAAAAAGGTATATATGTAAGTACCTATATCTTTTCCTGACTAGTAAATGTTTGTTTTTAATTCTTACACGTGTTTAAGAAATGCGCCAGTCAGTTATTTATAAATGTATAGAATATTTATTTTTCAATGCAAGTGTATCTAACCTACTTGCTTTGTTCAGTTTTACTTTGTTTTATGATTAGATAGGCCTACACTTGAGAAATCTTAGCATGAAATCACAATGGATTTATCAAAATTGCATATATTTATAGCAATAATCTGATAGTGGTTTGAGCACACCAATATAATCAAGTAAGTAGGTTAAAAGATGTGCATTTTGAAAGTATTGGACGGTGTGTGTTCGTGGCTTCGTTATCATCCAATAAATAACAAGTGTCACGAGAAAATAAATATAGACAACAGATGCTGGGTGCTCGCCAGTTCATTGTATAATGATTAAAACTTTCGATTCTCGCTTGCTTTCGATGAATCTAATAACGCACATTTGTATAAAAATTGTTTGCATGACGAAGCTTTCTGAGAAGTGGATAATGACGATACATATAAGGATAAGTATTTATATATATTACACATACTTTGTTGTCAACATATTTTGAAATATGCCGTGAACTAGATGGTGGATATGAATTTAATAAATGTTCGTGATTTCTGTTATTTTATTGAGTTGCGATGATAAAACTTATCATAAAGTTTAAAAAGCAATTATTTTACAAAATAATAAATACAATGGCACTTAAACAAACCCTAAAAATGGAGATTAGGGTAGTAATCTATATAAATAAAGTAAAAGTAAGTAACTTACGTCCACACAAAATCTTATATTCCTCATGTTAGTTACGATTGCACAAAAAGCACACAACGATACATCGAAAACTGTTTAACTTTCCAAGTCTATAGGAATCTAACGAATGCATCGCACCACAGCCGGCACTGAACTAACGGCCCGGGCAGGCCCATCATTCCATTATTTTAGCACTGTACCTTACACCTCTATCACTTAAGTCATAAAACTTCACGCCACTTTTATTTACCGCACAAAATAGTACCGCATCTAATTCGGTGCGACTTCAACTGGGCAAAACAGAAAACCGAATAGTTTACTTGGTTCAAACATTTATAATACGACGCGCGAGACAGGGACAAAATCTCAGTTATCACCAGTGGAGCCAAGGAAATTAGTGTTCAAGAAAGAGATGGTTATATTTTTATGTAGGCCGTTGTTGGTATCCGGTATTCCCGTTGAGTTTGTACAGTGTAGTGTATTGAGGTGTAGCTGGCGTTGCGATAACACGGTACTGGTCAACAGCTGACCTCTAAAGGCTATCTATTATATTTAAACCATACAAATAACAACGAAATTAACATATTTCAATACATCTATGAAGCAAATATTATGAATCGATTTGAAATCGCAAATTCTACAGCCTAATTTATTCAAATCCCTAAATCCTATTTGTTTGTTAACAACCAAATTGGAATACAATAACGTTTTCGTAACAATTATACTTGTTATAATAAATGTTTAGTAATACACAATATGGCTATTCAACCGTTAATTACTGTTTAGTTGTACTTTGTAGTTGAGTACAGTTAATATAGTTATAACAATAGAAATATGATAATTAATTACCTCAGTTGCTACACTGCGTATCGGTAATGACAAGTAATGTGAATATTAATATTTAAAATTATTCTGATAATAATTTTTAATTTTTGATCATAGTTCGCTTTTAGAGTGATTCTATTTAAGAACTTTTTATCCATGGACTATATTTTCAGTAGATACTAGATCAAAAACTAAAATATATATTTTTTTGAAGATAATCAATAGTCTATAGTTCAATATTTGATTTATTTGGGCATACGAATTGCATTACTAAATAGAAAGAATATAAAAAAGGAGAAAAAAAAATAAATAAGAAAAAAAAGGATTTTATGTACATAATTAAAAAATGCGTACTTAACGTTCAAATTTCTATATTTTTTTGACTACGTACCTACTTATCATATTTTATGTTATATGAAGTTTAGAATATATATTTAATTTTATCGATATTTTTGGTACGTCACTAGACACGCAATCACAATTCAATTAAATTACAGTTAGATATAAATATTCAACAACCGTTAGATTTCATGTAATGCAAAAAACTACCGACAGTAATTAGTTTCGTTATGTAACATTTAAAGTCGTGTTAATTTGTAATTTTGTTATTTTTACGGTTCAAAAGGTAAAAAAGGGACCTACAATAGTATAATATTATCTGTGCTATTACTAAGCTTCCACTGTCTGTTTGTCTATCACCAGACTGTAACTCATAAACCGTGATAATTTTTTACATATAATATATGCATTTCCGTTGCCGCTAAAACAACAAAATATAATAAATATATGAAATGATATCAAAAGGGGGTTTGGGCTGGGAGCGTCGTTTTTTTTCATTACTAAGTACTTAAGAATATTTATAAATAATCTGCCTTCAAATTTGTTAGTTTGTCAATCTTATATATATACATATATATATATGTATTCAAACTGCCTAAACTTTGAATTGTCAATTGGAAATAAGAGGCTTTGGATAGCGCTTCCGAATATGTAAAAAGTTGTAAATAAAAGCAATAAAATAAGGCGCCGACAGGCTACATCATCATCATTTTTAAGAATGGGGCAAAAACTGAAAAAAATATTATTATTATTGTGTATGCAATAATGTTAAATTGATTCATTAATACATCTTCATCATTTCAGCGAAAATGAAGTCCAAAGAACAATTCTGCATTCTCAACTACGAATTTGTCGCTCGAATTGAAAACCTCGGTTTTTTGGCAAGTCGGTAAAAAGAGAAACAAAATGTAATAATATTTGTATTGCTAGTCGTTAAGTATATGAATTTGTCAATAAAAGTACCTAATCTAGCGTAATTTTTATTTTATAATACCCATGACACAATGTATGTGTAAATTTCTTTTGCGTATTGTTTGCTCGAAATATTGTCTAGGCATTTTAATTTAACTAATGAAATACTGTTCCGGGGAACCATGGTTTTCTAAGTGCGTAATATGTTAAATCAAAACTTAAATGTTCTTTTTACTTTATTAATTAATTATAAGATTTTGAAATCTACTATTTTCTTATGTTATAATTAAAAGTTTGCATTAGTTTTTTTTTGTTTTTCAAATCTTCAGTTTCAAAGACGATAAAAAAATACAATCGTAATTTGAATGTATGATGATTTAAAATTTAAATGAAAAGGTCCCTTTTATTCATACACCAGCCAGGTCTGCAGTTCCATGTCAGGGTATAATAGGAGAGGCATCAGACAAGTTTTCAGCTTGCCTCAAACACCTCCCCAAAAAATGGTCCTATTATCCTAAGTTATACACAGGCCATTACCAAATTTACTTAACTTTATTTTAGAAAGCTAGAAATAAAGAAAATAAACTTTTTTGCCATTTTTATTAACAGATTTAAAAAAACTTACAAATATATACACGTGGCAATTGGACATCCTTAGTCATACTGTTGGGTTTTTACACTCTCACAGCGCTGATTTTCAGCCCTTTACCCAAGTTTTAAATTGAATTGCATAAATAAAATAAAAATATTAAAATGTCAGAAAATATTCTATCAATAATGTGATTATTAATTTCCCCGCTTTTACGCTTTGGTATGGTCAAAATTGTTAAAGGAAACCCTTTTGTGACTATGTAAGTTATTGTAACTGTTATAAACATTTTATTATATTTATTCATATTTATTATAATTAATTATTTACTTTTACTTTATTTAATGTTCTGAATGAATGGTAATAAGCTCCGCTGTTTAGACAAGTCATTTTCTGCTACAAATACACTGATATTAACTATTTGGCATTATACTACCTAATTAAAATATATAAAAAATGCATGAATATCCTGTATTCCGTCACAAATCGCATCACAAAATATACATTATCTTGTCATGCCAAATAAAGATCTTTCTAATATATAAAAATTAATCGCAAAATGTGTTGTTAAGCGCATAACTCAACAACGACTGGAGCAATTTGGACAATTCTTTTTTTTTTAATGTTCGTTGAAGTTCATGCATGGTTTTTACGGCGAGAAAAATTCGAATCGCCGGATCCACGCGAGCGAAGCCGCGGGCGGAAAGCTAGTTGTGAATAAATATGAGGACCAAGAAGGTAGAATTTTATCTCAACTTGGAGAAAACTTAATCAACAAAACAATTAAAACCATCCAATTATCATTCCCATCATTGCATAGGAAATTGAAAAATGGCATAATAAGTATTCCAATTATACAGGCTGTGCGATTTTACGCGCGTAGCTTATCCAAGGAGTTTATCAACATTGATAAAGCATGCTATGTGGGTCGCTACCTGCTACACACTTGTGCTGCGGTGTGCTGGGAGCGGGCTTTTTGACGAATGTCGAAAGCTAGATGAGGAATAAAAATGTTTGCCAAAAAATAGAACCGACTTCGCTCTAAAAAGTAGAAAATAACTTTTATTTCATTTTTGTTGAATCTATACAAAGTCGGTGCAAAATCTTGTTAAATTGAAAATATATAAGGAACTCTACTCTTTCGAATGCAAAAAGAATTTTCCAAATCGGTCCATAAACGCCGGAGATATGCGGTAACATAAATAAAAAAACGGTCGAATTGATAACCTCCTCCTTTTTTTTGAAAGTCGGTTAAAATGACATAATATCGTAAATAATAGTAATTTATTTATAAAAAAAATATAGTATATATTAAGGCGCTCGCCAAGAAGAGATCCAAGTGGAGGAGAAAAAGAGAGGACTTTGCCCACATTATCTTAAACATTTTTCAAAAGAGCAACTACTTGAGTTTCTTGCTGATTCTTCTCAGTACACACTGCCTTCCGAATCGGTGGTAAATTTAAAAAAAAATATGTATGCGACATTTCAATAAAAGAAGTTTCAAAGTTTTTTATAAAAAAAAAACAAATTAAAAATAAATGATTTGAATTTGAAATTGAGTTCTTCAATAAGGTTGTATAACCTTTGTATTCTTTTTTTAATACATGAAACAATTACAATAATATTTTAAATGAAATTACGAGTTACAATTTTAGAAATAGAAATGCTATATTTGCCGCCACATTAGTTTATACAACTTCTACAACTTAACAAAAATAAATTTAACAATATTTTCTTTATAAATTTTCTAAAATACGTAACTGAGGCCAATAAAGCTTTGAGGAGGTGCTTTAGTATGTTTGACTTTCTGCAACGTTTCAAGCCTGAACCTTGGCTAGGTCTTTATACCTAAGTCTAGGAGAAAAATTACACAGATTGACACATAAAGTCTACGTTCATCATCTTACTATACACTATGTCACTATGAACATACACATAAACAATAACACCTACTCTTACTAAGAAAAAATGTGTAGCTAGTTCAAAATCTGACTATTTGGCTTCGGAAATTGATGTTTTAAAGTTCAAACCCAAAGTTGGATAAAATCTTCCAGAAATTTCTAAAAATACAACACAATAACTCTCGCTGCAACATCACAAAAGTAATAGTAGAAAAGTCCTTTACAATTGTTTTTGAAAACACTTGTGCAAACAGTATTAGTTAGTTTTTCAAGCTAGTTCGGTTCTGTTGCGCGGTCGCAGCTAGCGCACCTTTATCGGTTTGAAGTGTTTTAATGCCTTAATAAATTAAATAGTAAAAATACTTTATGGCTACGTGGATATGAAACTGAACATTGAACATTATACAGTTGAGCCTAAAACCTGGATAGAGAATGCACATATGCAAGAGAAAGAAGAATTAACCCATTCGTCAATGTTTTTGGGAAGATCTTACAAGAAAAAACTTTTAGAACCACATTGAGTCTACAATAGAGGTTATGTTCATCATTTTCTAATTCTTAATTTCCTTTAGAGAAAATCCTTTTCGTAGCTTTTTTAAACTTGTTCCTGAGTTATTGGTGATAATAATCCAAGAAATAAGCTGATTCAAGACAGGCATATTTATGCAATGACTTCGTTGGTCGAGACAAATTATCTGAGGATGAGATTCCAAATTGTGGTTTCTATTACTTTATGAAGATACAAGATGTCTTATTGGTATGTCATCCAGATATTATTCAATGTAAAGCGATTCTATAAATATAAATTGGTAAGTTTGACAAATTTATAAGTTTTTAAGATAACAAAAGTCCTTTTGCTGTCATCCAGATATTATTCAATGTAGAGCGATTGTATAAATATAAACTGGTAAGTCTTGACAAATCTATAAGTTTTTGAGATACAAAAAGTCCTTTTACTGTCATCCAGATATTATTCAATTTTAAGGCGATTATCTAAATATAAACTGGTAAGTCTTGACAAATTTATAAGTTTTGTGATCATCGTAAGCTGTGAGTTATAGTGCCATGATTTTGACTGGCATTATCGGGTTCCTATTTGCCGCTTGAGTAGTTTTATTCTGTAAGAATTAACTCAGAAAACTAGAAAACTGTCAGCATCGATTGAGGAGGTGAGTCAGCTTTTAAAAGGAAACAAAAAATAAGACAATCGATTGTTGAAGAGAACGTGCGTTCAAGATGAGAAGCAAAATCGAATAACATTTACAGAGTTGTCCTTTTGTCTACCACAATTGAAGAGGACTTCAAAGTTGAAGGTATATGTGGGCCCGTCGACCCGAGCGGCTGGACAAACTGTGCTAGCTAGTTTGTTCGCCCCGGCTCGTGTCGTCTTAGCCCACGGTATCGCCGTTACTAATGATGATTATGCACACGTGAAACGTCGATAGTAAGGTTATATAAAGGTTTTATGTGTGACTGTTGTATTGGAATAAGTTTAGTTTGTTGTTAAAAATACAGTTTTTTTATAGAAAATACATAACATATTACAGAGTTAAACTAAAACAATCATAACAAAATTAATAAATACATATGTACATAATTGGTGCGAAAAGGTAGATAGAGCATAGAGCTGGTTGTTTTTTTTTTAATTTTAATCTAAAACTATTTGTTTCATGTTTTATAGCCAAGCAGGCAAACGAAAGGCAGTTTATAGCTTGGAAAAAAGAAATTGAACCACATTCGCTTATTTTCTGTAAAATGTAACAACTTAACATGATTTGTCATTTAAAGTTGTTTGTAATTATAAAATATCTTTAATTTTACTGTTGAGACGAATCAGTATCAACTAAATTATGTCTCGAATAGTTACCGTATCCTTATTATTGGATCATAATATGGCAAAATATACGCCATTTTGACAAATATGTTCAAAAACTCATTTAAATATATGTTTAACTATATAATATTTGTCCTGCACTAGAAAATACAACCTTTGTAATTGTAATATTGTTTGCTCACGTACTTATAAGAATCTGTCTAGTTTCTCAAAGCTTCTTTCTCAATTTTTTTGGTTATAGTTTTATGGTAGAAATATGGCAAGTAAAAAAATATTCAGATCAGATGTGTTTTTGGCATATCGTGGGACTACGGGATCTCCAGGAGGAACACACAGTGTCCCCACGCGCGCAATTCTACATAAGCAGCCCAACCCCAAAGCACTATAAAGTGCTACAGTGCACAGCCACCATGCACTGCCGTCTTCCTCGTGTTGCAATGATACCAGGCCAGGCAAACGTCATCTTCTGAAAATCAGTGTTTAGCCCTAGGGGATTTGAGTGGTTAATCATTTTCCACATAAAACCTCACTGGTAGATATAATATCTCTAGCATTTCTATTTCTTCTTCTTTTTTGTCCTTTTTTATGTCTTTTATGTTCTCTTTTATCTCCATCATTTCTATTCCTTCTTCTTTTATGTTCTGGCATCAAAAATAGGTCTTGCATTTTCAACTTAAGATGATTGGGAAAAATAATTTTGGTGAACCAAGCTTTTATAAAGAATAATAATTGCTTTATTCATTAAACATTTTACAGTAATACAGTTACACTCCTTTCACATAAAAATATTTATGTATAATGGTAGGGGAGCCCAAGAGGGGATTTCCGGATTTACTCGAGCGCGTCAGATTAATATATAGAGGGATACCTTGTACCTTAATAAGTACTCCCACCAAGTATGAGCCTTATATATATGTTCGCTCTTCAGGGATAAAGGATCAGATTAGTAAAAAAAAATTGATCATCAGACATTCTCGAGCGCGTCAGATTAAGATAAGGTGAGTTAGTTACGTGCTAAAACGTGTATATTTCACTAATCTGACGATTTGAGCGTGACGCAAAGGAGGGAGAGGGCTTAAAAGTTGTAAAAAAAAAACGTCACCTGGACATTCTCGAGCGCAGCTAATTTTTTTTTTATTTTGAAGGGAATCATTCAAGGATTACGAAAAATATATAATCTGACGATTTCCACAAGCC
>LQNK01001326.1:13443-40959 GCA_001586405.1 Phoebis sennae
GAAACCAAAAACAAGACAGTCCAAATGATTATTGAAGAGAGCGTCAGTTCAAGCATGAGAAGCGAAACCGACTCCCTACATTTTCAGAATGTTATAAACCACAGTTGAAGAGGAATTCGTTATAAGTTGAAGGTATATGTGGGCCCGTCGACCCGAGCGGCTGGACAAACTGTGCTAGCTAGTTTGTTCGCCCCGGCTCGTGTCGTCTTAGCCCACGGTATCGCCGTTACTAATGATGATTATCCACACGTGAAACGTCGATAGTAAGATTATATAAAGGTTTTATGTGTAACTGTTGTATTTGAATTCGTTTAGTTTGTTGTTAAAAATACAGTTTTTTTTTAGAAAAGACATTTCATACATTTTACAGAGATAAACTAAAAACATAACAATCATAACAAAATGAATAAACACATATAAGCACATAATTGGTGCAAAAAGGTTCGAACTCAGCATAGAGCTGGTTTTTTTTTTTTATTTTAATCAAAACCATTTTATATTTTATAGTCAAGCAGGCAAACGAAAGGCAGTTTACAGCTTAGAAAAAAGAAATTGAACCACAACCGCTTATATTTTGTAAAATGTAACAACTTAACATGATTTGTCATTTAAAATTGTGTCTCGTAGAGTAACCGTATACTGGAATATATGGCTATTTTAGCGTATATTTTGACAAATACGTTCAAAAATCATGTTAAGTATAGCATTTAATTAAATGTATCAGTATATTTTTGTCCAGCACTACAAAATACGTTGCCTTTGTTATTGTAATGTTGTTTGTTCACGTACTTATAAGAATCTGTCTAGTTTCTAAACGCTCCAAAATTTTAGGTTATATTTTTATGGTAGAGCAAGTAAAAATAATTCAGATTGGATAACAATATTTTTTCAAGTATTCGGCACGAATTGGAACAAGCTTCCACCAGAGAAGTTACCAAAATCATCTTCAATGATACCAGGCTTTTTAACGTGAGGAAATCCTGCATGGTTACCCGTCTCGGGGGAGACAGGCAGGTTATGTCGGACTCTTACTGACTAAATCCTACGGAGGCCCTCAGTTGCGTGGCATATCGTGGGACTCCGGGATCTCCAAGAGAAACACACAGTGTCCCCACGCACGCAAAGCTACATAAGCAGCCCAACCCCAAAGCAATGTAAAGTGCTACGGCAGTGCACAGCCACCATGCACTATCGTCTTCCTTGTGTTGCAATGATACCGGCCAAGCAAACGTCAACTACTGAAAATCAGTTTAGCCGTAGGGGCTTTAAGTGGATAATATCTATAATTTCTATTTCTTCCTCTTTTATGTTCTGGTATCAAAAAAAGGTTTTGCGTTTTCAACTCACGAGAATTAGGCAAAATAATTCAGGTGAACCAAGCTTTTATAAAAAATAAAGATTGATTTATTCTTGAAACATTTTGCAGTAATACAGTTACACTACTTCCACATAAAAATACTTATGTATAACTGTAGAATGCGGTAATGCGTGGTATAATAAGATTATAATTTACAGCCCTAGAATACATTTTAGCAATGTAATTAATATGAAATGCTACAAACGTTTTTATAAGTGTTTTTTATGTGTTAAAATACTTAAAATTACTAAAACATTTGAAAATAGTTTTTGTCCCTTATTATATGAGTGAGCGACAAAAAACAAACATACCTACGGGAAAAACATGTAGGTACCTAGCTAATTACCTAGGTACAATCTTTTTAAACCTGAATCATTAAACATTATTGAGAACATACTATTTTTTTTAAATCAATTTGGAAGTTGTGTGTTTCATGAACCTACAAAGCTGTGATAGTTGAACTCCATACGCAGCTTCCACGTGTATAGATTAAGGCCCGGTTCCTATAAACGACGGAACGTCGTATTATAACAGATACGAATCGTTTTTATTAAGGGGCGTTTATAATCAACCAATCTGCACCGAATTTTGGTGGTTTATTATAGATACACTTTAGACTAACATTGGATAACTAGGATATTGTCCGTAAGTAAAACGACTCTTTTTGTTTTTATAGGAACTGAGCATATTTCAATTATTTTAAAATAACGATATACTTCGCATAGTTACTTTCGTGATAGAATCCTTTGGTTATGGTCTCTATCTTATGATTTAAATCAGTTAAATGCTACATAAATAATTCTATAGCTCTCTTTTAGTTAACTTAAATATATTTGTAAAAAGAACTTATACTGTCTATGGTCTTTAAAAACTACATTCATAGATTAATCTAGAGATCTTGTGAATATACTAATTAAGTTTTAAGCGCTATAAAACTGAAACATAACACAAATATCTCGTCAAGTGTTAAATTTAATTACTAATAGTGTCGTTAGGCATTATATAGGCCGAGCCATGGCAAGTTTACGAGCGCAGTTTCTATGCACGATAACGGTGGGTTTTGAATCAATTCTACGGTAGTCATATTAATGCATTATTAGATTTTATAGGGCTTGAGGCCTCAATTGCGTGTGCAAGGTTTTAACGTTTGAATGGGAAATATTGATACATGTAAATGTATTTTCTGGAGGGATTGTATGGATAGAGATATAGATATAGTTACTCTTTTAAAATATTTGGTAATAATGTTTCTCACTTACTATCATAACCTACTTGTCCCATTGTTTGTTTTTATAAAAAAATAACCGCCTTTACTTTGTCTATAGAGCTCATTTTTCATTTGCATTGCATTTTGTCCGTAGAGCTCATTTTTCATCGGCCACAGTAGACTTTTTCATGTAATTTTCTAGATAAGCTATGGATAGGTTTATCTTGTATTTTCTTCTTTATGAAATTAGTGTAGACTAGTGGCTGGCCCCGAGCTGGACTATATTCATATGAAACTCGGGTATATTCATATGAAAATTGCAATTATCTTCATTATCTCCCACCGATTACGCTCATTTTTGTTCTCAATATTTATCTCTTTATCTATTCTATTCCCCTACGAAATTTAATCAAAATCGGATAAACCGTATTCCAAATAGCCTCGGACAAACATTCAACTATTTCATCGCAAACTTTAAAAGTATCTATTGGACTACCAGATTTTTCTAGATAGAAAAAAAAGTATTCGCCCCTTAGGTTTTAATTAATCCAAGATTTTCAATTAATATGAGAATATACTAAAGTAAAATGTGTGTAAATCGAAAATTGTCTTTCCTTGTATAATATATTTTCCTATTGTTTAATATAATGTCTAATGTTTCAAACATTAGACATTATAATGTTAATCAAAATTACAGTAAGTTGCAAAAGCAGATAAGCTCTTTCTTGTTTAGGTATGCAATATTGTATAAGGTTGGAACTTTGCCATGCCATCTGAAGGGTCATTCATAATGCCGAGGATTGAAAATTTGACTAAAAAGAAACATTCCTTTATTTTCGCAAATTAATATATTTATTTTCATCCACAGGGTAACCTTCAATGTAACAGCCGCTGCATTGTACCAAAGGAAAAACAGGAGCCATCAAAATTTTCCATTTCACAACGAACATGCAGTTACAATAAAACGGGTATAAAATTGAAAATTACATTGGATTTACAATCACATTTCGTGTTCCGTTCAATAATGAACCATAGCCATACGTGCTACGATCGATAAAGGCTTTTACAACTCCATTTTTGATTGGCAGCATTTTATTGCGAAACGTTCATTTTTCTCAAATCTTTTATAGTTTCTGATAAAGCGAACAATTTTACGCCTTGGCCATTTGAAATTTTATAACGATATGTTCGAATGAGAAACTTAAGTAACACTTTGTTTAATGACTTATTCGAAGGCCGAATACTGATAATTGATAAAGAATAAATTATTAAACATCTTACACTAAATGAAAAAACGAAAATTCAATAACCGCATAAAAATACTTCAAAATAACTATTTTAGTCTAATTCTATACAATTCACACTAAATTATAGTTCTGTGACTGAACCTTATTTATCTATAAGCCTCCCCGACCGATATCGGTCGTGGTGGCCAATATCAACGAAAACGAGCCAGTTACCCAAGAGATATTATAGTGTACAAGTATGTGCGCAAACACAGGTGCACTCTATTCCTTTAGGTACACCGAATGAGAGATATCTACTGAGATTTATCTATAACAAACTGTACACTGTGTGTCTATATCTACTAATATAAGCCAGATACTGTATTATCAAATACTAGATCCGCTCGGTTTCATCAGCGTATTGTGCGCAAAGATAGTTTTTAATTTTTATTCCCGTGAGATCTTTGTACTAAATTTCCAACGCCGCATTTATTCTTGCAATCATTAGCATATTGTAATTTCATAAATAAGAAATCCATTAAGGGATTACAGTCAAAAATGAAACAACCATTTATTTTAATTTTTTATTTAATAGACAATAAATTCCACTATCATAATATTTTCCTAAAATAAATAACAATTTCATAGTTACTTCTGGGAGTGTTATTATCAAATTGCACATTTTCTCACAACTTTTACGATATTTAAACACGATTTGCATTTATTTTGCTAAAATACGTACACAATAGGTAGGTCTTAACTTAAAACATAAGAATTAGAGCCATGCGTAGATTTTTAATAAAAAGTTCAAGCCTTTTTTGACACATAGATACAGCCATAGATAAAATTGATATTTTTTCTATTATAATTTTATCGAAAATCACATTCAATATTACAGAATATTATTAATTTTGTCTTATATTCTTATTGTGATAAAAATATAACTACATTTGATAAAATGGATAACACGATTTTTTCTAAAACTTAGTTCTAAGTTATAAGATTTCGCAAGCAAAAATAATTCCGAACTTTATTGTTATGCACTATGTAAAAAAATATGCGATTCCTGTGTATTATTTATTAGTCGGCCTTTACAGATAATTAAAGCTAACGATGTTGCAAGGTTTGTGAGTGCAAGCAGTACTGTATCATTTAATCTAACCAATATGTATTTCAATTAAACTTATTTATCTATAATTCCTTAACTAAGAATCTACTGAGCGTTTTCATTATCGTATAGCCATTTGCAATACTCTATTTTGATATGGCAATCTTGAAGCTTGATATTTCAGTATTTGGAAAGCCTTATTTTAATCAGAAACACATCAACATTATGATATAACACCTATTTTTTAATTTTAACAAAGAGCAGTTGGCTTCCTGTAGCTTACTTATCTTTATATAATAACTCGTGAATTAGTTGTTTTCGGAAGAAATACGATTAGTCAAAGTTTGATAATAGTTCACATAATTAATTGTGTTTTAATGTAAAATATGAGAGATTTAATGTTTTTAGATTTTCTTCATTCAGTCTAATAACAGGATTCATAAGTAAATATTACTATGAAATAATTGTCTGCAAAGAATAGCCAATCAAATATCCATCATGGTAGCTGTAAATGTAACTGACCAATAGAAATGACGCACGCTTTTATTTCGTGTACTAAGCAAACATTTCTATTATTACTACTTACATAAACCTTCTGATATTTTATATGGGGTGTTATTTACATCTAAGAATGGGGATGTTTTATTTATTCACTATTATTCCTTGATAAACACATTTTTACGCTTCTTGGCACGACATAACACTAAAACCTTTAAAAGTTCTACGCATCAAAATTTATTGATTACTAACAGTTTTTGACTAATTTTTCTATATTTTTAAATCTAAATGGTCTGTGCTCCCTAGATAGACGAGTTATAACTTCTAATGAAACGAGCGTTATTTTATTTAAATTTGAAAGCTTATATATTTGTTAACGAATCACATCTGTATAGTTCTCTTTTGTACATCCTCAATTTGAGATACATTTCGTACGTTCTTTACGAGTAGCGGATAGTTTTATTCAAAGTAATGTTTATATAAATAAATTACATATGTAAAAAAAATAATTTCATAACATTTCACGAATATTTTGTTTGTATAATATTTTCTTGTTTTAGCGCGATAACTTTCCATATTAAATAAAAATACTTTTTAAAGGAAAACAATCGAAATTTCGTATTAAACAATATTAAAGAAAATACTTCTACAACTGTCATCTCGTAAAGTGCTCCAACGTCGGGTTAATAATAATGTAAAATTATTAAAAAGCGCGATTAAAATCCTTTAAAACCATTTTTATTCAACATTTTCAATAATTTAAGATATCAATGTTTAAATTAAAAACTTATTCATATAAGTATTGTCAATTGTGTGCACAGTTAAATTGAAAACATTTGACAACAGATAAACAATTCAACATATACTTTTTAGAAGTAATTAACATTAAATTTGATTAAGAACTGTTCGCTACTATTCCTTTCTTACGTAAATCACATGTTTTGACAATTGACTTTCGTGAGCTAGATATTTTTATAAGATACGATTTTTTTATAATATTATGTATGTTTACTTATAGTTAAAATAGTGAAAGTTGCTATTTACTTTTTTTGGAAATTAAAAATTATAATAACCAAGCTTAATTTTTAAAAGTTTATTATAACATATTTTCTTATAAGTAGAACATCATTTCTATGCTTGGTTAACATATTTTCTTCTTTAGTAATCGGTAAACGAAAAAAAAAAGAAATATACATATTTATTATCTGTACTAATAATATCAAGCTAAAGAGTTTGTTTGAACGCGCTGATCTCTGGAACTACTGGTGCGATATTCACCAACGCTTTATGTGGTAGATAGACCAATCCAAAGGGCTACATACTTAGAACATTATATGAGAGCGAAGCCGCGGGGAACAACTATATGCATATGACAAGACATTAATCCAATAAAAATTGTATAAATTATATATTTTTATAGTAAATAGCAACCCTTAATGAACTAACACTAATATATCCTACAATCAAGATTCATATAGGACACGACACATCTAACATAAAATATAATCAAATGTATTTACAACCTGACGCAATTATACTACTTAACATAACTTACTTCCAACATTAGCTAGTCAATCAAAAATAGATCGTATTTGTATGTAATAAGGTTTTATTTTCAGCGCTAGAGCTGCTCGGTCATAAATATATACTTTATCTTTGCGATAAAATTTTTCAATTCCACATTGGACTATGTCACTAATGGACAAGTGAACATTTTTCTATTTTATTTTTCATGGTTATCTCATTTGGTTACTATTTATTAATATTCACCATGATAAAAGCTGTTTCTATACTTAATTACGTCTACAATAATTGGGGACACTATTTTATTCAATTGAATTACGATACCAAATTTTGACAGATTCGTTTTTCAAATTTGACAGTTCCGAAAAACCGCCAATTTTGCTATCAAAAACATACCAACTAAACGCAACGTATAAATTTCAATTGTTTTTTTTTTTTCAAATCTCATTACTAAATAGACAATGATAAAAGATGGGGCTACGATACGTAAATTGATATATTTATCGTACAAATTAATAAATATTACGCATATTAGATTTTATAAAACGTTATAAGTAAAGAAAATTATTAGTTTATATCATTTACCAGACGGTAGTAAATCCGAGATTTTCATATGACACATTCATATTTAGTCATGGACTGTATTATATTTGCATAAGGGCTTTTTTCACAATGACCAAGTAAAAATTATTTCGAAAATAATAGAGGTCTTCTTACAACACACAAAATAATACCCTCCTATTATTGGTATATGGGATAATTTTTTTAAAGATCTTTACCAACATATTATATTCAATGAGGTATCTTTAATGACCATTTTTATATCATTATCACATGTAGCACAGAAAATCTTTCGATATCTATAGCTATGACATTTTTTATCTTGCTGTCTTCAGGAATAAGGTCTTAGTTCGTTTTTATCATTTTTTTTATAACAATATGCACTTACTACTAAAGTAATGAGCTCAGAAAAGAGACAGCTACGTCACTTTACAAATATTATATGCCAAAACATTTCCATCTAAACGAATCCAATACTTTCCAATTATAACCTCCTAACCACATAACCATAAGTCCACATCGAGCAGTTCAACCTTTCCTATTAAGAAAAACACAACCCCACACAGGTTTTCATTTATTTTTTATAACGTTGACACATTATGAAGATCCCCCCCTTTTTTATTTAACGTTTCCATGTCACTTCATGAAAAACGCCCTCACACATATCCTCTTCACAGTATCACCCCGCGTAACTAACTTTTATTATTATATTTAACGTTTCCATGTCACTTGACCGTAACAAAAAATGCAAGACAACCCCAATTATTTTCCCACACATGAAAAACGCCCTCGCTCTTCATCGCCCCGCGTTCGCTTCGCCCTCGCTTCGCGTTCGCTTCGCTCTCACTGCACGGGCGAGGGCAGGGCGGGGGGCGCGGGCAGCTCGCATCACCGCGAGGGACAGGAGCTTCCTGACTTGTTGCTGAGGCACGAGAAGCCGCTGGTCGCCGATTGCAGGCTCGACATTGAACCCCTAGAAGGTTAATTAAAAAGTTATATAGTTCAACTAGCTGCGCACCAGGGCTTCGCTCCCGTGGGAATATCGGCTATCTAACACTAAAAGAATTTTTCAAATCGGACCAGTAGTTTCTGAGATTAGCGCGTCCAAACAAACAAACAAACAAACTCTTCAGCTTTATAATATTAGTATAGATTTAAGCATATTATTGTTTTTTGATAAAATTGTTATAATTTAAAAATTATCTTGATAAAATTGTTATAATTATCTGTATTTGTGTCGACACAATAAAGTGTAAATAAATAAATAATTTCAATACGACATGATAAAACTGTTTGTTTTATGGCACATTTACTTTCGTCGTGTATAGAGCATAGAGCTCGCATCCGATTCGTATCGCTTAGTATACAGTCCGCATGCGGGGAGACATTTTCTCTGGTCATTGTATTGACTGAGTTATCGACGGTCTAGTTAAACGGTTAGACGGTCTCTTTGGACCGCCTCATTCACTAATGTAAATGCGCCTTTATGAGAGCAGGAATACTGGAAGGAATATAAAGCTGTCACTTCTCTAATTGATTTATGTTCATGTTGCATTTATATGAAAGTGGAAAAGTACTAGATTTTATCCTTTAGTCCATATTCCTAACTATGTTTCTTAACTATCTATGAAAGAAGAATTTTTTTAGCTTTTTCATAACTGGTTACGAAATAGAATATTTTATACATTTCTATAACTGGTTAAGAAAACTTGTTAGGAAAATAGAGAAAACAAATCTTATGATTTTATCACAACACTTTGCCCTATACTCAAGTAAATTATTGATTGAGAATAATAGGTTTCATCAAAACACTTATTTGAGTGATAAAATACTAGATTTTATCAACACTTTGCCCTATATAAGTAAATAGAAATGTTCATTAAATTTGTATACACATTCAACTGCTTATTTTGGGATTCACAAAACAATACTCACTTGTAGCTCAAGCTAGCCAGAGTCTCGTGGAAGTACATAAGCTGCGCGGCTCGGTGGGGGGTGTCCAACAACTCACACCGCCACTGCAGTATGTAGCTCCCGGAGTGGGACATCACGTGCGAACCCTGAAAACGGTGTATTGTATTAGTATAAATAAATATACACTAGTGGCTCGCCCCGAGCTGGACCTCGTCTTATAATGTATAAATCAAGATCTTTCATTTGATACCACACTCGGCTATATTCATATTAAAATCACCTCATCTTCCCCCCCCCTAACCCCGTTACTCCCACCTGATTTCGCTCATCTTAGAACTCGCCAGCTTATAGCAGGCAAGCGGGGCATGCGGTTCACCTGATGTTAAGTGACTGACCGCAGCTCATGAACATCTTCAACATCAGAGTGTCGTAGATGCCTTGCCAGCTTGAAAGAAGAGGAGGGGATACTAAGATAATTAATGATAGGAAGTTGGGAGAGGAGTGGAAGAGGACGAAAGAGGAATAAGATGGGAATACAGGCCTCCAGGCCCCCGATCACCATACGAAAAACAGTGTAATACTGCTTCACGCTGGTCTTCTTTTGAGGAGATAGTAATTTCACCGGTGCCAGCTTTGCCTAATCGTGCAATGTCTTTCTCGCACTCTTTTATTTCTGAAGATGATATGCAGCAGAATTACCCTCTGTCGCCTTTTACGACACGGGTAGAAATGGGGTGGCAGCACACACACACACACATTCTAACCCGTACGGGCGAAAGTAATTATTGTGAATATCTGATTTCGTGTGGTTTTTGTATAAATATTTCCTGCTTTTCTTCCTTTCTAATTATGTCACAAAACACCCAGTATTTAGTATTCAGGTTCCATACCTGTATGCTCTCCCCATCGTGGCAGATGAGCGCGGGCTCCACCCGCTGGTAGTGCTCGCCCTCCCGCCACTCGCGCCCCTCCAGCACGGACTTCCCCTCCTCTACCCCTGCGCCCCCCACGCAAGCCGCTGAAACAACTTGTCATTTAATTTTTCATTGAATAGGGTCCCAAACTAGTGACCTAAAAAATATTTATTATTATTCCTGATGCGCATAGACAAAATTTAATTGTGAAGAAATCTTACTAATATTATAAATGAGAAAGTAACTCTGTCTGTATGTCTGTCTCTTCGTCACGCCTAAACCACTGAACCGATTTGGATGAAATTTTGTGCAGATTGTTTGGAAACCCGAGAAAGGACATAAGATAGCTTTAATCCCGGAACTCCCACGGTAGATGGGAATCTCCCTGTATCCCCGTTGTAGTTTGAAGCACAAATCATTAAAAATAAACTAAAAAACACTTTTTGGAATGAAAATTTAGCTTGAACATAAAATCTAATTTTTATTCCCCAATATATATAATATAACCCATCTCCGATTCGATTTCCATTTTTGTATTTTTTTTGCAGTTTCACCGTTAATAGTAGACTACTCCTTTGCATCTTATAAACCTGAGAGGTGTCTGTGATATTAATATGTTAATTATATCTGAATACAAGTTTAGCAAATGTTTATATGATAATAAATTTAAAAAAATACGCGGCGAGGCACTGCTAATAAATAAACAAACAAACAAATAAACGAATCTCACCAGCGGCATGGTCAGCCTGGTCGGGCGCGTCGAGCTCGTGGTGCGTGCGGAACACGCTGAACGAGATGTCGTGCCGCAGCACGTCGAAGTCCCACGTTAGAACGCTTTGCGGGTCCCTGTTCACTACTATCACCTCGTGGACCTGTTAAAAGTCAAAGTCAAAGTTAAAAGTCAAAAGTCAAAGTTAAAATGTTTATTTTCTAAATGGATCCCTTTCGAGGCGCTTTTAGAACGTCATTTAGATTTACATAATTATCTTTTTTTATTTACTTCCAATTTGAGGCTGTAACGAGACAAAGAAAGGCCTTTAAAGAATTTGTTTTATAAAATCAGTAAAAACTTAAAATTTAGGATGTAATTTTTTACATAATCATCAAGAAGAAAAGAACTTGGATAACAACAGTTAATCTAGAAATGCCAAAAGCATCTTCTGAACTAGAAAAAAATATCGATGTAGTACTTAATGAATAAAATATTAAGTGCCACCATTCAAAAATAAATAGAAGAATTATTTATAATTTCATATTAAATACCTTAATACATCTCATCATCTACTCTACTACATAAAACATGTTATTCAATTTATCCACGTACTAGCTGATCCGCAAAATATTATATATAAAATATAAATATATAAATTATAGCCAATGTAACTCGTGTAAAGCTACATTATACTTTTGACTGGTGAAAGAATAGTAGAAGTCCAGTAGTTTTGAGCTTATTCATTACAATCAAACCAACAAACAAACAAAGTTTTTCTCTTTATTAGTGTAGATAGGGTAAAATGAAACATCTTTTAAATTAACAGAAATCTCACCTGTCCCTTCCCCAAGCTAACAGATCTGTAGATGCTGTCTTCACTGAGAGGGTCTCCATCTCGCTCAGTGAACGCACCGCTTACGTACAAACTCTTTGGCACCAAACCTCCTTCGTGGACGAAGCTCTGAAAGACAATGTTCATTTAAAATAGCAGTTTTCATTAAGAAATGCTCAGTGCATTTTAAGGTTATTTTGAGTGTCTTAAAACTTTTAGGTGATTTTAAATTATTATTATTGTAATGTATTGCATGATATATCGTATCACAAGAATACACTTAACCAACATATAATTATCACATACATTTTACAGTCAACATCGAGATTTAAAATAAAGTTTGTTAAATATTAATACAAAGCTTAAATAAAATGGCTGAAAAATATAAGAACCGATAAAGAAAGAAAGAATTAGAAGAAGCGTGAAAGAATAGTGAAATATAAATTTTTAAGTCTGGCGTTAAAAGTGAGGTACAAGATGTGAACTCAAAACACAGATTGCTGTTAAGAATGCAACTGAATAATGAAAAATGCTTAAAAAATCAACTATAGATTATTTACTACCAAGTGCGAATTATTACTAACAAAACATAGTACTTAACATGAACGCATTTAATACAAATGTGACACTTTATTCTGTATATACCTCTATAACATTTTCATGTTATGCAACAAATAAATTGAAATTCATTTAGTGTAGACAAATACAAAACATTGACGTCACGATTGCGTTATATTTGTGTAGATCTCACGTGTCATACAAATTGATAAAACTGATGCGGCACGAACAACGACGCATCTATTATATCCGACTGTCGCAGCAAAATAAATTCAATAATTACTATCAAAACTAAAAAAAATATAAAAAATTGGATTTAAAAAAATTTACTTAACAATATCCATCCATCCATTAAAACCAAGTCTTTTGTCTAAACCATCAAAACTAAGAGTTTTTAAACTAATCACTACATTTATATATAAGGTATAACACTGGACCAAAGATAGTACCTTGCAAGGTCCTCCAAGGAAGTCTGGGATGAGATCTTTCGGAATGTAGTCGAGCAACCCTCCCGGTTGCAAATAGTCTTTTCCACCGTAAAATAGGAACTTGCTGCGAGTGTTCTCATCTGAAACCATAAATAATTCCTTATTGAATATAGTATACATTGTTGAACGCCTGTGTGCGAACTATAGAGATATGTTATAATTCTTCTTTATAGATAAACTCCATAATGTTATATAAATAGCCTATGTTACTCGTGAATAATGTAGCTTTCGAATTATGAATGAATTTTTAAAATCGACCCAGTAGTTTTTAAGCCTTTTCTTTACGAACAGTTTTCCTCTTTATAATATTAGTGTAGATTGACATAATTATATTTTCAGTACATATGTAAATTGTAGTCAATCCATAAGAATCTTAGAATATCCAATTAAGGCAAAGAAATAATTTATAAATTGCAATAGTTTTCAGTATTAATAGTTATCAAGTAGACACATTACTTACCGATAAAAGTGCTAACAATCGTCCACAAAATAGGGAAGACTCTGGGAGCCCTCACGATGAGCACTCTCCCCATGGTCTCCGGATAATTCGCCTCCACGATCTGTATGATCCTCAGCAGCGCCCTGACTCCGGGCCTCCAGAGGTGGCGCATGTTCAGGCCGTCCAGGTCCACGAGGAGGCACCAGGAGTGCACCGCGTGTTCAGAGGAACGGGTGGCTTCTTCCAGCAGTTTTAAACCTTCTTCACACACGTGAAGAGTCTAGAATTAGATAACAATTATTTAAAAAAATATAGTATCAAGAATTTATTAAAATTTGAACAATCAAATGCTTAGTAAAATGTATCAGAATTTGACAACTTCTATAACAAATTATAACATATTTCATTTTAACCAGTCTTTTTTTCAGTAAAAAGAGTATAAGAGAGCATTATGAACATAATACTTTAATATATAAATAGTAAAGTCATAATTCCCTGGCAGTAATCACTGTTTATTATACTGTTAATGCTATAATTTATACTTTGTGTTATTGTCTTTATGGTGTAATAAAGAGTTAAATAAATAATTAATATGTACTCATTATTTTCTCAGATTTAGTCAGTAATTATACAAAACTTTAGGTGAAATTAATGTGGAAGCTCACCAACTTAAGGAGGCCATCTTCTCCTATCGATTTGAGTAGTCCTTTCACGTCCATCTGCCCAAGACGGAGAATGTAGAGAGGACGTCCGTCTGCAAATATATTACCGTAATTAGTAACCAAATAATACAATTCAGGACTTGATGATAAATCCATAGAATTCGGAACGAAGCAAAAACTGAGGAGAGTAAAAATTAATTTCTTATGCTAAGCCAAAATTGATGAAGTCAAAAGAGTCGTTACTATAATAATATTATAATTATTTAATGTTAAGTGTGCCATCGTATGATTATAGATACCTAATAGTTTACACAATTATTACTTATAAATCGTGTAAACTATAAAACTAATAATAACTTCATTTAAGATCTTTTATTTGTAACTACATGTTTCCTGATATAAACAAAGAAATTAACTTATTTACTCGGTAAAAGCCGACAATTTCTGAATATTGAACCTCCGAAAAAATTCACAAAATTAATTGGAGCTAGAAAGGTTCTAAAACTTTATTTTCTTGGGTTTTAACATACCTTTGTCATGATGATGCCAGCCACCAGGGAAGTACTGTTTCACCACCTCCGGGGTCTCGTACTCCGAGAGTATCTTGTCGACCTGGTGCTTCTTCCTCCAGAGGAGGGACTGGGAGAGCATCTCCCTCGCCTTCTCCACGTTGAAATCCCTTGCTCGCAGGAACCGTAGGAGCGTCGTGTCGCTTGGTACCTTTCATTTGTAAACAAGTATTTAAGTGTTAATCGAGTTTTGAATTGAACACATCAAAAATTTTACAACGAATGAAAAGAATTTTTAGTGATTTTATAAATTTGTAAAATGATAATACATATTATTTTTGTACTGCATGTGAGACCAAACTATTTTAATTAGATGTTTAGATTTGATACACAATGACTCAAAAACAATAAAAGGAATTTTGTGTGATAAAAGTGTAAGAATAGAGGTTGTTCATACCGTACATTAATAAAAAGAAGCAGTATTGCATAGTGCAGTTGGGCACTCACTGCAAGCGTGTGCCCGGAGGTCTGTTTTCTCATACCATTTTTCTCCCGCCCTGTTCTACTCCTCTCCCTCCCCTCTCCTTCCTTCAAGCCGGCTAGGCACAGTTTGCTGTTGTGGGCTGCGTTCAGTCACTTAACATCAGATCAACCGTATGCTCCGCTAACCCGCTGTCACAAAAAAGCTTATAAAAATCATTTAGTATTACGATACCTTTCCTTTCTGTAGATCTGCGATCCATTTCCTGAGCTGCAGAAGCCTGGATTCCTGAATTGGCGTGAGTTCGCCCAAGTACCTCTTGATATACTCGCTGTCCAACGTAAATTGATCTGAAAATATATAATTAAATAATGAATCAGTTACGTTCGCTTCAGTGTCAGAAATATTCAGAATAAAAATTTGGATAAAACCCTTTAAAATGTATTTTTATATGGAAAGTACTCGCGTTAGGACAAACCTAAGAAAATACTCCAAGTTTGGTTTTCACTACATCTAAAAACCAATTGTTTTGAATAACAAAATTTAATTAGCTTTACATTTATATGTAATTAATGTTTATGTCACTGATGTTTTTATAATACTTCTCGTGGTAATTAAAAAGAAATGTATTGATTCGAATTATTTCATTTCTAATTTATCTAGAGAGAAATCATTAATTTTGAATTTGGCTGTAATTATTCACTCAAACACGTGGTCCTGTACTAACAATGATGTCACTTACTGTAAAGATACTCGTAAATTTAGAAATCTTTCGGTATAATCAGTATTCTCATATATACAATACAATGTCAACCCTTATCATAATAAGTTAAGAGTGTAAGTAAACAAAGTTTTCGGTTATATTCTACGTCTGGGACAGGCGCGTTGAATTATTAAGTTTAGTATAGAATAGAACCTTATAATCGTATTTTCTTACATATTTTATCAATTCTGTACATGAGCATAATTCTTAGAAGCTACATAACATTATATTTTCTATCCTAAGTTTTCCCTACCTTTAATTTATTGGCATATAGCCCATACCAACTAAATAAAATATATATATTACATGGGATATATTATAAATATCTTACTACTCCTACTTTAAGTAAATTATTTATCGATTGGATATCGGAAGAAAGTAAGTTAAAATCCAGTCAATATTGAATTGTTTTCTTTAGTTAGCTTTTTTAGCAAATTATTCGCTAAAGCTATAGATCTACAAAAACCACAGCCATTTTCTCACATAACTAGTCCAGATAAATCTAGGAGTACAGTTGATCAGCTGACTCCATTATTATTATAATTCCCTTTATCCCCCTCTCAAGTCCTACTAACAAATCGAAAGTCATTGGAACTACACCGTAGTTCTACTTAGATTAGGGACATGTAAATGATTTTCAAAGATTAGTGTTCTCTTGTGTTTGTTTTAACGCGAGTACTTTCCATATAAAAATACTGTAAAGTGCTCAAACCATCGGCTTAATAATAATGTAAAATGATGAATCGCGTTTAAAATCCTTTCAAAAGTATTTTCTTTTATATTCAAAGCTGTTATAACTTATTGTCGTATTTGAAATATGAACGTCTATTATAATCTGTATGCCATAAGTCTACCAACAATTATTATCTCAGTTAACAAGCCCACATAAATCTTAATTCCTCTCACTATTATAGATCCCTAATATCCCCTGCGTCCGATTGCCCTACTAACGGTTGGATGGTCCTTGGAAATGCTCAGAATCCCGTTTGGATCAGGGACGTCTCAATTAATATTGTAGTTATAGTTAAGATCAGTAAAGTTGAGTTGAGTTGTCTCTATACTCGAGATTTCTGTCTGATAAGGCCACCCTTTTTTTATAGTTTTAAGTTAATATTTCTATGTGAATCTACGTATAATAAAGTATTATAGTACCAACTATTTCTATAATCTATAATTTTAACAAGTTTTAGAAAAAACATATTTGTAAACGAATAGCTGTATTTCTATTGAATGAATGAATTGCTTTATTGTATACACACATGGTGAATGGTTCCAAAGCTGAGATATCTAGAAAATAAACATGTTTTCTATTGCAATAAATATATCTACTTGAAAAGCTCCCATACGGTTTCAAAATTGATCACACCAAAAATGATCCTAATATTATCATATCATATTATAAAATAAAGCATTTAATACGAAAGGTTATCGATATACGAGTATTTTTATCCCATATTAAAATTAGAACTACAATGTGTTCATTGAAGCCGTCGGTGACCTATTGTTCTGTATTTACAGATTTCTTCTTCTATCAATCTTTATTGAGTGTCATTCAATGTGATTGTGTACCTTAGTTATTGACAGTGTGTACCAGTATACATATACTTATAGCATTAAAATTATAATAATTTAAATTAATATAGAGGGTGAAGCTAATATCGGCTAGACTATGGAAAATATGAAAAAATATTGAAAGGACATGTTTTTCATATTTGGTCATCGGTAAAGCAATTACCGTTTTTGATATATTATATTAATGATAAGTCAAATATTCACAACAGACTCACTTTATTGTTGATCACGTAAGACGTTTATGGATTACCGCAAGTACACAAAAACAGGAAGGCCCTTCTCCCATTAGGCAACGTAAACTGAACTTGAGTCTCGAAGACTAGTTGTCACACGTCATTCACATACATTTCCATAGAGACTCGCACATTAAGCTACCGGTTTCCTACGCGTACGCAACTAGAATCGCGTGATTTCCTTCTCCCATTACGATACTCATAGGCGACGTGAACTGAACTTGAGTCTCGAAGACTAGCTGTCACACGTCATTCACATACATAACAATGGAGCCTCGCACATTAAGCTACCGGTTCGCAACTAGTATCGCGCAACCCGCCGTGTTGGTCGCTTGTGCGTCGCGTCTCTAACACATCTCCTCAAAATGGCGGAGTTTGTTGACAGAACATTACATAGCAACGGTAGCTTGGTTACGACAAAAAACTATAAAATGTCTTCGTGTGTAATTAGAAAATGTACCATTCTGTAAATAAAAATATAAAAGGAAAGTATCATATCATAGGAAGTGATTAGTATTTCTAGAAATACTAAAAAACAGAAACTTCAACATAAAAATTAAGAACAAGGTGTTCAATACAGCTGTTTTACCTTGCCTGACATACGGATGCCAGACATGGGCTTTAAGACATGAAGATGAAGAAAGAATTACTATTTGCCAACGAAAAATGGAAAGAAGTATGCTAGGACTAAGATTATCAGACAACGTAAATAAAAAAATAATTAGAAACAGAACAAAATTATCGGATGTAAAGATGAGAATCAGATTACTTAAATTGCATTGGGCGGAGCATATATGTAGGCTTAACGACAATAGATGGACCAAACAAATAACAGAATGGACATCGAGAGAGGGAAAAAGAAGGAAAGGAAGACCGAGAAGACGTTGGAGGGATATCTTTACAGAAAGATGTGGAACAGAATGGATGCAAAGGGCAAGAGTAAGAGATTTGTGGAAAGGATTAGGGGAGGCCTACGCCGCAGAAGCGACTATTACTTAAAATATGTGTTTATACTTTATATATTTAATTTGGTAAGGTATATTATTTTTCTGTATGAAAGTGAAATATATGTTGTATAAATAAAGATAGAATTTAAGAAAAACAATGTAAAGTAATAGAAATAAAGGCTTTTTATTTTATTTTATTTTATTTAAAGACGACATTGTCATTGATGGTCACTTTTTTTCACGGTAGTCTTCTTTGGATATAACATATCTATACATTATAATATATCATTGCTCATCTTCTTATATATAAAAATGAACCGCAAAATGTGTTGGTAAGCGCATAACTCAACAACGACTGGACCAATTTGGACAATTCTTTTTTTTTAAATGTTCGTTGAAGTTCAAGCATGGTTTTTACGGCGAGAAAAATTCGAATTGCCGGGTCCACGCGAGCGGAGCCGCGGGCGGAAAGCTAGTCTCCAATAAAATAGTATGGAAATTCTTGTTTAATAAAATGGGTTGTCACAAAGACAGTATGAAAAATACAAAGTCAGTGCAAAATCTTGATAATCTTGAATTGAAATCGTCCGCAACTAGTATCGCGTGATTGACGTGTTGGTCTCTTTTGCGTCGCGTCTCTTACGAATATCTAAAAGGCCTTCTACACGGTCGGGACAAACCGCCGACCAAGGTGACCTTTGTCGGGTTGGTGTAAAAATCAACCATGTAGACGTTGGTTGGCCGACCAATATTTGATAAATTTTACTTAAAATTTATAAAAATTTAAGGTGTAAAGGCACAGACTTTAAATAGAGTTCAAAAATGAAATTAAAGTCAAGGGAAGTCATTTTGTGGCAAAAAGTTATTATTATTAATAACTTAATTTTTTTTTTGCCAAAATAGATCCGACTTCCTCGCTCTAAAAAGTAGAAAATAACTTTTATTTCATTTTTGTTGAAATCTATACAAAGTCAGTGCAAAATCTTGTTAAATTGAAAATAGATAAAGGCACCGACTTTGTATAGATTTCAACAAAAATGAAATAAAAGTTAAGAAAGGGTAATCACGTCATCTAGTCACAATTCAGTTGATATATACATCATTAAGCCTTAGCCGCGGTGCTTATTTCGTTGATTTTCTAGGAGTTCCCTGGAATATCTTCCACATGGACGATCAGACTTAAATCAAATTTCTATGGGACCACACTGGATCTACTCTTTCGAATGCAAAAAGAATTTTCCAAATCAGTCCATAAACGCCGGAGATATGCGGCACCATACATTAAAAAAAAATACGGTCGAATTGATAACCTCCTCCTTTTTTTTGAAAGTCGGTTAATGATAAATTGAGCAAACGCCCGACCGTGTAGAACGAATACAAAAATTGTAGGACCCGACCAAGGTGACCTTGGTCGGCGGTTTGTCCCGATCGTGTAGAAGGCCTTTAAAATACCTGTCTTTTTACGTTGCACAAATGACAAATTTGTCATTTTTTAGTAGCGTAATGTGCGAACGTCAGTTGCAAACTAGTATGCAACAAATCTTCGACTCGAGTCGCGTATCTTTCTAGTCTCGTAATGGGAGAAGGGCCGAAGAGCTAAGTATGGCTTACCGCAAATTTGCCGCTCATTAAAACCTAAATTTCGCCGGTGTACGATCAAAATTAAATTGTTTATTTGATTCTAGTCCTTCCCGAAATACCCAATTTGTATTCAACACTAATATCATAAGGAGAAAAACTTTGTTTTTTTGGTTGTAATGAATAGGACCGATACTTGAGTGGTTGTTATTCAAGAAAAGATCTAATGTGGAACATACAAAGTTTAAACTATAATAATATAGTCATTCATTTAGCGTATAATATTCCAACCAAAATTGGATCATAGCTCTTTCGAATGAATAAAAATATTATATTATATCTCACAAACACTTTGTTTCATTTAAATTCAAAGATAGGAAATGCTCAATAAAAGGTACTATATATATTTTGGATACCTTAAGGCCTATTTCGGATACTTAAGCGTCTTATAACTTCCACATCTTACTTCTTGCATTTGCGATTAAATTTCTTATAAAATCATAAATTTACAGGAATGCAGGGCTTAAAACTTTTAGCATTTAATCCTCAGCCATATTGAACTTGCTCCAGGCCCGCGCTTTTATTTGCGCCGGGCTTAGCGCAATTTAAAATATCCCACACATTTACACGTGTAGGGCTGACACCTTTGCGTTTTAAATTGTATTTTTCTGACATTTATTTATTGATTTATTTATTTATTATACAATTTCATTAAGAAACAATTCTTGGTCGGTACGTCGGTATCTGCGGTAGTCGTCAGACTGTGCTACAGATACCAGCGCCCTCCCCTCATTACTGATTAAACTTATTAATTAATTGTATACATTAATAACATTATGAGAGAGTGATTGTGAGTGAATGTGTGTGTGTGTGAGAGAGAGAGAAAGAGTGTGTATATGTGGATACATACTGAAATTAAACACAAGGATTTATTCATACTAGCTTTTGCTCGCGGCTTCGCTTGCGTTAAATTTGGATAAAAACTATCATATCACCTAATACAGCTTATATATATATACCTAGCTTTATGAAGTTTTCAGTTAAGACCCACTGCAGCCCTAGACCGATGTCCTCCCGTGGATTACGTAAAAGATTCCCTTCTACAATGTTTGCTTAGCAAAAGATAATTATTGTATTGGCTCATTCATAAAAACATTGAAATAAAATATAATACAAATAATTACGAATACAATGTATAACCAATTTAAGAATAAGCATTGCATGCATTATTAGTAAAATCAAATATGAAATATTTGAAGCTAAATTAAATAGGATAAATATTTTTATTAATTGAATTAAAAAAAAAATAACCATTTTTAATTTTGTACACTTTTAAAATAGATATAAATAATATAAAGGTGACAATGCCTATTTTGCAATATAATTAAGTAACGTTGTAATATGAAGGTCGAAGGACATCCCTAACTTTATGGGTCAGGTTCAGGGCCACTGCAGCACTCGAGCGATATCCTCCCACGGATTATTTACAAGCTTCCCTTACCTAACGCCTACTTCCCAGTAGATTTAAAAAATGTTGTAACATAAAGGTGACATCCCTAACTTTATGTGCCAAGTTCAGGGCCACTGCAGCACTCGAGCTATATCCTCCCACGGATTATTTACAAGCTAACCTTACCTAGCGCCTACTTCGCAATAGATTTAAACAATGTTGTAACATGAAGGTGACATCCCTAACTTTATGTGCCAAGTTCAGGGCCACTGCAGCACTCGAGCGATATCCTCCCACGGATTATTTACAAGCTTCCCTTACCTAACGCCTACTTCGCAATAGATTTAAACAATGTTGTAACATAAAGGTGACATCCCTAACTTTGCGGGCCAAGTTCAGGGTCTCTGCAGCACTCGAGCGATATCCTCCCACGGATAATTTACAAGCTTCCCTTACCTAACGCCTGCTTCGCAATAGATTTAAACAATGTTGTAACATTAAGGTGACATCCCTAACTTAATGGGCCAAGTTCAGGGTCTCTGCAGCACTCGAGCGATATCCTCCCACGGTTTACGTAAAAGCTTCCCTTACCTAACGCCCACTTCGCAATAGATTTAAACAATGTAACATAAAGGTGACATCCCTAGCTGTATGTCAATCCCTATAGAGATCAGCCAACTGCGCGGGAGATATTATATTATAGTGCACAAGTGTGTGCACAAACACAGGTTGACTCTCTATTCCTTTACTCTCATAACCTGATGGGGGCAGACCGACACGACCGGAGAGAGATCAGGCGCAGGACCGATGGCTTTACGTGTTTTCCGAGGCCAACACGGCCAACTGAACAGACTCAGGGCTGTTACTGAGTTTTCTTTGTCAGAAAAATCCCAATAACATTTTTTGACCCCACCCGGGATTCGAACCCGAGACCCCTCGATCTGTAGTCAAAGCAACCACTAGACCACCAAAGCAGGTACTATGACTAGCACTGTAATATAGTATAGATGACATCCCTAACTTTATGGGCCAAGTTCAAGGGCATTGCAGTGCTCGAGATATATCCTTCCACGGGTTATATAAAAGCTTACCGACTATTACATGCGCGGTGTTGCAATCAATAAAATGCAAATTATTCGGAAAAGCTTACCGATCGGTCTGTCTAGTATACAATAAAAAAATATCTACACTAATATTATATAGAGGACAACATTGTTTGGTTGTAATAAATAGGCTGAAAAACTATTGGATCGATTTTAAAAATTCTTTCACCATTCGAAAGCTACATTATTCACGAGTAAGGTAGGCTATGTTTCATTATGCTACGGAGCGAAGCCGCGCGGATCAGCTAGTAATTTAAAAGATATATTGATGGATGTAGAAACTTCTTTTTTCCTCATTTTTATCTTAAAGCAATTTTTCATAGTCATATCTCACTCTATGATAAAACCTTTGAATCACAAGTTACGCAGACTCCACGAAAAGCAAAGAATAAGGAAAGGCTAAATAAGATTAATAATAAACATCTAAAAACAAAAAATCTACGTATTATTTATCATCTAAATATATACTTAATATATCGTAAATTCAAGAGCTAGATCAAAAACAACCTTGTATAAAAACTTTAACTCATTTTATCCAACACCCAAATATTTTTTTTTTTTATACTATAGCAGGCAAGCGGGGCATGCGGTTCACCTGATGTTAAGTGACTGACCGCAGCCCATTAACATCAACGACGAAGTAGATATTACGCTTGATCCATAAAAATACCGCGACACTTCAAACTTGTACAAATATTCTTATAAAGTATATTATTCGATGTCAAGAGCACTTGCCCTTTATTCTATCTTTTCATCTTGTCGTGGGAGGAACACTGAAACACCCACGGATAACTTATTTATAGAAATGCATGGATTATGTCTTATTCGCTTTCTTTTTGCTTTTTATTAGATGTGGGTCACTTGACAATAAGCGTTTAAGGCCTATTTACAAACAACCGATCGGAAAGTATTTGGCATAAGATTCATAGAAATTTCGATGGAAACATCTTCGTTCCCACCCGAATCAGATTTGTGAAGTACCCTCTGGATCATTTTGAAAAAAAGTGGAAGAGTATTTTATTCAATAGTAAATAAGCAAGAGGGGGTACTGATGATTAAAGGGGAAATATTTCAGGTATATTTTTGACGATGAAATAGAGGTTCTTATAATCTTGTAAATTTCGACTATATAATGGCCTTCCCAAAACAACATAAACCATGTTTTATAAGTAATCATTACTTTCAATTCAATGTACTTTATAAGTCATCAATTTCCCCCATTAAACACTATACCACCCATAAAAAAATAAACAAAAATCCACAAAACATATATTACACTTATCTATCTCTCCTAAAAATCAATGAAAGAGGCGACGACAACAAATATACTATAATAATAGCACACACTAATGACCTGAGGAAAGGATGAGGGAGTTAGGATGGGAGGAAGGAATAGGTTAATAATGGGATTGGCATAGGACATCCATACGTATTTAATTCGGATTTCATTTATAGACTTACGATAAAAGGAAATCAGCTACATATTTATAAGTAAATACGTAAGCGTTACAAAATTCCGAAGATAAATGATAATCAATGAACTATAACTAGACTTTTCTCAAATAATATTTTGATACATATTTATAGGATCTTCAGATTTTAATGAAAGAAATTCATGAGTCGCTTTTATGTTTACTAATTGAAAATTATAATATTCCTACCTATTGACTTAATTCTGTCTCAGATTTTAATAAAATTAGACTCATAAATGATATCTTTGTAATAGTTCTGTCGAGAACAGCTGTTTCGAAATATTTAATCAATAAATACCTTATCAGTTTTGTGCAAAAGAACAAATCAGTCATTTAATCTTATGAAGAAACACTTCTATTCAAACTTAAGCGCGATGTTACGGAATGTCACCGTCAAAATTAAGGACAGGTCCTCTTTCAAGTCTTGTATAATAAATTTAAGAGCGTGCAAAGTTACTGCCATTTCTAATAATAAATGTAGCTCTCTTGAAACATTCCGAGCGTTGGAAGCAATTAGTGGAAAGTCAAGGTCTGTTGGGGCAACTGTGACATTTTGTTTGTCTGTGAATAATTAATGAAATATTCAATGGTGTAAGATGTGACATGTTTGAAATTAATCTGGAATCGTGGAGAATGTATCAACGTTGGCGGATATTTAATAAAGAGGATCAAATATAGATAAAATTGGTACACAAAGCGCAGTATGTTATTGTTCCAAATAGCACCATTTGCACTATTTGTGGTGTTTACCCACATATTTGTTACCCGATGTTTTTGTTATCGAGTAAATAAATATTTAATTTCAATGAAATTTGACACAAAATATATCGCGCAGTTACTGTTTTCCATGGAATAAGAAATTGGTTCCTTATGCCGCAAAACAAATAACCAATTTCGAGCAAAACTAATAAAGTCATTTCGTTATTAGAAAGTAATCATCCATAATTACAATTTAATATGAAATCACCAAATGTTCACAGCGCCAGATTTACAATCGACGAGGAAAATGTTAATTAACACAACCAGTGTTGATTACATCGTTAATTTTTAATGAGCCCCCACGTTGAATCAGAGCAGGCCCTCGACGATGGAAAATTTAGAAATTATCGCGTTATTCCTGAGCACGGTGTGTTGTATCGCGATTTTAGTAACCTGGTGTATTCTCTCAAAATGGCGGTCCTTGCACAACTTCATCGCTCTCCACCAGGTCATCGCTGGAACGTTAAACCTCTACACGAGAACCTTGGAGAACAGTTTGGAGTTTGCGGACAATTCCCAACGAGTAATGCTCACCATCGACCTGGGTGTATTTATAAATGCGCTATGTTGGTCGCTCTGCGCGTCTGTGTTCGCCTATTTGAAGTTGAGCTTGGTGTACATGCAGAAGATAAGCCACGAGCGAGTGAAGGCTTGCATGCTTGCGTACGGTACGACGACAATTGTACTTGTGATAACGAATTGGATAGTTCCAACATTGTTTCAAATCGAAGCCTATCTTGATATGGTTGTATTGATCAGGCTGATGGCGGTCTATTTAATCGGAGCAGCGAATATATGTTTTTTTATATCCATAACGAAGTCAGTGTTACGTTCCTGTAATACTTCATTGAGGGTGAGAGGCAAGCGAATGGTGGCCATAGTAGGTGTGGCATTGTTATGTGATACGACCACGATGGTCTACATGCTGGGATGGCTCTCGCAATTGTTTATCTATGTGACGGAGAGAGATTATTTAAAAATTGCTTTTACTCTGAGATTGATCCCGCAATCTATGGTTTTGCTGTTGAATGAAAGCACGAGGAAGCAGTGGGAGGAATATTCTAGACGAAGAAGAAATCGACGTTTCAATTGAGAAAGAAAGATTTGTATATTAATAAGCGTGTAGCCTACGAATATTTGAGGTTGTAATTCATAAATAATTGCTGATCGTGTGTAAAGTTTGTAATAGTTTTTGTAACAATTTTTTATACGTGTATTTAAGTTGACATAAATTACTATAACATATTAAGAGAAAAAAAACAATTGTTTAGATTTAAATAATGGAGCTGTAAAAAGCAAAAAATTCAAAGTAGACTGTATCTCGGTATAAAATCTCACTTATCATAAAGAAATAATTATGCAAAGTAGTGGATTATCATAGCATTAAATGGGCAATCTCGGCGTCGAGCTGTCTCAAAAAATGTAAGCCTTGTACACAAAGTTATTAAATGTTTTATTTTTAAATAAAGACAGATTTATCAAAAGTTTGATTTATGAATGTCATACTGACATAGTACCTTTTATTAGTTTCTAATTTAATTTAATCTTTTATTATTTTCTGTCTTTGTCATGTCCTTGGGGAGAATTTTGTTGTTAATAAATAAATGCTTTATCGTTTTATTATATTATTTTTTTGGCTCTTTTTAATGTAACATAAAAAAAAATCCGAAAACAGTTACAATACTCATCGTCGCATAATTATAAGCTCGCATAGTATTTTTAAGTTTGAATTAGCCATCAAAATTATTACGCCATTTTTCTACTTAAATATATTTTAATTAAATAGTATATATTTAATTCCCTATACCATTAATACAGAAAAGCATTTAACGTTATTTTTACTTATAAACGTCCCATTTGTTCCTTCACATAAAATTTTAAAAACACAATCTATTTGACATGTCAACCTCCCCTTTGTTTTTATTTGCCTTCCATTTAACATTGCTTATTGAATTATTATTACACACTATGACTTATAACCGCATATGTACCACGGTTACAATAAAAAATGTAATTGTGAGGTCAATGCTTATATTTCGTCAACGGTAAATAGTGAATTATTCATGTGCAAACTGTGTTAGTTTATTTTGTGTATTGCCACACTGACACGGGCGACAAGGCCCTATATCAATTTATTTATTTATTTTGTTTCAGTAATGTGACCTGTGAATATTGTAATGTAAAGGACCTTGTTTTTTTAATCCTATAAAAACAATGAATATATTCACTGACAAAATACGGAATTGTATCAATTTTATGAAAACACAATGAATTTTATTTACAAGTTGACATGGAGTAATTTTGTTTGTAATCTGATTTCAGTACTAATACTAAAAAACGTCATATTCTCTCTCCCAAGGATAAAAGTTGTTCGATCCTGGAGAAGGACTTACAAAGTCACCTTGTTCCTTAATTTTTCTACTTCATAACTTTATAAAATTAACTTTCACCACAGCTTGAAATCCTTCACACCAACTTTTTACCGTACCGTGCCAACTGTGCCACGCATATTATTTCCGACCCCGTAGGAATTTTTGGCAAAACATTTTTTGCTTTGCCTGGTTCTAAGATACCTCCCTACCAATTTTCTAAATAGTGTAACTATCACGACTTTCTTCTGTATACATAGATGCTATGTGTACAAGTGCG
>LQNK01001326.1:41056-72627 GCA_001586405.1 Phoebis sennae
CAGGTGTGGAGTGGCGTTTGCCCTCTGCCGCCGGGCGCGGGGACAGAGGTTCAGTACCCCGGGACACCACGCGCCGCAGCTCCCTGTTCTGCGCGGGGTCACTGCTGCACCACGGCTTGAGGTCCTTGACGCCGTCCGCGTGCACCTCACGCATGAACACCTCGATCAGCTCCTTGCCTGGAAGAAGCAACATTATTAGAATTTTTTTACAGTAAGCAAGATGTGAAGAGTGGGAGACGGCATTGCATGGCCAAGCTCACACCGGTGTTAGTACCACCTTCCCAGTAGAAGATCCCATCCCCTCCCTTTCCTTCAATCTGGCAAAGCATCTGCGACACTTTGTAGATGTTCATAGGCTCCGGTTAGTCACTTAACATCAGGTGAACCGCATGCTCTGCTTGCCCGCTGTTACATTAAAAAAAATGTTGTAAAGAAAGCGTTGGCTCTCCCCGACAAGAAAAGAGGTGTGGGTCGTCCTCCAACTACGTAGTGGTCGACAGTGTCAAAAGACTTGGAGCGATCCTAATTGAACATACAACAACATAGGACAGAACAACCTAGCGCATAAAAACGAGCAGAGGCGATCTCTGCCGTTGCCCTTTCTTTTTTGAGAAATAATTATTTCTTTACCTGTGATCCCTAAAATTATATCGCGTGTTCACCTATTATTTTACCTAAATCTCTAATCTCTCTCTGTACACCTTGGATTTAACTTTAAGTGTTATAGGGACAGGCTGATTATCAGCATCGAGCAAGATTTTCTTGCCAGCAAAAGCTGAGCCTGCTGCTCATTATAGCATATACAAATCATTCAAAACTGAAAAAAGTGCAAATGAACTTTTGTGACAATAACACAGGAATGTTAGACATTTAAATCCTACTTGACACTCGTTAGTGATACACACTTTGAGAATAACATTTTATAATAAAAAAGGCAAATTAGATGAGACGTCAATCAATTCTGCCTAAAAACGCTTCAGATAACGTGAAACACGAGCTTTTAGGCCAGCCAAATTTCGCATAGTATTTTTACTGAGCGATATTTCTTTTCACGTCAAGGTATAATTTTCTGCCAGTTATCAGTAAACTCACAGAAAACTCTAGAAGTATTTGTTTCATGAATTTAAAATATTATAAACCGAACTATGGCCCGCGGTTTCACCCGCGTACCGTCGCAATACAATAGCCAATAGAGAAAAAAAATCAAATCAATATGGTAATTTCGGAGCTCAGACATTGTTAATCTTCGTGTTCTCATGTAAATAAATTGTTTTAAATCAGATCAAGAGATTCTTTGAAACTAGATGTGAAGATAAGCAAGTTAACAAACAAACAGACAAACTTTCCAATAGATCAGTAATCCTCAAAGTGAATTTCGCCACACGCCTACCGCAAACTAAATCAATTTAATCGTGGGAACCAAACCAGATGTTCAATGTTCGTAGGAAAGTTTTCTCGAGTGTATTTTTACAGCTTTGATAAGTGAAGTCTGCAAATTTTGTCATCGAATATTATAAGTACAATTTATGAAATTATATTCTACTGATATTTTAAATGCGAAAGTTTGTGTGGCAAAAACTACTAAACCGATTATTATGAAACTTGGTACAAAACATACAGATAAGGTTTCAGAATAACATTTAGGCTCCTTTAATCCCGGAGTTACCACGGGATCAGAAGTTACGCGGGTGAAACCGCGGGGCACGGCTAGTATACCAATATAATAAAACATAAAATGTTGTTTGTTTTATTTTTACGCGCTTCTTTTCAAAACTAACGGATGGACTTGAAATATTCATTCAATCATGATACTCAGGTTGGAAAGGAAGACTATAGGCTATCTAGTATTGATCTACTACGCGGGTGAAACTGAGGAGCAAGGCTAGTCAACAAATAATTGTTAAGCAATTTAGCAATGTAAGTTGCAATGCCATCTTCTGTAGTGCTTTTCTGTGCTGTAACCTCAAAAAGCCACTTGAAGTGGAACTGATTCTCAAGTAACCTTTAGCAATGTTAGCCGCGTACTGCTTCATAGCAATTTATTGCTGCTATGAAGCAATCTTCTCAATGGTGTTTTCCAGACAGAAGAATTTCTTCACATCTAATACTCAAAGTAGACATATTTCTCAAGTAGTAACTGTACCTTTAGTAATTTTAGCAACGCAACTACCTACATAGCAATGTTCGCAATGGTATTCTCCAGGCCATAGAAGTTCTTCGAATCTAATTCTAAATAATTATTTATTTTTCAAGTAGTAACTGTACCATTAGCAATGTTAGCCGCGCATTGCTTCATAGCAATTTATTGAATGGTCTTTCCGGGCCAGAGAATTTCTTCACATGTAATCCTCAAGAAGGACCGGTGTCTCAAGTTACTGTACCATTAGCAATGTTAGCGGCGTACTGCTTCATGGCGATCTTCTCGACGTTGCTCTCCAGCCCGAAGAAGTTCTTCACATCTAATCCTCACGAAGGACCTGTGTCTCAAGTACTAACTCTAACAATAGTAACTTTAGCAATGTTAGCCACGTACTGCTTCATAGTAATCTTCTCAATGGTACCCTCCGATCTTCTCGACTGACCGAAGAAGTTTTTCGCGCTTAAATCTCGGGGCTGGCCTATTTCTGAAGTGGTAACTGTACCTTTAGCAATGTTAGCGGCGTACTGCTTCATGGCGATCTTCTCGACGGTGCTCTCCAGCCCGAAGAAGTTCTTAACGTCGAGCAGGGCGCTCTGTTCGAAGCACGTCCATTGCGAGTTCTCGGGATGGACCTGTAAAAATACATACTTTCTATTAGGTACTAGCTGAGCTAAGCGGTCTCACCCGCGTATATATCCCGTAGGATTTTCGGGATAAAAACTATCCTTTGTCATTCCTTGAGTATCAAAGAATCTCTGTACAAATCGGTCCTGTAGTTTCGGAGCCTATTCAATACAAACAAAAATATCTATTCTCTTTATAATATTAGTATAGATTTCGATATTTAAATCAGATTTTACTTGCTGAGATATAATCACTTTTAGGCTTTTTTTTCTTAACTCCAAGTTGAAAAAACAATGGTACTTCCAATAATTTGAAAAACAATATTTTGTTTAATATTTAAATCTTTGTTGCTTTAATTAGTATATTTTCGAAGGAGCCTGTCTTTCACAACACAGGGAAACCTAATGTGGGAGTATAACTGTATCACAGTAAAATGTTTCATGAATAAAACAATTTTTGTTTCATTTTCAAAAATAATAATACCAATAGCGATGCACACAAGGGTATTCCCCAAATGAAATCCACGATGTTTTTCTTCCGAATAGGTACATTCGATCAAGATAAAATCAGAGGTTTCAAACACCTTCACATATCCTACACAAGAAACAAGGAAAACGCTCAATGCCAGCCAATTAAGGAAAATCACGGTGTATAATTCAATCAAGCAATTGTTATCAAATACTTCGGCAATTAATTGCTTGAATTAACCACTATTAATGGAGATAAAGAATCTTGTTGGACATTAAGTCGTACCTTTACATTGTGTGGTTGAAGTAAATTGCAATGTTAAAGTATAAATATTCAGAGACATTACACACAACGCCATCTAGTCCCAAACTAAGTAATGTACTATGATAACTGATAGACATATTTAAACATATTTTTTTTTAAACATATACATACTATAGATAAATTAACACCCAGATAGTAGAAAATTACAATGTTCATCTTCATTGGCGATCGAACCAACACCCTCCAGCGCAATAGGCCACATTCACTGCGTCGATCGTAAAGGCTATATTTTAAAGCAAGTAAAGTGAATGCCGCTGTTAAATCATGAAAGCTAACCATAAACACGTAGAACTATAAAGGAGACACATATATGAACCGTGTATGTGGAGTGGAAGTCATTTTCTAGTTAATTATTCGATTTATAGTTCCTAGAGAATTTTTGTTTTATGTTTTTGAGTGTTTTTGAAAACTTCCTACTTTACTTTGAAACATTTATTTGAATTTGAATAAAGGCGTTAAAAGTTGTTAGGATTATACACTGCGATGAGAGATGAAGAGATCTTGAGTAGTGAGATCCAGCTTTATTGGGATCACATTAATTTTTACAAAAAAGTTTTTTGTATAAACTTTTTTGTAAAAATGTTCCTTTGCTATTTATCACTATGTACGTTTACTCGCAAAACTTTTCATTTGCAAGATTAATCTTGAATGCACATAATCCAAACACAGTAGTGTTAGACTATTTTCAATAATATTGGCAAGTGTCTACACAACCCCAATAAGGAAGGAACCAAGCCATTCAGATTACTCCAAGCGTTACATATCGACTTTATTATAATTTAAATGCACGCGTCAAGGCGAGACACTGTTTCTAAGCGGAATGTGTCACGCCTGACGGTGTATAAATATTTATTTCCAGGTGACCCTGCTAAAATGATATAGAGTATTTATTTGACAACCCGTTTGGCGCAGCAGTTCAGCAATGGTCTGTTGCGCCGGTGGGTGTGGGTTCGATCCCCACGAGCAGAAAATTATGATGTGATGAACATTATAATTTTCTACTGTCTGGGTGTTCATTTATCAATAGTATGTATTTATTTATAAAAAAAAAGTATGTGTAAGTACTAAGTATGTCTATCAGTTATCTAGTTTCCATAATACAAGCTTCGCTTAGTTTGGGACTAGATGGCGTTGTGTTAAATGTCCAGGAATATTTATATTTATATTTATTTATTTAGGCTAATCGTGTCCTGAATAAAGGGAGCTATATACCTTCATTCAGAGCACGACGATCTGTGAGTCTATTGTTTTTTATTTATTTATTTATTTAACGCTGTTATTTATTGTAAAAACATTGAGAACTTAAAAAGAAAACAATGGAGGATTCCTTTTTTCAAAGCTGGAAAAATTTTATGAACTAGCCCCACCCCGCGGTTTTACCTGCATATCTTCTGATCCGGGATTAAAAGTAGCCTATATGTTATTCTGAACCTATAGAACCAAGTTTCATCATAATCGATTCAGTAGATTTTTCGCGAAAGAGCGTTTATAATATTAGTAGAAATAGACAGGACAAGAGTGATTGGACAGGGGAATCCAGGAAATCATAGTATAATTTCCTAAGCATTTATCGCCAATTTACCGTGGGTTACCACGATAGATACGAACCGCGAGCTTGACCCAATTCAAGTAAGCTCCACTCTCACAATTAAACCTCGTAACAGGAAATAAGATGAATCAAAGCAGGACGCAGTCGAGACACTTTCGACATTCATTCGACTTAAATGCTCTCGTTTTATTAGCTATATGTGAGAATTTCAGCAATTTACCGTTCTGGAATTCTGTCTATACATTGAGTGGAGACCCAGTTGGGAGACTCATTTATTCACTTTGTATCTGTTTAAATGTATGTTTGTAATTGTATGTATAATGAGTTGTGTGTCCCAATAAATGATTTTCTTTCTTTCTTTCTTTCTATATGTGGGAGTTAAGTACATTTAGTCTAATATCTTTTACTCACTAATTATATAGCTGCAGTTTGGCGGAATAAAAGTGTGAAACAAAGACGGGTTTGTTATAACACTTGTAACTCGAGATCTGCTGAACCAATCTGGCAGAAATTTCGTAGGGAGATAGCTTAATGTATAAATTAAAAAAAAATTAAATAAATTAAAAGTATTAATGTTGAATACTTTTAATTTATTTATTTAACTAATTTTATTTAAAATCAACAGCTGAAAATTTTTATATAGGATACAAAGTTAGTCAACAAGAAGCCATTTATAGATTCTCACGCGTTGTGACAAAATATTTAACAAACAAAACAGGCAACAAATCTGAACAATTGCGCAAAAGTAAAAAAAAAAAACTAAAGTAAAAATTGACAATTTAATGTTAGAAACACTACGGGAACGGGCTGTATACGCAGGTGAAACCGGGCGCAGGTAGTTTCTTATAAAAATACAATTATGCTAAATCTAAACCTATGAATAATCTGTTGGATGTTAGAACAGACAGTGGAAACCTAAAAGAGTATAGTCGCCGTACACCCGACACTGCCTTTTTAATAGAATATCGTTTTGCCAAAAAATAGACCCGACTTCCTCACTCTAAAAAGTAGAAAATAACTTTTATTTTATTTTTGTTTAAATCTATGCAAAGTCGGTGCAAAATCTTGTTAAATCGAAAATAGATAAAGGCAAAAATTTTCCCTTTTTAGTGTCCTGAAGGGTAAGTCACAATTTGCTGGTATATACATCATTAAACCTTAATCGCAGAGCTTATTGTGTTGATTTTCAAGGAGTGTCTTCCACATGGATGATCAGACTTGAACCAAATTTCTATGGGACCACACTGGCACTTTACTCTTTCGAATGCAAAAAGAATCTTCCAAATCGGTTTATAAACGCCGGAGATATGCGGTAACTTAAAAATGAAACGACTTTTTTTTGAAAGTCGGTTAAAAATTAAGCGATCTGCCTATTACACCGTAGCGCTATATAACACACTATATCAATGTAAACAAACAAAGAGTTTGTTTACAAACAACGTTATCTTCTTTATCAAACGATCGTCGAATGTCAACGTGCAAAAACAATACACTTCATTCCCCACTTTTGTGATAGACAAATAGTATTTTTTTCGTTATCAAAAAAATATATAGTCGTCGTCATCTATACATAAATTTTATCAAATTGCCCCTCCTTACAAAGTGATGATATTAAATTGTTAATAAACTAATTTATAGCAGCAATATTAAAGTGTCCAAGTTGTATTTCTGACTAGACTATCCTATGTCATTCATAGGGTTTCAAAGAATCTCTGTACAAAATTTCATCCAAATCGATCTAGTACTTTCGGAGCATATTTAAAACAAACAAATCTTTCCTCTTTATAATATTAGTAAAGATTTAAATTCATGTACAATCATTCAGTCGGGACATATAAGTGCACAGATAAAAATATTTTATTGAAATACAAATATTGCACGTTAACAATGACAAAAATGACAATTAAAGTGCTAACGATAAAAAACTCTCATATCTGATAACTTTTATTGATCGTACATGATACGTAGAATAATATAGGCTATCGCACGATCTTCCTTGAGTCTTCAGGGTTTTCCTATCCGTGCCAAATAAAACAAAAAAGGCCGGCCAAATATATTCGCAATTAACTATCCAATATATATTTCCGCATTGCTGCTTAACTAGCTGTGTCCCGCAGTTTTACCCGCGTACATCTCCCGTCTCCGTTGGATTTCCGGGATAAAAACTAGTCTAGTCTAGTAGTCCTATGATCGTTTGCAGGTTTCAAACAATTTCTGTACAAAATTTCATCCAAATCGATGCAGTGGCTCAGGCGTGAAGAAGAGACGGACATACAGATATTCTTAACTAGCTTCTCCCCGCGATTTCACCGACCTATTTAACTTCTGATTTCGTGGGAATTCCAGGATTAGAATTATCCTAGCTAGGATATGTTATTCTGGATAAAAAAATATAAAATTAGTAAGGAATTAACGAAGTAAGGCTAGTAAGGAATACTTTCCCACTTATTGGTTTAATTAAGATTGAGTGAGCCATTCCAAAGTGATAGTTAAGCCTCTATTATAAACGCATTTTCATGAATGAAGTTAGATGGCATTCACTTTCAACTCCTCGCTTTTTCATGAAGGATAGTGATTTTCAACGGAATAGCATAATACAGCAAATTAAACGCTACATAAAAGGCAATTTCATCTCAGTTAAAACGATATATCACAGTATAACTCAATTCGAATAATCCCAACTAAAGATAAGATTCATGACTGTTCCCAAAAAATGCTCAATAAATCCCACCAAAGTCCTAACTAAATAACAATTTGCTGGTCCCCTGTTTGACCGATAATTTCCAATTGGCCCGGGGCTACACTCTTATCGTGTCGAATTCCAGCCAGAAACGCCCCGAGCAATTTTATGTTGCCTAAAATAAGTTTTGTGTTAGAACTGAGGTTTGTCCTTGAAAAGTTTGAAGTTTCTCTTTTTTTGAGGTATTAACGATAATAATAGCTCCTCTGACCGATTGCCATGGTGGCCAATCTCAAGAGAGACTAGCCAGCTGCGCAGGAGATATTGTAGTGCGCAAGTGTACGTGCTAACACAGGTGTACTCGTTATTCCTTTATTCTCGTAACCCGATGGGACACGACCGGCGAGAGACCAGGCGCAGGACTGACGGGCTCAACGTGCACTCCGAGGCACGGGGGTGTTCCAACACCGCCAATTTCCAGACTCAGGGCTGTTATTGAGATTTCTTTGTCAATAAACGATAAGAAACTTACCAAAAGCTCAATAAAATAACAATCAATTATTCGAATAATATTACACCTGGGGTAGTACTCTTATCATGTAAGAACCCCAGCGAGGACTGCTTCAACTTCTATTCCATATTTTTTGTTGCCTAAAATAGCAAGTTTTCGTGCAAAACCTAAACGAAGTATGTCTGAGTTTTATCTTCATTATAGGTCCCCACTAGGTCCCAATTGCTCAACTTTTTGGCCGATAATTTCTAAGTGGCCCGGGGGTTACACTTTAAGCAACTCTTTCAGGTCGATCGGATATTCGAGAAAGATAAAAAGGTTTTGTGTAAGAACCACAATTTGCTACTTAAAAGTGTCTCGCTCAGGTTTCCTAACTTAATGATAAAACCTCTTTTTTGACCGATTATTTCCAATGTCCCCGGGGTATTCTTTAATCGATAACGACTCCTAGGTTAGAAAGCTGGGGGGAAATTTGAAGCCAATCGAAGTGTAAGATAAAAAAATCAAGAAAGTTAAAACTTTTTTCATTGAAGGCTTTCCGAGGTTTCTTCATTTATTTAGATAATGTTTTATATAATCTAAAACTAGATAAGAAACAGTTCTATTTAGCCTACAATTCTCACTTGGCCTGAGGTTACCTTATCATATTAGTCCCAACCAAAACGCTGGAGGGTATGTGGTTGATCGAACATTTGCTTGAGATAAGCAAGTTTTGGTATCCAATTAGAAGTAAGATTTGTTAGTGTATTTTATTTATCATCAAGTACGTATACCCCGTACAGTTAGTATTGATAAACTTGAACACGAATTCCTCCCTTATTTCAGTAATAAAAACTCAGAATACATGGAAAATAATAAAGTTGGAAAATTGCTGTAAATGAAAATTAATTTTGTTTTCGCAGCCAGCTGTAATTATAAACGTCCAATTAATAGTGTTTTGTAGGCGAGCCTTTGTAAGATTGTCGTTTCATTTCATATAATTTTCACTCACCGTCACTTAGTTCGAGACAACAACTTAATTTCATTTATAGAAGATCATGAAATCTTTTGCTTCATTTTTAACCGACTTAAAAATAGGAGGAGGTTATCAATTCGATCGTATTTTTATGTATGTTACCGCATATCTCCGGCGTTTATGGACTTTTGCATTCAAAAGAGTAGAGGTCCCATAGAAATTTGGTTAAAGTCTGATCCGAAAATCAACAGAATAAGCTCAGCGGTTGTGGTTTTTTTACATAAGTATATACCAACTAGATTGTGACTGATATATGTGATTACCCTTCACAGGACACTAAAAAGGGAATAATAATGAGATTTTACCAAAAAGTAGAACCAACTTCCTCACCCTAATAAGTAGAAAATAACTTTTATTTAATTTTTGTTGCATACTATACAAAGTCGGTTTATCTATTTCCAATTTAGCAAGATTTTGCACTGACTTTGTATAGATTTCAACAAAAATAAAATAATAGTTATTTTCTACTTTTTGAGCAAGGAAGTCGATTCTACTTTTTGGCAAGAAGTTATTATTTATTCACGCCACAACAGGCCACGAGCCAACCTTATTTCTTAGCCCATGGCGTGACTCCATCAACTGGGTCTGAATTCATTAATATAACAAGGCGATTTTATTACCATAACAATGTAGACGAGAAACAAAAGCATTTCATTTTTAATGCACCTGATAAAATCCTACTAATTTTATAAATGCAAAAATAATCTCGTTTCTTCTTCGTGCCGAAGCGAAATCAATTTAGATTAAATTTTATAGAAAGATAGTTTGAACTCCGAGCAAGGACATAAGATTAGAAAAAGTTTTTTTGTTACATATGGTAAGAACGGGATTTACACGCAAGTGAAACCGCACGCATTTATCAATCGAGGAAAATTAAGGTGTATTATTAATTTGCATTATAGCATTACGCGGGCAATCCTGTTGCTGAAACTTATTTTACAATCTATACTAATATTATAAAGCTGAAGAATTTGTTTGAACGCGCTAATCTCAGGAACTACTATTCCGATTTGAAAAATTGTTTGAGTGTTAGATAGACCATTTATCGAGGAAGGCTATAGGCTATATATCACCCCGATATTCCCATGGGAGCGAAGCCCTGGGGCGCAGCTAGTAAATAATATGCCAAAACCTACAAACCCACTCTGAAGGTTAATTCCATTCAAGACAACTATTCCGATAGGACACATTTAAGTACCATCTTAAACCATAGACAATTTATATACGACGTTGTCCTTGATGTTTTATCTCCTTTGACACAAACAGACCTCTGAGGGTCCGAAAATATCGGATAGCGGTAAACTTTTAACGCATCAAGTGTTTTATCACAAGCTATTGAGTGAGTAAATATCGAGTTTCTCGCTAGTATTCCGAACCGAATTGGAGATTGAAATTGATGACTATTCATAAGCTTCTATTTCAACGAAAATAATTGAATTTAACGTTTGAAATACGATTATTCATTCGAAATAATGATCGTCGAATTTCATTGTGTGTTCATCAAATAAATTAAGTTTAACGTTCTAATAATAATTGTGTCATTATGACATAGACTTTTACCTACGGCCGTTTTCAATAATATATCAAAGATTATTGATAGATTGTTATCTCAGATTAAATGAAATTTGATTGTCAAAAGTTATCCGTCGACAGCATATTGAAATCAAAGTAAGTGCAATTAGATAGATTTGCCTGACTTTAGTAAGCAAAACAAGGGATAGATAGAATATTGAAAACGGCCGTTATTATATTATAATCTAGAGATGGATATTGGATATTACATGCGTGTGTAGCTACCATAAAAACAGTGTGTTACAAAATTTATCGGTTGATAAATCCACTTTATTGAAGTTGAACATGATATAAATTTTCATGATGTGCATTTAAAAAAGGCACGCAAAGATTCTGCTTTTAATCCATATATAAATCTTATATTCTCACGGGGTTATTTGAAAATCCTTCGAATATATAAATTTGTATGTTAGTGTGACTTGGATGTCAATCATCCCGCAACCAATGAACGGATTTTTTATGAAATTTCGTTTACTAGTAGTTGATAGGATACCTTTTATTGATTTAAAGACCCGAACTTAATACGATAGAAGACTAAAGGTAGCTTATTATAAATTACTTATTGTTCCGCGCGGCTTCACTCCCGTAGCATAATGTTCTACCCGCGGCTAGTGTAGTTTACGAATGGTGAAAGAATTTTTAAAATCGGTTCAGTAGTTTTTGAGCCTATTCATTACAAACAAACAGACAAAGTTTTTCGCTTTATAATATTAGTGTAGATATTGTGGTTAAATATTGTAGATAGAGCTTCCTTGCTTGAGAAAAAATGTGATTCATTCCAACAATTTTGTACGAAAAATTAGACCTGTTTTTTTTGTTTATGCATATAGTGTTTTTATATATTTGTAAAAAATCGTACAATAAAGATTTTTAAATAAATAAATCTTATATATAAAAATGAATCGCAAAATGTGTTGGTAAGCGCATAACTCAACAACGACTGGACCAATTTGGACAATTATTTTTTTAAATGTCCGTTGAAGTTCAAGCATGGTTTTTACGGCGAGAAAAATTCGAATAATTACCGGGCCCACGCGAGCGAAGCCGCGGGCGGAAAGCTAGTAATTTATACAAGTTGGTTGTTTTAAATGAAACCAGTTAAAGAAGAGAAAAAGTGAAAAGTAAAGAGAAGCAGCACTCACATAGTAACGGCACTTCTCGACGACCGACACCCTGGAGGCGAAGGTCTCGTTGGTCGCCTCGATCTCCAGCGCGCGTGTCTTCAGGTCCAGGTGGTTCTTCTGGATGAAGTACACGTAGTCCACGCCGATCATCTGACAAAATACATCATTGTCGTCAAAATCATATCATAACATTTACATAAGCTTATATAACCCGTGCGGCAACGGGTGTCGCCACCCCATTTCTATCCGTGGGTGTCGTAAGAAGCGACAGAAGGTAATTCTTTTTTTTTATATCATAGCAGGCACGCGGGGCATGCGATTCACCTGATGTAAATGGACCGATCACAGCCCATGAACATCCGCAACATAAAACTGTCGCAGATGCCTTTTTATCACTGAATAACATTTTCAGCAATAAAAGAGTGGGGCCAAGCTCGCACCTGTGTAAGTACCATCCCCCCTCCCAATAGAAGTTCGACATGAAGCAGTATTGCACTGTGATTCGTACAATGAGCGGGAATGCCTCCCCCATCCTGTTTCACTCCTTTCCCAACTTCGAATTATTAATCCTGTCTTTATCTCCTCCCCTTCTTTCAAGCCGGCTAGGCATCTGTCACACTTTGGTGTTGTGGATGTTCATGGGCTGCGGTCAGTCACTCGACATCAGGTGAACCGCATGCTCCGCTTGCCTGCTATCACATAAAAAAATGAAGGACCATCATAATATTTTAAATTCAAATTGTTTATTTTTCAAATTCGTTTTTATAAGGTCTTTTAAAATGTCATATTATTTTTTTTAATTTACCACCGACTGAAAAAGGATGTTTCGACCGAAAAGAATTTATCGTCTTCAAGAATTGTACACAGTTACTTATTAGAATAATAATTTACACGTTTTATGTAAATCATCACGACGGCTGCAGGAATTTACCGCAGAGAGCCGGCTCTGACAAATGCAAGTCTTTAGATTTATTTGAACAATATGCAAACTAAATTTCTTTATGCACGCTATTTCGGACCTTAGTGCCAAACTTGTGACCTAGATCTGTCGTGAGGTAACAGAAAAAGAGCAAATCCAATTGCAAGATTTAAAAAATAAAGGCGATATTATTACGAATGACATTGATCAATAGTTTTACCGAAATGACTAGGTTGAGGTTCCCAATCTGTGCGTCGCAGGAAGCATATAGTGTTGTGGGTTTTTTATTTCTTCCCTTCATCCCATTGATTATACGTCCCCTTAATCATATTTGAAGCTAGAACTCGCTGACGCTAGGGCGTCTAAACATATAACTAAACTCGTAATTTTGTCGCTGATTGAAAAAGATTGGGTACCCTTGGACTACCTCATTTATACAAGTGTCGAGTAAGCCTTTTTTGACAGCGCCGCAATGTGCCAGCAAATACAATTTCACATCATCAATAGTTATTGAGTAGAGGGTAAAAAGGGAAGAAACAAACATTGTTTCGCATTTATAATATAAGATGGGATGTACCTGATTATACATCGAGGTTTTAAAGACAACAGAAAAAAATGTACTGTTATATTTGCGTATCAATCATGCCTCAACTACTGAACGGATTTTGATTAAACTTCGTACACAGATAGGCTATTAGTTAGGGTATTAGTATTGTATAATTTTAGCAATAAAATATATGACCTAGTTGTCTTCGAGAGATCCTAATGAAATAATTCACGTAGTCGGTAAGTACGTCTACCCCGGTTGATATTACGTCAGCGCATTAAAACTAATTATCATTTACCTAAGGGACAACTATAATGTAACCAGCGCTGAGGATAGTATGAGTACTTATTAAACAGCTGAATGCTAATTATGTCTGAAACACTAATAAACTAGGGTATTTATATTTTGAGAGGCTTAGACCATTTTTGAAGACTTGAATTTTATAGAGTCAAATAATTTTAGTGTCGACTTTTATCAAAGTTTTTAAGGTGTTTTACATGCCGTATTCACAAACAATACTTGTGTAAGTGACATAGCAACACTATGCAACGTAAAATATTTCTCAGGGCGTTCCAAATGATAGTTTTTAATTAAATAAAAATAAGAATTAATTTAAACGCCAAATGACAAACCACTCAAGTATCCTCTCTGAGCAGCTTTCTGTCCTGTGCGTTGTGAGAACTCATAGTATTGTAAATACGTGTGTCAGCCATTTTGTTTTAAGGACTAACATACGTTATTTATCTAAAACTCCACGATACATTTGCCAACTATCAACTGACAGTGATATTTATGTATACCGGTATAAGTGCATGCAGTGCTTGATTAATTTTGCAAATATATGCGAACTTGTTATAACGTGGAGTGGTCACCTTCCAACCTTCACTGTCAGGTAGCTGACACGTGTTAATGCATAGAATACACTACATTTAAAGCAAATACAATATCTCTTCTGTTTGCGTTTTGGCTCATTAATGGGGGCATAAGGACTTTCACTAATACTAAAGAAAAGTACCTTAAATAGCTGTTAATTTAACCTGAAATAGTGAGATAGTCTCGTATGTAAGCAATCTAACACCTGTATTCTAAGAAGTTACTTTAATTTTACTTCCACTCAGGCTACGTCAAATATGACGTATGACGACAATCGAAAATTCATAACATAAAAATATAATATTTCAATAAGTAGATAACACGAATGGAGGTGTTAAATTTTCTTCTCCGAAATTTTCATAACGTGAGTGGATGTGAGTTAGTAGAGTTCTGACTCAGTATGTAAATTTTCGTTGACAGAGGTTGAGTGAAGTCGAGGAATGCTCGAGGAACGTATACGGGTGTAACAGTTGAACGATCTCTCCTTAGTGGTTTTAATGTTAACAAAACTTCTACAAGAGATACGCGCCTGGTGGTAATTGTCGTCGGTGACGAATCACTCTAATCGCTCTGCTCCAGCTAACTGCGATGCGAATTACGGCGCGGTATGCGGCGAGGCGAGCGATGGGCGATGACAACAAGTGTAAGACGATGTGTGAAGGTGGCCACAGAACGGTAACCGCTCAGCCACAGCTTCTGGCAGTGCGAGTTGAGGCGCGGCGGGCGGCGCGATGAGCTGTGACCGCAATACTTACCAGTACATTTGTTTAATTCGCACATTGCACCGCAACGCAATACGTATTGCCGGTAGCTGTGGCCTTCGTCATAGATTGTCTTACATTTGTTTTCAGAGACGACCCGATTGGCGCAGTGGATTTATGTATGCATTTACAAAAAAAGTGGTATTTTCTTTCGTTAAAAAAGTATGTTAAAGTATGTCTATCAGTCATCTAGTTTCCATAGTACAAGCTTTGCTTAGTTTGGGACTAGATAGCGTTGTGTTAAATGTCCAAAAATATTTCTTATTTATTATTTCAGCGATCACCGCTTGCCGCGCTGCAAACCGGGCCACAATGGCATCAGTTAGCTACGACTGAACGGTATTACAAATAGTATTTGGCAATAGTTTTACCCGTGTGGCGACGGGTTAGAATACATGTGTCGCCACCCCATTTCTACCCGTGGGTGTCGTAAGAGACGACTGAGGGTAATTCTGCTGCCCAACATCTGCAGCAATAAAAGAGTGGTAGCCGAGCACTGCACGAGTGGGCCAAGCTCGCACCGGTGTAATTACCACCCCCCAGCAGAAGATCGGCGTGAAGCAGTATTGCACTGTGTTTCGTACGGTGAGCTGGTGCCCGGAGGCCTGTATTCCCATCCCATTCCTCTCCCGTCCTGTCCTACTCCTCTCCCAACTTCCTATCATTAATCCTCTCCATTTCCTCTCCCTTTCCTTCAAGCCGGCAGGGCATCTGCGACACTATGTTGCAGATGTTTATGGGCTGCGGTCAGTCACTTAACATCAGGTGAACCGCATGCCCCGCTTGCCGGCTATAACATAACATAAAAAAAAAAAAGTTTTGCTACCACATCCCTTGATGATTCTGTATACAAACCTTCTTCAACAGATACGGCGCCTCCACGTTCAGCTGGCACCGCCTGGTGGTGTGCCGCTGGGAGTCATCCGCCGTCCAGCTGTCGTCGGTGATGACGCACTCCAGCACTACTGGTATCTGGGGGCAGTTCGGGAACCGCCTCTCGTATGCCTGGTGACAATGGAAATTGAACCTTAAGATAAAGGGTTGAGAGTCGTTTTCCAAAATTAGACAAGTGTATTAGTAATCACATTAGTGAATCAAATTAAATATATCACAAACTTGTAATATTATAACCGGATGAATAATTCGATGAAAAAATAAATATAACAGTAATCTGTAAATATAAAATAGAAATCTAACTAAATCTATTTTGAGTAAAATAATACATCAAAAGTAGTAATATTTTGTATGCTTGTAGGTAAAAAAGAGGCTTAAAACCAGATCGTAATTATATCTACTGTCTCTCATGAGAAAGTTGTCACGTTATCTTTTTATTAAAGCTTTCTTTCCTTATATCGTTTAAAAAGTAGATTTCGTGAACATTTAATGAATGACAAAAGATTTCGCATTTTCTTATCTATGATCTGAACAGAATTTTGTTAAATGATTTCTATGATATTAAAGTACTTTCATGTTTTCTTATTTTGTTATAGGCCTTAAATTAACATTATCTAAGTGAAAAAGAACATTCTTTTAGCGACATCACTAATAAAAGTGAGAATCGTCTATTACTGTATGTAAATTTTTGTTTTTTTTTTTCATTTAGTGTATTGATAAGACAATAAAGCAATGTATCACAATTGACTACAATCTTTTAGAATTAAAATGTGCACTAACGAACGATGTTACTTGCATGATCTATGAATTAATTATTATTTTCTCATGTAAATAACCATGTTGAAATGAGAAATAAAGTTCTTTAAACATTATATAATATATCTTATTTCCTACTCCTAATACTGATTCTAATGATAACCTTCCTTATCTAACAAATCATATTATACGCCATGTAAGTATAAAATATTTTATTTTACATTATATACCGAGTGATTTCCAAGCAGTCTTAAAAAAAAATAGGGGGATTTAAGTTAAAAAAAATTAATATAGCATTAAATTATTCTATAGACTAATAACTTTTCCCTAATGCGCAGGGTTCGGGCAAGCTCCAACACAATCCTCAAAATGAAAGGCTCAGGTTGGATTGCCCCTATATTCGACACTGCTCCCTTCATCACGTCCCATGCTTACCGCAGCATAGAAAATTTTGATTTAAATCGATTTTATTTGTATTATTTTTATTTTTATTTTATTTCAAAATTTAATCTTTGATCTTTGAATTCAATAATAGTTATTTGTAAAATTTTATTAATATCGATTTAAATGTATGTAATATTCGTATTTGTGAATGATTTTTACTATGGATCCTGTTGTCTGAAATAAAGTGATTTTATTTTATTAAATAAATAAACACCCAGGACATCCATACCGAGCAGGGAGGCGAGCATATAAATATGTGATTTCGATAGCTACAGGCATATAAACGAACGTCAGTAACCAGGAAATGGCTACGAAAGCGAATACATCGACGGAACTGCACGCTGCCTTCAGGTGATCCAATTTTGGGATTCTCGAAGCCAAATTTCAATATTTTATTAGATTAGATACATACACATTTGGTTTAGGAATGTGGTTATTCTGAATAAGGACTAAACCTAGTTAATCTATACTAATATAATAAAGAGAATTTGTTAGTTTGTTTGTTTGTAGGCTACGAAACTACTGGACCGATTTGGATGAAATATTGTACAGATATTCTTTGAAAGCCTAGAAATGACATAGAATAGTTTTTAACCTGAAAATCCTACGGGAACGGGATATATACGCGGGTGACACTGCGTGCGTCAACTAGTTATACACGTAACATCAAAAAACGACTATGTTTTGAAAATAAAAAGCGTCAATAGTCAAGAAAGCGACTAGTGAAAGTTCTCAGGATTGAGAATTAGGAAAACTACTTATGGCCGTTTTCTATTGAAAACTGAAAACATACTTGATACATTATTATGTATCAGAGATTATGGATAAATTGTTATGTCTTGGGAATATTTAAATAAAAGTAAGTGCAAATAGATATGTCTGACTTTAGTAAGCAAATCAAGGGATAGATGGAATATCGTAAACAGCCGTTAGTAAAGAAGAGTTAAATAGTCACGTGCACTTTCACACGCCGCCGTTTTATGGATAGATCGAATCTAGGGACCTCTACCAAAAAATATTCCAAGACCTTGGTAAAAACCGTCCAATAACGACGTTTTAATTAACGTCTTTGTAGCCTTCGAAATATTAATCGAATAATAACAGCGTCGAGACAGAATTCAGGATAAATTATCAAAGTATGTAACGCTTTACTGAAAATTATACCTTTCAATGAGAGCGGTAATTATTGGAGGACATGAAATTATTATTATAGATTATGTTTAGTCCATGTGTCGTATGCAGGTGGCATTGTAAAATTACAAAGGTACTACCGAGGATTGAAATTTAAACATGATTTAAAAAGGTCAGAAAACAATACAGCTATTACGGAAAGAAGCGATGCAAGTAAAATTAAAATAGTGTTTCATCTTATCTTTGGACTGTGGTACATAACTTCGCAAAATGTTATTCTAATTAGGAGTATAATCGATTTTTTCAAAAATTCAATGATGCAGTTTCTTTTCATCAAAATGGGCTAAAAATTTTGCTATCGTTATTATTAAATCATATAAAAAAATTCTGTGGTTAAAAAGCCTTGATAAGTTAATTATCCTCGTTGATAACTGAACACTTTATATTGGTTTGTATATAACGTATTAATGACTTAGAGACTGTACTTAATGGAAGATTGTTAACAGCCACATACATCATAAAAACTTCATTAAGGAGATTTAGTGTTGTTATGTATTATCAGGCATGTGATAAGCACTTAATATTTTATGAAGGACTCAAGCAATGTTTCGGCAAAGTTAGACCAAGTTCGAACCGAGCAAGTACAAACGACTAGTGACCGAGATCAGTTCCTTCTCATCTCTCATCAGGCAAGCGGAGCATGCGGTTCACCTGGTGTTAAGTAACTGACCGCAGCCCATGAACATCAACGACGAAGCGCCGCAGATGCCTTACTGGCTCAAAGGAAGGGAATGGAATGAAGAGAAGATTAATGATAGGAACTTGGCAGAGGAGTGAGAATAGGATGGGAGAGGAATGGGATGTGAATACAGGCCCATTATATCTCTGTCTTTCCAACCAATTCCCTTTATCAATATCATCACTAATCTTATACTTGCATGCTACGACACTTCTAATGTTACGGTTGTTATGGCATGACGAACAATTAAAATCATGTGATCTAAGGCTCAGTTTCTATCAAAATAAAACGGATCATTTTATTTACGTATAGTACAATACTACTTTGCGTAATTCGAAAGCGTATGTGTTATAAACGTGGCGTTAACATAACTATCTTATTGTATTTGATTATGATTGGTTGATTATAACCCTTATCGGCCCTAAGGTGCATTCTAACACTGACAGGGCCTAACAGAAATGGTGTTTAGAGTATTAATTGCATGCAAATTGACCCAATTTTCAAACCATGGATCAGTCATTCCCCAGTCAATGCCAGGTTAACTTTGCTATTGGGGCATCTAAACAATAGTAAGTAGAGAGTAAAGGAATAGAGTGCACCTGTGTTCACGCGTACACTTGTGCTGTATAATATCTCCTGCGCAGCTGGCTAGTCTCTGTTGAGATTGTCCACCATGGCCAACATCGGTCAGGGGAGCTATTATATTATAAACAATAGTAAAGTGGGACTTTCCACTGAACCGACTCGGCCTTCGCCAGCGGATATGAAATCGATGTTACGACAGAGTTACTGACAGACGTACATGCGTGCGGTGTTTACGAGGAATTCATTGTAATGTTCTTAACACAGTGTTGCGTAAAACTGTACTGATATAGACAGAGGAAGATCCTTGGACGTGAAGAGTATTCTCGGGAGTAACGATTTGAGAAATTCCTTCGTCGTTCTTCTCAGTGAACACTGCTGAATCGGTGGTAAATGAAAAAAAAATATGTATGTGACGTTTCAAAAAAGCCAATTTGGAAAAATAAACGATTTGAATTTGAATTTTCAATTTGAAAGGTACATTTTGGCGATAAAGAAACCGTCCTTAAAAATCGGAAATATACTCTTCTAAAAGTACCTTCCAGCTTTTTCTATCGTGAGGAAATCCTGCACGGATACCTGGCTGCATCGCGGGAAGCAGTCAGGTTATGTCAGACTGCTCCTGACTAAAACCTCACGGTGGCCTTCTTCTGTGCAAGAGATCGGAGGACCCGGGATCTCCAAAAGGAACTCTGTACGCCCAACGACCACTCTTTATATCTGGTTTAGATATAAGTCGATCGACAAATAGATTGTGCGAAAAGTGAGCTCTGTGTAATAAAAGAATAACAACCGAATTACACATGAATAACATTATTTATACAGATTTTCCTCCCAACTATCTGAACTGAAATATCTATTTACTCTGTAAGTTACGTGACAGCATAAATATCTGTGAAAAGTAAATTCTTCGAACATTCGCAAATACTTAGAGAGATTACAGATGGAATTAAAGACCGGCGTAAGTAAACATTTGCAGCATTGTAATTCAATCGGATAGCTTTTATTGGCTAAGCTTTAAATCCTGTCCCGTGCCACGGCTGACGTAAACAAGACTTTAATCCAATACAATGTATTTTCTAATAGCTTCCATCCCGCGGTTTCGCTCACGTGGACTACAAAGTTGGTCCAGAAGTGAGTCCTACTTCAGATCTCGTTAAGTATTTGTTTTAATAAAGTTGTATTCAATTTTGAAATGCCTCTTTTTCGCCAATTATTTTTACCTTTCCGTCACTTGAATAGTGTCACCCCAAATAATATATTTTTAGTCAAAATGATAATATAGCCTATAAGTTATAAGTAGCCGTAGTTAAAAGCTACCACCGTAAAAAAATAAACCAAGCGTGTCTATGTTTTGAAGAGGCACAAACAGAAAAACATATATTTAATAACCATAATCCTTTGTCTGTTAGGTACAAATCTTGTAGCAGTTATACTTTTCAAAACAAAATATACAGAAATGGTCTGGTTACTGTTTTATTACATGTGACGTCACGTGACGTCACAATTCCTAGATCGCGATGTTGAAATATTTTCGTCGCTAAGCATATACAGGGTGTCCCAAAATTCAACGATAATACGGCACCAGGTGGTGGGCCTACTCATAACTACTTGAGGAAAAATAAAATAAAAATTCAATCTAACTTATTTTTTAAATTATAAAGAAAAAATGATTTGCTTCAAAAAATTTCACCTACTAAGACATTTTTTGTTACCATGTCCACAGTTTTACTAATATTTCTAACTTTTCTTTTGTATTGGAAACTTAAGTAGCACTGCTATCCACCACAATCATTTAAATACCCAGAATGCATGTAGTTTTTACATAAAAAGCAATTGAAATTGTATTTTTCTCTAAAATTTGGAAAGATTTTAACTTTCAGTCAACTTTGATTCATTGTGGTGTAAAAAAAATGTATTGTCACCACTATGGCAAGTCTTATCAAAAGTTGGCGCATCTATTCAAGATTATAAAATGGTAAAATACTTTTATAAAACTAGCAATAAAAATCGTACAGGTCTATGCAAGAGTTAAGCAAGAGCAAAAAGTTGAAAACGACTTTTACTAATCAACTTTTTCTATGAGGCCAAAACAGTAATTGTTCTTTAAAAGAGGTCGAAGGAATTAAAACCAAACAATTTTACATTTATTTTGTTGCATTATTAACCTTAAAGTAAATGTAAAATTGCTTGCCACCGGCATTAATACAAGCACGAAATCGGCTTAAAAAAGATCGTTTTATTTGTCGTGCATATCCTTTATCATTGATTTGATTTCAGATGGTAGACCACCCTCTGAAAACGCTCGATGCACATTAATAAATACTCGATTATAAGGGTATCTTTCAGCGTTTGGGTACCTTTTGAGTTACTCCATAAATGAGATGCATAATAGCATATCACAACGATGTGTAGGGTACCGGCATGCTAAACGGTTCAAAATATGCAAAAACTCCAGTTCACACAAGCAGAGTTCAAGATAATACCAAGTACAGTTCAGTAAGCAGATCGCTTAATCCAGTCCAAAAATCAAAGCCAAAAATACGAAACTTTGCACAATAAATAAAGGATTATAGCGTACTGATTTGAAAACAGTAATTAATCTTTTGTAATTTAGGAATTTCTCAGTAAAAAGTATTAATGTTAACAATTTATGAAGATTGATTCTTCTCTTTAAAAATAGTTAGAATGGTTGTCCTGGCTGATTTCCTATGTTATTTTACCATTTTATAATCTTGAATAGATTCGCCAACTTTTGATAAGACTTGCCACAGTGGTGACCATACATTTTTTTTACACCACAATGAATCAAAGTTGACTGAAAGTTAAAATCTTTCGAAATTTTAGAGAAAAATACAATTTCAATTGCTTTTTTTGTAAAAACTACATGCATTCTGGGTATTTAAATGATTGTGGTGGATAGCAGTGCTACTTAAGTTTCCAATACAAAAGAAAAGTTAGAAATATTAGTAAAATTGTGGACATGGTAACAAAAAATGTCTCAGTAGGTGAAATTTTTTGAAGCAAATCAATTTTTCTTTATAATTTAAAAAATAAGTTAGATTGAATTTTTATTTTATTTTTCCTCAAGTAGTTATGAGTAGGCCCACCACCTGGTGCCGTATTATCGTTGAATTTTGGGACACCCTGTATATACCACTTCTAAACTTCAATCCTCGGGGCCTACTCTATATTCATGCGCGAATGTATTATATATTTTGTATTGTTACCTCTTGATGGAACTGCATCTTGATTCTATTTGGTCTAATTTGTAATGAAATTATTGATATAGTGTAGAAAATATACAACTGTGGAACTAATGAAGTGTTTTTTTTGTACAAATCAGTATGTCCAAGAATCATAACACGCCAAAAATATCGGCTCTGTCCAGGCCACGTCCTTGGCATTGCTGAGCGAGCGCCGAAATTTATCTAAGTAGAAAAATAAACAAGGCACGTTTGTAAAGTCGGTTATTTTGTAAACATGCTGTAACAGACCCGGTTTTTGCGAAGACCGTAAATAGATCTGAGAATGTTCAACAATTTCATTTAATGGATTAAGAGTTTGTTGATTGATAGGCATAAGAGATCAGGTGTAGCTTTTATCGGAATAAAAACGAACATAAGAAAATTTAAAATACCCACGACGCTAAGAACTTAAAAGGTAATTGGAAAAAGAATAGAATAATTAAAAAAAAAACACCGAATAAAATAATTTTTGTAACGAGATGATTCTACTACCTACTGTTTGAAAAATAGATATAATTTTCACAAAACCCACGACGCTAAAAACTATAAATGTAATTTGAAAAAGAATCAAATAATAAAAAAAGACACCGACTTAAATAATATCGTAACGACCACCTCGTTCTAGTACCTACTATTATGTTTGAAAAAAGCCTTCATATAGAAGAGGATACACTGTGAGCTGTGACGCCTTAAACCAATTAGAGTATAAACTGTTAAATTAGAAATCGTCAACATCGTGTACATAAAGTAATTGATGGAGCATTTTAAATACCAATAAATAAATTTATGGACGCATTTCCGTTGCACAGTAAAGATTAAATTTAGAGGAATTTTCCTCTAAGAGACCTTCGATGAATGCTATTTTAAGACATCGAAAATCATCGTGAAGGACTAAAAGCTTCGACCTTTGCTAAAATCGCAGCATCACGTAAACCAAATAAGCCGACAAGCAGTCACGACTCACGACCTCATAAAATATCGATACACGTAATAGGATTAACAAAATATATTTCGTCAGGTTTCCCATACACGTGGTCGCTTTGTACGCGCGTGACACTATAATATTTTACGTTATTAATTGTGGAGCATTAACAAAATTAAGGCTCATATCAATAAAAATACTTAATGTAAAATTATCATTATTTTACGTTATTGATTGTGAAGCATTAACAAAATTAAAGCTCTTATCAATAAAAAATACTTAAAATAAAATTATCATTATTTTACGTTATTGATTGTGGAGCATTAACAAAATTAAGGCTCATGTCAATAAAAAATACTTAAAATAAAATTATCATTATTTTACGCCCCTATATTCGACACTGCTCCCTTCACTACGTCCCATATTTACCGCAGCATAGAATATTCTGACTTTATTTGTACGATTTTTTATTTTATTTTATTTCAAATTTAAATCTATGAAAAGAATAATAATATTTGCATTAATTAATTGAAATTTATGTATTGATTTGTATTATGAAATGATGTTGTCTGAAATAAAAGGATTTAATTTTTTTATTTTATTTTATTTTTTAATATGTTTACTTTCATTAACAAAATTTATGGGAATTGCGTATAAGGTACACAAATAATATATACTGTATGTTTTCAACTCGTGGTAAGTATTTCAAAGCACTAGGCATGAACTAACGGTAAATACACAGGCTAGTACGGCAGATAGAATAATAGATCGAATTGGGTCAAGACCGGAATGGGCGCAGACGTCCCCTCGTTTCTATGTAATTTTCGCGACTAAAATCCAAAAAATATTTTGCCAGTTTCAGAGCCTCATTATACATCTACCATCAACGTTTTATGTTTACAATTATCTATACATATAATAAAACAGTAACCGAACCATTTCTGTACATTGAATATTTTTCAAAAAGAGTAATTGGTATGCAACATGTATGTTCTATAGATACCAAAACCATGGTTAGAATTTTTTTTCTGTTTGACTGTTTGTCTGTTTATCTGTTTGTCTGTTTGTCTGTTTATCTGTTTGTCTGTTTGTCTGTTTATCTGTTTGTATGTGCGTCAATCACGTAATAACCACTGGGCAGTTTTTGATAAAATTACACATGCTGATAGACCAATATTAGGTGCAGCTTATAGGCTACATTTTATTTGAAAAAATATATTTTTGGGGTGGCTCTCCATACATGTAAAGGGAGGGTAAAAAAATAAATTCACGAATACATCATTAAATGAGGTGTCATTAGATAGGTCTTTAAAAATGAAATCAAGGTTTCTAAATGCGTTTTTCGCTAAAATAAATATTTTTTGAGATATATGATATATATAAAGTCGTGAAAAAATCATACCACGTGACAATGTGAGATTTTGGTTGAGTTGTGGACATGCCTTTTTAGTAATCTTAACGTATAGATTAAGACGTTAAACACTCAATAACCTTCAAAAAATAACTAACTCTCTGCCCGCGGGTTCAGTAGCGTGGGCTTCAATTTTTTGTATTTTGAAGAGGCGCGCGCTCTGTGAGATTTTGGTCAAACCTATTTCATAGAAAATTATAAAAAAACTATAGCATATATCACTGGTTCTGCGATCGTCTGCGATTTTTTTAAACTTTTCTTGTGCTCCTATAAAAACACAGAAATTAGTAGCTCACGCGTGCGAAGTAGCGGGCGGAAAGCTAGTACAATATAAATATAGCTTGCAATTCCAAGTCACTATCTTTTGATAAAGAAATAAATTAAATATGTCCTTCAACTCTTAATACTGTAAAAAAATATATAAAATACATTGCCTACGATTTATTTTCAATTCAATGTATTCTAAGAAAGAAATAAACCAAATGTTCAACAAAAATCCTAAAAAACTGAGAGAAAAACATATTTAGTTACAAAAACGTGCGTCACGAGGATTTCACGCATCTTTAACCCCGTGAGTTCAAAAGTCAGGTCAAGCCGTCTGAGCCTAAGCTGGATTACGGCTTTTAATGCCCTCGCCAGCTTACAGGGCGTTCCCGGGGCATTAGCGTTGAGTGCGCGTCACATCGTCATTGTTAACGATATCAGTACGTGGTATCAGAGACGCCTCAAAGCCTTATGTGAGGCATTCGAGGATTTAAAATAAGTATCGGTACACTGCTTTTGTTATATGGCTCTCATATAGGGCAAACGAGCTGGCGGGTCAACTGATGGTAAGTGATCACCGCTGCCCATAAGCACTCGCAGTCCCAGAATTGCGCGAGTATTGCCGGCCTTTTAAGTGGGGGTAGGTTCTTCTCTTGGAGGTCCCCATGTCGTAGGTGTTCGGAAACACAGAAGATGGTAAACAATTCTACATATCAGTAGTTTGCGGCGGAAAATCGCGTTTGAAGCATACTGTACTAGACCGCCAACTGTCCAAGTGGTTTTACCACTGTGCAAACTACCGATAAGAACAAAACACAGGAATTTAAGCATTTTTATTATGAGGAATAGTTCTCTTTTGACTACAGAGCATTAAAAAAGTCACTACGTAGAAAACTTTCTGTCCATCTTCAGATCAATGCAGTTTCAACGAGAATTCCGACTGGTGTCAATCGTGCTGCATCCAATTCTTGGGATGTTCCACAGGATATTATCAGAATTCTGTGCCGAGATTGATGAACGTAACATATAAATCCTTCTTTTTCCTTAACTACAATCCCATATTCTGATTCTTGACTCATAAAACTTAATTTATCAACGATTTAGTTAATTTGTAAAGTTCAGTCCACTATTTTAATTCAATGTTAACTACATTATGTGCCAGAACCCTACAGCTAAAACACGTCATCTTTCTATCCAACAGTTCGTATCTTTAACTCGCCTTTAGACTCGAGAATCTACAACTTTTTTCCAGAATCCAACGAGTCTTATTGTACTGATGAAACACTATCACACGTAAACAGAATACACACAATCCCACACACGCACACATTATTCATGCTGTTTATGTTTTTTGTTTTATGTTAATTTTATTGGATTTTAACTTGTAATTTCAATCTGTCTGTTTTGCTTTGATTTATTTTAATATGAATTGTAATTGTACTGTAATGTATTTTAATTATAATTTGTATTTTATGTTCATTAAAACTTAATTTAATTTTCTATTAAGTGTTAATCAACATTGGATCTAATTTTATTCATATTTATAGAGCTATAAATAGTATACACATTCAACTACATAATTTAGTTATTTCTAAAGTATTTGAAGAATCCCAAAATACAGTAGTCTGGGTACTGCGTCATCTTTTGCTATCTCTAATACATCCATTATTTCTTACTAGCAGCGCCCCGCGGTTTCACCCGCGTAGCTTCTGATCCTGTGGAAACTCAGGGATTAAAAGTAGCCTATATGTTATTCTGATGTATAAGCTATATTGTGGCAAAGTTTCATTCAAATACATTCAGTAGTTTTTACGTGAAAGAGTAACAAACATCCATACATCCATACTTACAAACTTTCGCCTTTATAATAGTAGTATGATACTGTAACTAAAGACTTATACATTCTCTCCGTTCTTCCCCACAATCCTTATTATGATAGTTTTTCTTTTGATTAAAGAAACTAAACGACCTTTCCAGAATGGAACACGACTACTAGATAAATCCAGTCCAAGCCAGCTATCCCATCAGCAATCGGGCTGCATCGTCCCGTGCGACCTTCCTGCGTTAATTGAATGATTGTGTATCGATTATAAGGCCCGGGGGACGTCACACACTGTGAACTCTGACATTCGATGATCCGAACAACTGTTCTGTCGCTCCGATATTCATTATTATGACACGTAATTCATAAAGTTAATGCGAATTCATTAACGGCTGTTTTCAATATTCTATCTATCCCTTGTTTTGCTTACTAAAGTCAGGAAAATTTATCTATTTGCACTTACTTTGATTTCAATATGCTGTCGACGGACAATCTATCCATAATCTTTGATACATTATTGAAAACGGCCGTTAGTAAGCTAACGTATCATCGATTTCGCACATGATCAATTATTTTGTAATTCAAAGCTCTAAGTTACTTCATTTGGAAAATTCCAGGCCATTAAGAATTTAACAATACATTATGTAGGAATTGTTAAGTAAATTATTTGTACGAAAATTAAACTAAGTCCTCAGGGTATCTCGCCATAATATAGCCAAGCCTAACTATACAAATAACGTATAGCTGAAGAGTTTGTTTGTTTGTCGGTTTCAATGCGCTATTCTCAGGAACCACTGGTATTTTTTGAAATAATCTTTTCTTGTTACAGAGACCAAAAATAAAGGACGGCTATAGGATATATAAAAGTATGGAAGGGAAGTCGTGTATTACAGCTAGTATTAAAACACTTAATTAAACGCAGGCAAAACCCTTTAGCAATAGCAATTTCAATTTGAAATTAACTGGCTTGCGGTCACTGGTAAACATGGAATTACGCTCAATCTCGGATTAATACTGAATATTCGCCTTTATATGACCTTAATATAAAAGCATTTAATTTCAAAATTTATGGATCTGTTATCATTATAATAAAAATAAAAAAGTTATTCACTACCACAGACTTAACTTACATTTTTATGCTCCTTTTTTCTATTTATTTTGGGGGTCTTTACTCGTAGAATATGTCAGCCCTTTTTTTATATTTATTTATTTATTTTTATGTTACAGCAGGCAAGCGGGGCATGCGGTTCACCTGATGTTAAGTGACTAACCGCAGCCCATAAACATCATCAGCCCTTAATACATTACATTACATTAGGTACTTATCAATATATCTATAAGTACTTATGAATAGATCAATATATATTTATTCTGTGGGAGTCAGGAGCCTGAACTTGGTAAATCCTGTGGGAGACCAGGTGACGTACCTGGCTTCCCCTCTACAGTTTAGTTGTAATAATGTGAACATACGTTTTAACAGGAGTATTAATACTATTATATCTCCGCAAGTACATTAAAAACCAACATCTAGTAAGGAATTTGTTACACGGCGGTCCGTTTTTTGCATCACAAAACTTGTTATATGAGTCTTCTATATGTTATAAATAAATTTTAACATGGCACTTTTAACTAATTGCGAATTTTATTACTCGAGTGAGTAGTATTTAATTTTATTTGAAAATTGATGATCCATCATAATTTACATTATTTGTATGACTATAAACCAACAAGTACGTATTAAAGTTAGTAAATTTAAATATTTATTTAAAGTTAAATTACTAGCTACTGCCCGCTGTTTCGCTCGCATGAAATACGGTGCCTAGAAATCACTAACGGCCGTTTTCAATAATGTATCAAAGATTATGGATAGATTGTTATGTCAAATTATATGACGTAAGATTGACAAAATTCATAGCAAAGGCTATCCGTCGATAGGATATTGAAATCAAAGTATGTGCAAATAGATAGATTTGTCTAACTTTAGTAAGCAAATCAAGGGATAGATAGAATATTGAAAACAGCCGTAAAAGTATCCTATCCTAATCTAGCCAATATCCTATTTATATACAAAATTTCATCCAATTATGTTAACGGTAGTTTCGGCGTGATTGACAAATAAAGTTCAAACATGCAAACTTTCACATTTATAATATTAGTAGAAAGTAAGACTTCTGTGACCTTGAATAATATAGTTTTTGCAGTATGAGAATGGATGGGTTTTTATAGCTTTTTATTCAAGAGTTGTCGGGATACTTTAATAAGTAAATATTCAGGGACATTAAACACTACGGCATCTAGTCCCAAACTAATCAAAGCTTGTATTATGGAAACTAGAGAACTGATTGACATACTTAAACATACTTTTTGTTAATACAGAAAAATACAATGTAAATCATTTTCTACTCGTGGGGATCGAACCCACACCCTCCAACCCAAAGGACCATTACGATATCCACTGCGCCAATCGGGCCGTCAAAATCACTTGTCGCTTTTTCTAGAGAACCTTATTAAGAAATATAAAAACTTGAAAAAAGCTACAGTCCACGCGTCCGGAAAGATCTCAGTCACGCGACGGCGCAGCTATTTTTTTTTAATTGCAACCTCAAAACCTACATACCATATGGTCTATCCACCTCATTACTCAAAAACCAAAACCGATCATTTCCCACGGGGATCAGCCCAGCTGTTGGACAACAGGCAATCGAGTCTCGCATGTCTAAGACCAATTAGATGGTCCCAAGAACGTAAACATCTTTAAACTTTGCCATTCAATTTATTAAATGTTTGGGTCAAACCAATTTGGTGTAATGTCTTATTTTTTGTAATAGCTCTTCACTCATACGTTAATCTCATAATTGGTCCTATTTAAAGAATTCATATACACGAGTAAGAATCGTTAATGAAGATTCATAGAGCTTGAAGATCGTAATTTACCTTGACTAACTGACAATGATAAACAACATAAAATCAAATTTAATATGATTGATGAGTAACATCAACATTATGCGATTATTTATACATAATATATTCCTAAGGTCCTATGAAAGTCCCTAATGGAATAAGAATATAATTGTGTAAATGTAAATGATGTTCTAAAAGCGCCTGGAAAGAGGCCTTCTTGGAAAATAAAAATTTTGACTATTGACTTTAATTGTAAATAAATAATAACTCCGATAACATTAGGTTTTTAAAGAAATAGAGATAACAAAATTAGAAAACTTTATAAATGGGATCACTCTATTTTGTAACTCAGATTTATAGTTTTTTAATCTGGAAGACTTCAGATTTAGTTGCCAACGTTCCAAAATATGACATTTATAAAGCATGAATCTATACATATAATAAAGCAGTAACCGAACCATTTCTGTACATTGAATATTTTTCAAAAAGAGTAATTGGTATGCAATATGTATGTTCTATAGATACCAAAACCATGGTTAGAATTTTTTTTTTCTGTTTGTCTGTTTGTCTGTTTGTCTGTTTATCTGTTTGTCTGTTTGTCTGTTTGTCTGTTTGTCTGTTTGTATGTTCGTCAATCACGCAATAACCACTGGACAGATTTTGATAAAATTTCACATGTTGATAGACCATAATTAGGTGCAACTTATGGGCTACATTTTATTTGAAAAAAATATTTTAGGGATGGCTTTCCATACATGTAAACGGAGGGTAAAAAAATAAATTCGCGAATACATCATTACATGAGATGTCATTGAATAGGTCTTTAAAAATGAAATAGAGGTTTCTAAATGCGTTGTTTGCTAAAATAAATATTTTTTGAGATATACGCTTCTAAAGTCGTGAAAATGTCATACCACGTAACAAATTGAGATTTTAACTTACTCTAAACGTATAGGTTAAGACGTTACAAATACTCAATCAATTATTAAAAATCTTCAAAAAATAACAAACTCTTCGCCCGCGGCTTCACTCGCGTGGTCTACAATTTTCTGTATGAAAGAGCGCGCGCGCAGTGTGAGATTTTGGTCAAACCTATTTTCATAGAAAATTATAAAAAAAACTATACACATTCGCATAAATCAACGGCCTTGCGACCATAATTTTTTTAAACTTTTGTTGTGCTCCTCTAAAAATACAGAAATTAGTAGCCCACGCGTGCGAAGCCGCGGGTGGAAAGCTAGTCTATACATATAATAAAAGAGTAACCGAACCATTTCTGTACATTGAATATTTTTCAAAAAGAGTGATTGGTATGTAATATGTATGTTCCATAGATACCAAAACCATGGT
>LQNK01001326.1:72717-113748 GCA_001586405.1 Phoebis sennae
TTTGAGATATACGCTTCTAAAGTCGTGAAAATGTTATACCACGTGACAATGTGAGATTTTGGTTGAGTTTCGGACATGCTTTTTATACTCTTAACGTATAGATTAAGATATTAAAACACCCAATGAATGCCCTAAAACCTTCAAAAAATAACTAACTCTCCGCCCGCGGCTTCGTTCGCGTGGGCTAAAATTTTCTGTATTTTGAAGAGGCGTGCGTACTGTCAGATTTTGGTCAAACCTATTTTTATAGAAAATTATAAAAAAAACCATAGACATGCGCATATATGAGCGGTCATGCGACCGTAATTATTTTAGACTTTTGTTGTGCGCCTCTACAAAATACAGAAATTAGTAGCCCACGCGTGCGAAGCCGCGGGCGGAAAGCTAGTCCTAATATATAAAAGTTATTTGGAGTCCCGCCAAAGTTCTGTAACCTGGTGACTTGATGTATCTTTTGAACCATGATCTGGGTAAAGATAGAAGAATTGAATTGGGAGGATTTTAGGACATAGTTTCCAAAAGGTAAGTTTCCAATGATACTTTTTGGAATTATGTTCACTCTCCAATTTCATTATCTTAAAACCTGATTTGTTTATTTTGTGGAAAATGATTACATATTCATTTTCCTTTCTATATAATTGTATAGGATGGTATTATTCCTCCAACGAAAAGGGAGGATCCTCGGCCAGTCCGAACCACAGGACTGGCCGGCCGTTAGGTCCCGAGGATTGATCTTTGAAAGTGGTATATATGCTTAGCGGCGAAAACATTTCAACATCGCGATTTAGGAATTGTGACGTCACGTGTCAGCACAGACTTCCTTTACTGTAAGAGCTTTATTCGATGTTAATAATTACTTCTCTTATATATGTGAAAAGTTTTCTGTGACACTTTGCATTTAAACCAGTTTCTAGAAACGTCTTTTACCCATATTTACACGACTCTGTAATTACAAAGCCCTCTAATTATAACTACTGAATAAATAATTAATAGCAGTCTGTGGTGGTAATGGCATACAAGCCGATAAGCCAGGCACTGCCTACGTTCCCTGCTTACAATTACGAAACCATGCTTTTTACTTGAATATTATTTTTTTTATCAGAGTAAGTTTTACAGTTTTTTTTATGTTTACCGTACATCATATAGTATATTGCCCTACGCTCGGCTTATCGCCCTGTACAACAGTACCGCCACAGATAATAGAAACGATTTGCATACTATTCAAACATATAATAACCAAATGAAAGCGAGACCGCGTTTGGCGACTCCTGACCTCGCTATCGGTTCCTGGTGCTAATTCTGTTATCTGTGGCGGGAAAATTGGCTGTCACTCCGAGTGAGCGTGATTCTTGTTTAATTGGATTTCTGTATTGCTAATTAAAGAAGCAATTTATGGGGATACGAAAATAAATTGCGTGGGAAATTTAGCTACTTTAATAACGGGACTAAAATATTAGTAGAGATGATTTTATATTTAGGTGAAAAGCCTATCTACCCTCATTTAGGTTCAATATTTTCAAGTGACAGGATTAAATTTAATTAAAAAATAAACACCAAATTAGTAAAGAATCATTAGACTATTTTGCTGACTTTCATGAAACATTCGCTATTCCTTAACAATTATATTTTTACACTAGTTGATCCGCGCGGCTTCGCTCTCATCGCAATGTATATATAGCCTTTGTTACTCGTAGATAATGTATATACATAACATTAAAGGTAAAACTTTCGTTCACCAAAGCTCCTTTTAAGTGTTTATGGAGCAAGGATTCTCGAAGGAAACGTGGTGGATTAGACAGTTGCTGAGGCGATTACAGCTAATTACGAGCGGGTTATTATCGTTCAAGGAAATTACAAATCGCTCAATAATGTTATGCTGTAATCGTTGATTTATAGTTTCCAAATGCTTGCTTTTGAAATTCGTACAAGTCTTCTTATTACAGTGCAATTTAGGTATTTTCATATCTGGTGTTCTCTCACTCTCTCAATTTGTTTGTTTGTAATGAGGCTCAAAAACTATTGGACCGATTTTAAAAATTCCTTCGCCAATCGAAAGCTACATTATCCAAGAGTAACATAGGCTATGTTTTATAGGCTATATACATATATAACATTATGCTACGGGACTGAAGCCGTGCGGATCAGCTAGTTTACTATAAATTTCGTTTTACATGGTAAACCTTCCCATTGAAACACAACGACCTTACCCAAACGATCGATATATAAATAAAAAAACAAATATTCAAAATATATTCAAAATACATTCAATATTCATGATACGGCACGTCCTCCATTCAGGAAACATATCCGCAGCATTCCACGCGTTCGGGCTGTGATAACGAACGAGAGTGAATCCGTCCTTCTGATAACAACTTATCAGTTGTAAATAGAATTGCTCCAATTAACGGAACGTTGTAAGTCTAGCGGAATTGATAGAATATTGATTTATTATAGTTCTCGTAAATTTTGTGTTTCCTAAATTATGATTAGTTGGAAAAGATGGCTCTAAAGCCATAGGTAAATGCTTCATTTTATATTATCATTTCTTTTCGCGTGGTATGTGAGAGGCCAAAGCCCATAGACTTCGCTGGAGACCACCTGGAGAGAATGTGGGGACGGTTGTAGCATGAAGAGAGCCTATCTTTGAACTCCTAGAGGGCACCGACCCGTCGGGCGGCTGCGGTATCGCTTGAGAGACGCTGTGTAGGCACACCTGCGCAAACTCCAAGTTGCTGACTGATGGGAGGTGGCACAAGACCGGGACCGAAGGTGTTCTCTTGTATCAGAGGCCAAGACGGAGTAAGTGACCCAATTCGTGCCGAAACTCAACTTCTTTCTAAAACGTAATTAACATAAAAAAAGATAGCCTCTAAAACAACGAAAACAAAAACATACACTTTACGTGCACACTATCTCTCAGCTCTTGGCATGTCAATGATCTCATAGCTAACAATGTAATTGCGCATTATCCAATTTATTGTTCCGCGTAAATGGCACTACACGTCTTACACATCCTACTATCTTATTATGATTCTATGCGCGAAATTTAATATATTTTGACGTTTGTTATAGAGCTAATTAAAAGCGACGATTATGTTGATGAAATGGCACACGTCAACAATTGGGTTTGCATTTGTCATAGGACACAATTTTATTTTTTTGATATTAAGTTAGGGTGAAATTAAATCCAAAGTTTTGAAGTTGTTAACCTTGAAAAAATATGGACTAAATAATAGTAGAAAGTTGTTTTAAACGCGCTAATCTTGGATCCGAATGGATTCGAAGAATGTCTGATGATTCGAAAAATTTATTTGCCATGGGAATTTTACATTGTCCTGACAAACATAGTCTATATAACATTTTGCTACGGGAGCGAAGCCGCACGGAAAAGCAAGTGTTATAAATGTAGCCCATTCTACGAAGACGAAGTAGCTAACGGAAAGCACTCAATAATAAACAACACACTCTTCATTAATGAAGCATTGTTCATTGATTAGTTCTTAGAGCTGCAATCGATTTCATCGTTCACTGTGATAGAGGAAATTATATTACCTATCAATACCCTATCGATATCGCTACATACATTTTAGAGTACGTGAAGCCGTCAATCCTACGCTTTCTCCCTATCTGCTCTTCAATCTGCCATCCCATCTGTGCTCGCACACATACTAGTGCACTATAATAATATCTCCTCCGCACCTGGCTAATCTCTTTTGAGATTGGCCAGCAGTACGGAACTAGGTCAGGGAGGAATTCTATTCTACGTTTTTGCAGGTTAGTTATTGTGTCTATCCCTGTACAAATAAAACCTGTAAAGGATCATTTAGTTATCATTTTCGGCCCGTCTGTTTATCAAAGATAATCGCGTTGAGTGCCAGATGTCCGGCCTTCTGTAGCGGCGAGGCTGGCTTATTTAGGAGTTATACTCGCTTCATGAAGGTTACTATATCCTAATAAAATATGAAGGTAAAATGTTAGTATTAATAATTAAGAAGGGTTGATTAAAGTCACAATTTGTTTGTCCTATCTAAGCTCTGAAGTAGTTTGAAAGCATTCCTTAAATATCCTCAGTTATCCCTTTTTGTCACAAGCTCCACCATCATAGAAATTTAAGTGTTTTTATGTATCCATTTATTTGCAAATCTTGATGAACTTTCCTGTGTACTTGTTACTGTGTGCGTCATTTTTAATGTGTTTTCTTGCTTTATAATTCAGAGAAAAAGTATCTAAGTAAGTTACGTGAATAGATAAGATGTTGTCCATAATCATAAACAGCATTGCGCCTAATATTCTTCTAGTAGACAATGTCTTTTGCGTCTTGCTTATCATCTATTACCACAGTGTTAAAATGTCAATGGTAAAGTGGAAAGTGTCAGGGCTGTCACAAATTTTAAACACACTGGGAAGTAAAAATAATAGCTTTTAAAAGTACCTGTTGTAAAATTTAAATACTTCACGACTACTTGATACTGGCAAAATCCATCTCCTGTGGGAAGAGAGCCATTAATTTATAGAGAAAAAGAAGAAGAGATAGTGTTCGTGTTCATTTTTCGCATTATAAGAAATATCTAACCTTGATTTTGTGTAAGGAAAGATTCAAACGATACTTTTTTTTAATTTTCACCAAATTTTCGTCACCCTTGTAAGACGTGTCCCGTAACACGACCAGAAAATGTCGACATTTCTCGAAGGAGATGTGGGACGCTGTCTATGTGACAGTTGAGTGCCAACGTGCAATGTACTTTTTAGACTGTGCTTTTACTATCTTGCCATTTTTCTATTCTCTAATTTCAAATTTAGGACCATTTTCTTTGGGTTTTCGAGCGCATCTTTATATGCAAAGTTCCATAGTTTTGATAACTGTCATGTTATTATGTACAATTATACATGTACTTAATAACTCCTACAATATCCCGGATATTTCCAGCAGTGCGCGTTTAGTCAACTTTTAACCTTTCATTATCAAACAGTTGAAAATGATAACCGAGGTCGCATCCCACTTTTCGATGTTTTTATTCACTTAATTACGTTTATTTTAAAAAATATATATATACTTATCTTCAGCGTAAATAGATTTTAACTTAAAACTCGATCATTTCGAATGTACCTGCGAAACTGCCACGAGGATAGCATGAACATTATTTCTTTAAACCGCGAGCAGTGCTGCAGTAATTAGCATATTTGTAACACGAGTTAGCATTTTAAATTACTTACGTTCCATCTTCCATTTATCTAAGACTATATTAATAATAATATTACATTGTACGTATTTTATATTATTTTATATATTGTTATATGTTCCGGCAAAAACATGTTCCTAATTTGATTACCACATTTTCGTTAAGTCGAGAAAAAATATTACAATTTGTATTAACATATTGAATATTTCACGTGCCTTTTCTGCTATATTAAAAAGCTTTATAATTGTACTTCCAAAAGACAACTATTTTTAATTCAACTGTACATTTTTGATTTTCATAATTATTTTTTACAAGATCGCAAACTATTTTCCTATAAACCTTAAAAACTAAAATTTTGCGTGTAATTCACAAGCTCACGTTACAACCTAGTTAAAGTAATGACTAATTGTTTCAGCAACAATAAGCAAAGCGAAGATCAACGCCCGTTTTCCGTCGCGTTCACAAAAACCCAAAATAAGTGACACACATACTTAGCTCGGCCTCACAAACAAAACGTTAACACATTTTAACAGAATAACCCAATAAAAATGCCTTTGAAAATTTTAATAAGCCTGTCAAACTTGTAAATTTAATTTGTTATGAATTCTTTTACGTTCTTAACATTTAAAAAACTTAAGATTTACAAGCGCGATTCTTTTTTTTATCAAATTGACTTTGTAAGAAGAAAATCATATTTGAATGCAGTGTATAGTTTCTAAATTGAATTGACTAAATATTGCATAAAAAATGTAACTAATTTTAAAATATCGCTATGAATATATAGATAGTGCCATCCACGACGATGCGCCCGACCAATTTTTGAATTTGGAATTTTTTACTATGATCGCAATACTTCGTCCTGATTAGTCTATTTATTTTAGTGTGCGTGTGTGCACGCATGGGTAATGAGTGTATACATATAGAACCACACACAAGCGGAAGCTTGCATACATGTTATACTGGCAACGATTGAGAAAAATAGTGGGGCGCGACTTCGTGGATGAATTTATCTATATCTTCAACAACAAAACAAAAGATTCCAATGCACCAAATATAATCGATTCGCACCAATCGGAGATATCGCCGAGTCAAACAATCGATTTAAAAACAATTTCTACCAAAGTATTTTTACAACAAAGTCACATCTATTCGACCTTGTACAGAACATCTAGTTTTAGAAAGTGTTTATCCTTCGCTTCCGTTGCGCGAAACACAAAAACGATTTCTCTATTTAATCGATTATGGATACTATTCAATAATTATTCTCGTCGGTCGAAACTTTGTACTTATCGTCGTAATTTATGCAAAAAGTAATTTATTATGACATTAGCTTGATAACGATCTTGGTGATCAAGATTGTGATAATATAATTAATTTCCTGTATTCATTCGAAGTACAGACATATTCTTATGCTGTTGTAAAGTACTAGTTGATCCGCGCGGCTTCGCTCCCGTAGCATAATGTTATATATAGCCTATGCCCTATAAAATATAGCCTATGTTACTCGTGGATAATGTAACTTTCGAATGGTGAAAGAATTTTTAAAATCTGCCAGTAGTTTTTGAGCGTATTCATTACAACCAAACAAACGAACAAACAAATAAAGTTTTCCTTCCCTTCCTTTATAATATTAGTATAGATTACAAACAAATTCAGCCACTATTTGCCAGTTCAAAACGTCCACACCAATATTTCACCACAATTGCATTTCGTTGACGTGCCTCGAATTACAACGTTCACTATTGGGCGAGAATAGCCATTGTAAAATTCCTTTAAATTACTTGCTTTTACGAGCCATTTCCATTTGGGGACATTTAAGCATTTTATTGGACCCAATATATTATTATAGAGGACTATTGATGAGTTTACTACATCGTATAAGAAATCGGTTTAAGGCTCTCTAAAATTTAATTTTTATTTTCTCTGAGGGTAGATTCACAAACTCGATTCGGAACGAGGAGGTTTCCGTTGAAATTTGTATAAATTTTATTCTGATTTTCGATGCTTTCCGATCGGTTTCGCGTCTGTGAATAGGAGGCCATATCTCATAGAAACTTGACCATTGTATTTAAATGTTCATGTCCTTATATATGAAGTACGAACTGGTAAACATTTTTTTACAATATTCTGTAAAACAAATTTCTACCACTTTAAAAGCCAAACTCATATACTTATATGTTACACCAGAATTGCATATCGTTGACGTGCCTCGAATTATAATTCACCATTGGACGAAACGCGAATTGTTTCATCAGTCGCCATTGTAGCGCCCGTAAAATTGTACGCTTTACGACCCATTTTCACTTGGGAATGTAGGCAATAATAATTTTATTTGATCCTACATACATGTATTGCTCACATTGACAAATTACATCAAGGGGCGGAGGGGCGCCGCGGGGTTTGGACTCTAAAACTCTACCTACCCGAACTGAACTAACAACTACCCTACGATTTGAAAGTATCACCCGCCAACCACTGACACGTCGATTTTGACAAATGAAAAAGATTTGTTAAGACGTCTAGGCATATAACTTCTACTCTGACGTCTAGTCTTGATTTCACACTGATCATAGAACATGGCTTCAGGCACAGCTAACAGCGATGCGAATTGCGGCGCGGCAAGCGGTAGGCGGTGAAAATAAATGTAAGACAATCTATGAAGTAGGCCACGGCTACCGGTATGCGAATTGCGGCATGGGAAGCGATTCGCATTTAACAAAATGTACTGGCGATTATCGAAGCGGCCACAGCTCAACGCGCCGCCCGTCGCGCCTCAAGTCGCACCGTCAGAAGCTGTGGCCGAGTGGTTAGGGATACATAAATTAGCCATATCATAAGATCAGTGAAACCTTTTTCTTTTTGTGGTTCAATATCTCCAAAGAAACAAATGGTTCTTATAGAATCACTTTGTTGTTTTAATAAAGGCTGATAAATAGATAAATTTCCTTTTTTTATATAATAAACCACTTGTAGTATCTTGTTATAGATTATCACAGTTTTCAATAGTTTTGTTTAATAATAAAAAAGTAATTGTACAAATATTTCATTAAAAATATTCACAATTATCACAACAAAAAATGCAAAACATGACCTCGAAATGACATTGCGCTTCAAAAACATGAAAAGATAAGATAAAATTCAGACAAAGATAAATTGTATCTGAAAAAGCTTCTTACAGAGATATTGACTTGTTCAAATGTATTTACTTTTTACTTGTGTTACAAGGCCAAGCAATACTTGTTGAAGGCAAACTTGCTCACTCCTTAGATCTCTAGCAGGCCTGTTTCTATAATTTCACATTTAAGAACTAGGTTTTTCATCACGTTATTAAGGATGATGATAAGATTTGACTTACCACCCGATGGGTGCAGTGGATGTGGCAATGGTCTATTGCACCGGAAGTTGTGGGTTCAATCCCCATGAGTAGGAAATTATGGGTTATTCTATTCTCTGGGTGTTCATTATCTATTTTATTTTGAGACTAGATGGTGTTATGTAAAATATCCAGAAATGTATTAAATATCTTTCGATTTATTACATTCTAGTCTACAAATAGGTAATTTTATGTTAACCTGAATTACTACTAACTTATTCTAACAGTGTTTCTCACTTGCTTAGTGTATTTTAAGGAGAAGTCAGACTAAGACATTTATTTTTCTGTGCTTCCACTTGGGATCAAATCTGTGACTTGTCCATTGTAATTCTTAACACTAAGAACTGGACAAACAAGGTGTTAAAGACAACAAAGTCATGGTGATTTTTCATTAACTCATATTTGTAATTAAATAATAATAATTAATAATAAATTGTCTTTATTACCAGTTTGAAAAACAAAGAATTCCAGTCTTACATTCAAACTTAAATAGTAATACATTTCAAAAAGCTGTGTCAGCGAGACTCAAACTAGACTTGTAGCCTGTATCTTGGGCCTCTTTGTAAGGTCACACATTCTTTAAATATTTTATTAGTCTCCTTATTTTGAAGAACATTATTAGTTTCATGAAATAAACATAGTACTAAATAATTAAAAAATGTTAAATAAAGTATTTAAAACCTTTGTCTTCTAGTAAGAAAGGTGACTAAACAATTGTACTGAGTAATTCCTTTATAGTTAAAATAATAAACTTTTGATCACTTGATCAAAATAGTATATTATTTTTAATATCAACAGACTTTGTAACAAGGTTATCATCTCAGCGTGCAAGTTGTATTAATAGACAGCAATACCTTTGAGTTTTAAGGACCAAAAATGAAAATTTATAATTTTTTTCTAGTACTATAAATTTTTTATTTTAGTTCTAGTAGTTGTTGATATAAGGATAAATAGTAGAGTAAAGATTTATTTGGAAGAGAGATTTAAAAACATTATGCAAACATACCCACATCAATCACTTATGAATACAGTAAACAAAATAAAACAGTTTTTTAGTTCATCAATTATTCATTTGACCTTTCCATTATTTCCTGTAGTTGCAAAACAGGCTTATATATGCAACAAAAACCATTCATACTAAAACATGAACTTTGAAGATTTATACTGGTTATTTTTTTCTATGAGTTATAATAGGAACTTGATAATTTGGAGATAAATATTGAATAAATTTTACAGTTTTAAAAATATATAAATTTATATTTGTTTGATATAAATATATTTTGATTTGTTTCTTCAGTTTTATAAGAAAATTGAATAACTTTTTGTAAGCCGGAGAATGCAGTTCAACTGTGTATTATCGAATCAAACGTGCACAATTTCTAATGTTGTTACTACACTATCAACAATTAACTATGCAGTTAGTATGCTAACTATGATCAATATTATTACGACAATAAACGATTCGACACTTACGATAGTTACACAATGGACAATAAAACGATGCTTCATTTAATAATCTTATAAGACACAATACCATTTTTTTTAATATCGCAATTTTTACGCTAGTTTACTGCTCTACTAACTTTGACACAATCATAACAGGACCTTCGAAATAGCCTTTCTCACGAATTTAGAGAACATAAATAACTCACCGCCATCACCATTTCGAAAGGGTATTTATGTACCCTTACGGGAGAAACATATTCCTGCACCATGATTGCAGCCCCTCAAAGGAAATAAACACGTCAAATTAAAATCACTAATCCTTTACGCAACTTTTGTTCTTAGTTCATAATGTTTCAACAACACATAAATGAAACTATTTCCACGATTATTGTTAAAACATAAATCCCTTTCACTCCGGACGAAACATAATACCAAAATAAATGAGTGTCAAACAAAAAAATACCGCAATCGCTATGCCTGATGGCACAGCCACAAAACAACGTCGAGCGAAATCTGGAATTGCTACTGAAGTTGCAGCAAACCAAACCAATCAGCAAGCGTCAACGAGACAAAATGGAGAGAGAAGTGTCAAATGAATGTCATTTTTTGCAAATTTTATACAGAGTATAAATCTGAAATATTTAGTTGTATTTAGTATATCTATGTCTCGCTCAAGCAAACCTTAGAGTTAAACCTAGTATTTACAATATCATATAATATTAGATAGAAAATAATTTTGCTCTAAACTTAGAATTGTTAGGGAATATAAAATAAAATTTAATGCAAAGTGTGTATTTTTAGTCTATATTTATCGTATAATAATCTGGATTTATACTTTTTGAAAATTACTTTAAAAAAAACTCCATAAAAGGTAAAGCAACAAATTAAATTAAATTTCTGTACTTTTATAGTAAGTATAAATTCATGTACAATTCGTATAAAATTTGAATTATTTATTTTTAGTTAAAAACACTTCCGGAGATCTTTTTTTCCACGTTGCTTGTAGCTATCTTCAAGACAGTGAGTAAGCGGGCCTTCAACGAAGCGAGCGGTGAAGCGCGAATGTCGACCACAATCATTTGAAGATTATTTCTGGATTGTGCTGAAGAAACAAAAAGCAAAATTCTGTCAAAATTGTGCGCGTTCGTGCCCGATGTCTAGTGCTGAAGTCACCGATAATTCCGTTGACCCCCCGGCTAAAAAGCGGAAGCTAAACACAGGAGAAGCGAGTTGCAAATCATCAGCAATGGCGAACAATGGAACGCGTGTAGAAGATGAAATCGACGAGAGTTTGTATTCTAGACAGCTCTACGTACTCGGGCACGATGCTATGCGCCGTATGGCCCACTCCGACGTCCTGATCTCTGGATTGGGAGGTTTGGGAGTTGAGATTGCGAAAAATGTAATTCTGGGCGGTGTAAAATCGGTTACCCTTCATGATGATCGGACATGCACAATTGCAGATTTGTCGTCTCAATTTTATTTGTCTGAGGCGACAATCGGTCAAAACAGAGCTGTAGCTTCATGCGAACAGCTCGCAGAGTTGAACCATTATGTGCCTACAACGGCATATACGGGGCCATTGACAGAAGAGTTTTTACAAAAATTCAGGGTTGTGGTCTTGACCGGTGCGTCGAGGGCTGAACAGGATCGTGTGGCAGCTATAACCCATGCTAATAACATTGCATTGGTGATAGCTGATTCTAGAGGATTGTTTTCCCAAGTTTTCTGTGACTTTGGACCTGAATTTACTGTTTACGATGTCACGGGGGAGAACCCTGTATCAGCCATGGTGGCTGACATTACCCACGAATACGAAGCCGTGGTTACGTGCTTAGATGATACTCGCCATGGTCTTGAAGATGGAGACTATGTGACATTCAGTGAGGTTAGTATTTTTTTAAATCAATCTAAGATTAAGTCTCTTGATGGAATTAAGTCTATTTATAGAAATAGTCCATTAACAAGATGAAACTGTTTAAGGTGAACTTTATGAACTATGACTAATGCACATTAGATTTTTCTAGTGTTTCAATATGATGAAATATAACAATTTTGAAAAAGAATAAGAATGACTCAAAATAAATTCAACATCACATCTTTATTGATAACCTTTGTTTAACTTTATTTTCGAGTAACAATTATATGAGAATTATACATCTAATGAATATTAATATTAATTATAAATAAAACAAAATCAGATCATCATAATCTTTCTTTTGCCATAAATCATGCTAATTACCATATCTAACAGTTGTATTACCATTTTTCTTACACACTTAAGTGTCAAGTTATGGGTGCACTGAACTTAGTTTTTATTATGATGAGTCAGTGCATGTGAATCATTTGACAAACATATTGTCATAGTAATTGTCTTAATCTTGGCTTTTGTTTACTAATTTATTTCTAGTAACTATTCATATTATTTCTAGTTTGTCACTATTATAAATCAATAGACGGATCTATAAAGCCTTTATTTTGCGTTTCAGATCATGACATGTTTTTATTAAACTAAGTTGCAGTATTGTATACAACAATTTTTTTTTCAACAATAATTTATCGTACCAAATTATATTTGAAATATTACAATCCTATTATACAAATTCTAAATAAATACTTTTCCATTGAACCAATTCAATTAAAAAACTTTAAATACAGGACTAAAATATGTCAACTTAATTATTATGTGTCTCTAGCCTTGTTTACACAATGCATATTGATCATTAAAACAGCATTTATTATTACATAAAAGGATATGTGTAAATGTAGCAGAAGTTGATCATTTTTATGAGCATTATTGAATTTTTTATTAGCAATTGTTATCCTTTGTTTAGTTTCATTGTATATTCTTTACGGATGTTTGTTGAATTTAAAATTGTATATAGAGAACTGTGTCTTGATTTGGCCTAACATATTTCGCTGCACATTTAGACATGGCTGTTTAAAATGGCATGAGAAAAATAAAAAAATAAAGCAACCATTGTGTAGTCTGTTTCTTTCTACACAATGGTGATGTTTTTTCCTATTTTATTTTATAATGTTACCATGTTTTTTACCATAATACCAAAAAAATGTTCATCCTTTGTGTGACTTAAATATGTTCATTTTGAGAGTAAACTATATAAAAAGTAATATTCTCAGTTTATAACAATAATTTAGTTCTACATATGTATTTTATACATGTTAGTAAATAATGGCTAGAGCAATTTACTGTTTGAACCATTTCAAGGTCTCAATTAAAATTGTGCATGATTACATGATTGAAAATCAATATTTCATTTTACTTTAAGTCTTGTTATAATGTCAATGATGTGCATGAAGTTCAATTAAAAATATTACTAGTTTGTGTATAGTCATTAAATTTTAAGATATATATTAATAATGACAATAATTTAATATAAATTAAGGGGCTTGAAGACATAATTATGATAAAGTCTGTTTGAAGATTTTTCAACAAAACTGTTATTGAATAAATATGCTGTTTAAAGCATTTTAAACGTAGATTACAATACATTGTATTTAACCCAATGCTTCAAATGCTTTACATTTAAAGCATTTTATTCAATACCGAAAATACTTGCATTAAAATAAACACAAGAAAATACAAAATGAATAAAATATGTTGTTAACTATTCTAGGTACAAGGAATGACTGAACTCAATGGCTGTGAACCACGTAAAATCAAAGTCCTAGGTCCGTACACCTTCAGTATCGGAGACACAACCAATTTCTCCAAATACTTCAGAGGTGGTATCGTAACGCAAGTGAAAATGCCCAAGAAACTCCAATTCAAACCACTCAGTGAATCTTTGAAGGAACCCGAGTATATTATTACCGACTTCGCAAAGATGGACTACCCTCAGCAATTGCATTTGGCGTTTGCTGCGTTACACAAGTACCAGGCTGCGGAAGGTTGCCTCCCCAAGCCATGGAGCAGTGATGATGCTGCCAAGTTTCTGGATTATGTCAAGAATACTCTGAAGTCTGAGGAATTATTCAAGGAGGGTGACCTGGAAATCAACAATGAACTGATGGAAACTTTTGCAAAGGTATGTTATTCTTTCAAATGCTTTTTTTAAATCATTGATAATGTTGATAACTGAGGTGCTTTCACCCGCGTATACCTCCCATTCCCGTAGGGTTTTCGAGTTAAAATCTATCCTAATTAATTCTTATATGAATCCTGATTCATAGAATCTCTGAACAATATTTCATCCAAATTAGTCCAGTAGTTTTGGTGCCTATTCAATACAAACAAACAAACAAATCTTTCTTCTTTATAATATTAGCATAGGTAAAACATTGATTTCTGAAATTTTAATTTTTAATTCATTTATTTCAGAAATTTTTGCATATGTCTGTAGATATTTCGTACATACGAAATTTAAGTATTCATTTTGATAAAAAAAGACAATCTAAAATAAATCTATCATCATATTTTTTAATTCTTTTTTCAGTATGTATTAAAAAATTTTTTTTCTTGCAAATCGGAAGCTAAGACGTTATTTCTAACTACAGGTATCATCCGGTGATTTGAACCCAATGAATGCTGCGATCGGCGGCGTGGTAGCCCAGGAAGTCATGAAGGCTTGCTCCGGAAAGTTCCACCCAATCGTCCAGTGGTTATACCTGGATGCTATCGAATGTCTGCCAAAGGACAGGAGCCTGCTGACTGAGGAGAACTGTAAGCCGACAGGGTCCAGATATGATGGACAAGTGGCTGTATTCGGAAAGGACTTCCAGAAGAGAATTGGCGAGCTTAAATACTTTATTGTTGGTGAGTGATTTGTATTATTTTGACTTGTATGTTTACAAATATGTTATTGTTATAGTGTATGCTACTTTATGGAGTGAAGACCGAAAGGGTACTATTTCTTTGAATAGAAACATCAAGCAATGTTTTAACTTGCTTATAATAATGTCTAAAGGATTTTAATGTTCCAGATAGAATGAATAGCGATCTATAAAAACCCATATTAATTTAATATGTTGTTTATTGATAAAATAAATAATGATTTACAAGGAACAATTATCTCATCTCGGTAACAATTTGCTTTCACCATATCTATAAAAATATACACAGTAATAAAAATAAATGCAGCTTATTTTCCTTATCTTATAATTAGTGACGCAGCTTGTTAAACTACTTCAAGGTGAACCAAGGCAACACAACTAGTAGGAATATGTAGTGTTACTTGTAAACTGAGGTCTTATGATAATAACTAGTTGTGCCCTGTGGTTCCACCCGCGTATATCTGTTTCTTTATTCCCGTGGGATTTGATCAAAATGCCTATATCATAACATCTTCTTGCATGCCAAGTTTCAGCTTGATCTGTTCAGCAATTAAACATGTAATATATTTTTGTCAAATATGAGATTATATTCTATGGATTTAACAAAAATACCAGAAAATTTTGAAGTTTTGGGGTTGTTAATATAGGTTTTATTTTTTGATTTCAATTGCTGACAAATGATGACAAACATATATTTTTATATGTTAAAATATTCTATATTATAGTAAAACACAGGGTTGTGATGGTTTTTTATGTAATTTTGTTTGTTTCTTTTTTTATAATGTGTCTCATTTATTTGTATTATTGAATAAATGTATTTTCTTTCATTCTTTCTTTCCTAAAGTAGTTATACTTAACTTTTTTATCAATAACTAGCTGCGCCCCAGGCCATAGCCTTTCTCGATAAATGGGCTATCTAACACTAAATTATTTTTTCTAATCAGACCAGTAGTTCCTGAAATTAGCCCGTTCAAACAAATAAACTCTTCAGCTTTATAATATTAGTATAGATTAGTCATCTCTTATGATTCCGTAGAGGCATTTTCTTTATTGGACAATTAGAAAACACAATTCTAATAAATAAACCCTTGTTAATATTAGCATATTCTTTTATATAAGCAAAGACGCAGACACACATTAAATACCTGTGTTTAATTCCAGGCGCCGGCGCCATCGGCTGCGAGCTGCTCAAGAACTTCGCCATGATCGGCGTGGGCGCGGCCGGCGGGCAGGTCACGCTCACCGACATGGACCTCATCGAGAAGTCCAACCTCAACCGCCAGTTCCTCTTCAGGCCTCACGATGTGCAGAAACCTAAGTCCAGCACTGCTGCTAAGGTGGACATATTTACATGTTAATTCATAATTGTATTGATTTTTAAAGTTTATATGAGTCGCATGTTCATTATACTGGCCTTTCTATTTTTTTATAATATTGCGTCTATTATTTTATCCAGTTAAAATTGGAAATCTTGACATAACTAGGTAGGTCTAAAAGTGATACTGAATGAATATTCAATACATAACATAAAGGATAATCACTTAGGATAACCTGTCCAAAATGTTGGATGTTTGTGTACTACTGAACAGATTTTGATGAAATTTCGCATAGAGATAGGCTATTAGCTGGATTGTGTAAATGGGTATCTTTTATTCATCTATTGACCCTACTTTTACGTGAGCGAATTCGCGGGCAGAAGCTAGTACAACTATAAAAGTTAAATTAATGAAATTCTGAATTGGTTGAAATCTTTTTTATTACATTTGGCTTAGATTCAAACTCATTTGACTGATAGATAAATGTAACATTTTGGCAATAAAATCAGACTTATGTGTTTGTGAAAATTTTATAAGATTTATGAAAATGAAAAAATATTTGAGTCTGACCAGTCACATATTCTTCAAGTTTTGTATTATTATTTCTTCTCGAAACTTTTACAATTTTGGTTCTAAAGTGGTTTAATTTCTTAAAATAATTATTGTTTTTAGTACACTTCATCTAACATTAATTAATCTATTTTCTACCATTCCAGGCTGTGAAAAAAATGAATCCATTCATGAACGTCTTAGCGCAAGAGAACCGAGTCTGCCCGGAGACAGAGTCGGTGTACGATGATGCCTTCTTCGAGGCCCTGGACGGTGTGGCCAATGCTCTGGATAACGTGGACGCCAGGATCTACATGGATAGGCGCTGTGTGTATTACAGGAAGCCATTGCTGGAGAGTGGCACACTTGGTACCAAGGGAAATACTCAAGTAAGGAAGAAAATTGTTTTATTTATCACTAGCGACCCGCCCCGGCTTCGCACGGGTGCAATGCTGATAAAAACCTTCCTCATGAGTTACTCTATCTATTAAAAAAAACCGCATCAAAATCCGTTGCGTAGTTTTAAAGATTTGAGCGTTCATAGGGACATACAACATGACACATGACAGAAAAAGCGACTTTGTTTTATACTATGTAGTGATAAGCTTCAAGCCTTGCCTTTCATGAATGCCATATTTGTCGCTTCTAATCGTTTTGCTTCATAGGAACTATCTAACAATAATTAATACAAAAAAAATTGTGTTATGTAATAACCAACGAAAAGAGACATTCATTTTTATATTATTATGTAGATATTAGCTTTTTTTTTCTTCATTGTCAAGTGAGCATTTTTAATAAATTTTTCTTCAATCGATTAATTTTTGTGGGTGGTCTCTACCTGTTATTTAACATAACTGAACAAATCTGCTTATAGTATCACAACTAATTGCAGATAAGCAAAAAAAAATTATTATTTGAGAAGATATATGTTTCTCAGATATTGAATTTGCCATGACATTTCTAGTTGGTAGCATTAATTCTTATAATTATTAACCTATATTTTGTATCTACCTTCCAGGTGGTAGTCCCCTTCCTCACAGAATCGTACAGCTCCTCCCAAGATCCCCCGGAGAAGAGCATCCCCATCTGCACCCTGAAGAACTTCCCCAACGCCATCGAGCACACGCTGCAGTGGGCCCGGGATGAATTCGAGGGCCTCTTCAGGCAGGCTGCGGAGCACGCGGCGCAGTACCTGCAGGACCCCCACTTCCTGGAGCGGAGCATGAAGCTGCCGGGCAGCCAGCCCTTGGATGCCTTGGAGAGTGTTAGGGTGTGTAGCTGTTGAAATGTGATAAAATGTTTTTATACCTGAATTCATGCTACTATCCTTACTTCTTTGCTAATAAATGCGAAAGTAACTCTGTTTGTCTCGTCTTCTCATCTAAATTACTGAACTGATTTGGATATAATTATGTGTTTTAAACATATAAAATGATGTGGATTTATTCCGGATACCTCAGGAGTACAGGAGATATAACCGGGTGAATTCATATATCACACCAATGACAAAACCGACAGAGGAAAATATATAGTAATAAAATGAATGAATGATTGAATAAATGCATTCTTTTGCATCAAAGATTAAAGCTAACAATATGCTAAGGGAAATGATACAATACAAAATAGGCAGCCTTAAATATAAATTGATGTATTTTAAATATTTAGATTTAGATGTATTATAAATTTGTGTCTGCACCATTGGAATTGGACATATTTTAGATTTCTGAAACGCATGATGTAAAGTGTAATTGTTTCTGAGACACAGGTCCCAGAAAAACAGTGTACACTATATTGAGAAGCTGGGTCATATTGTTTTGAATTTATAGATTCAATAAATTTATTGTTATTATTATAACGATTTCAGAACGCAATAAACGAGCGGCCGCTGAGCTTCGACGACTGCGTGACGTGGGCGCGCGTGCACTGGGAGGCGCAGTACGCCAGCCAGATCAAGCAGCTGCTCTACAACTTCCCGCCCGACCAGGCACGTGCCAACTACCCTCATCTCTGCACAAATATACCACAATACCCTTAGGCCTAGCGCATGTTGAACATAATATCTCCGCGTGATAGCACTTGCAGTTTATGCGTTTCCAAAGGGCTTTCAAACGCATGTTGAACATTATCTCTCGTCGCGATTTCACTTGCACTTTATGCGTTTCAAAAGAGCTTTAAAAAAAGCCAATTTGGAAAAATAAACGATTTTAATTTGAATTTATGTCTCCACATAGCATATTTTAAAAGTCAAAGTCAGTATTATCTATTTGAATAGGATCATTTACAATCACTTTTGAATGTCACTTATATACTATAAATTACAATTGGAACCAAAACAATTCATTCCAAAGCCGCAGTATCCTCAATATTATCTCTCCGTGTAGCACATTATCTGTCCTCATAAGACGTTATCTTTATACGCGTAGCACCATCTTTCTCCCCGTAGCACATAATCTCAAGGCGTAGAACACTATATCCCGCTCAACAGCAACGCAAACATTATATCTCTGAGTAGTGCATGATCTTTACGCTTTACGTATTATCTCCGCAAAGCACATTGTCTCTCAACGTAGCCCATTATGTTTCCGCGTAGCACATTTTTTTACAAATCACTGTTCTCATCAATCAATAATTAACAGTCAATTGCTTTATATGTTCAGGTGACAACAAGCGGGGCCCCGTTCTGGTCGGGCCCCAAGCGCTGCCCCGCGCCGCTCGCGTTCGACCCGCGCGACGAGCTGCACCTGGACTACGTGGTGGCCGCTGCTAACCTGCGCGCGCAGGTGTACGGCATCCCGCCCTGCGTCGACCGCGAGCACATCGCCAAGGTGGCCGATAGCATACAGGTATGTTGCGACTTATAATCTATACTAATATTATAATGAGGAAACCTTTGTATTTTTGTATGTTTGTGTTGAATAGGCTTAAAACTACTGGACCGATTTCAAAATTTCTTTTACCATTACTTAGAGGGATTCTTCCGAATCCGTATACGCTATATTTTATCCCTAAAAATACATAGTATATAATATTATGCTACGGGAGCGAAGTCGCGCGGATCAGCTAGTAATCTATAAAAAAGACCCAGGGGCAGACCTATCAAAAGATGGAGCGACGATATCAAAAAAGTCGCTACTTTTGCCCGCTGGCAATACATAGCCCAGATCAACTAGAGACAGAGAACTCTGGACTAGCATGGAGGCCTATGTCGCTTCAGGCGACCCTAACAATACTAACAAATTAACTAACATAGACTTCAATAAGCAAAACTAATCCTACTAACAAAATGAAATAATTAAGTTTCTTAAAAACACATTGCATAAAAATCGAAAATTGTAAGAAAAAGGTCTAAATTAATAAATGAAAATTCACTACAATTTAACCCCTACTACTAAACATCACTGAAAAAATTGGTTTATAGTTAAACTGATTACCGATACAATTCCACAATATGGTAGGTATATGATATATGGTAGATATGGTGATAGTCTGGATGTTATTTAATCAAAAATATAAATATGGTATAGATTTGTACTAGTAATTTAATATTTTTTTTATTTTATGTATAGATAATTCAACTTTATGCACAGAATTTTTTTTAGTTGTTTAATAGTGTAAAAATTATTTTAAATCATTTAAATCATTTTAATTTCCAGGTACCAGAATTCAAACCGAGATCCGGCGTGAAGATCGCAGTGACCGACGCGCAGCTGCAGCAGAACAACGACGAGATGGACCAGGACCGAGTCAAGAACATCGTCGCAGACCTGCCCCCGCCCACCAAGCTCGGCAACCTCAAGATCACTCCGCTCGACTTCGAGAAGGACGACGACACCAACTTCCACATGGACTTCATCGTCGCCGCGTCAAACCTTCGCGCAGCCAACTACAACATCCCCCCAGCAGACAGACACAGGTCCAAACTGATCGCTGGGAAAATCATCCCCGCCATCGCTACAACTACATCAGTGGTGGCCGGCCTCGTCTGCCTCGAACTCTACAAGCTAGCCCAAGGCTTCAACTCTCTGGACGTGTTCAAAAACGGCTTCGTGAATCTCGCCCTGCCGTTCTTCGGCTTCTCCGAACCGATCGCGGCGCCCACCAACACGTACTACGATAAGAAGTGGACGCTCTGGGACCGCTTCGAAGTCAAGGGAGAGGTCACCTTACAGGAATTCATCGATTACTTCAAGAATGAACACAAGCTAGAGATCACGATGCTGTCGCAGGGCGTCTGCATGCTGTACTCCTTCTTCATGCCCAAGAACAAGCGCCAGGAACGATTGAACCTGCCGATGTCCGAAGTGGTCACTAAAGTCTCCAAGAAGAAGCTGGAGCCGCACGTGAAAGCTTTAGTTTTCGAGCTGTGCTGCAACGACGAGGACGATAACGACATCGAAGTGCCCTACGTGAAATATACTCTGCCTTAATTAGTGTTAAGTCGTGTTAAGTCGAGGCATTTCGTCGCATTTACCGCGATGTTTACGAATTTTTCACATACAGAGGATATTTTTAACGGCGATTAGGTTTAGATTTTTAATCGAGTGCCTCAGTGATGACGTGATTGGACAAATTTTTCAGTGCTTCGAGACCAGCTTTCGTCGTCTAATATAACTTTATATTTATCGTAGTTATTTTGCTCACTATCTTGTGCTGTTCGTTTCACGGTTATTTTAACATCCTTATTGGAATTTCTTATAAAATCAGATGGGTCTGTATATGAAGGATAAATTAAATAAAATTTGAGCAATTTTTTTGTTTTATTTATTCGTGTTACTGAGATTATCGTAATGAATCATAACTATGTCGCTTGCGATTTAATCTATTTATTTTCTAAAATAACCTTATAAAGTTATATCACAAAATAGGCTATAATAAAGATTTTAACGTGATTCCGCTCCATTATTGCTATTATAATGGATCCAGTTTATTATACAAGTATATAGAATGATGTATTTTTTTTCTTTGTTACACAATGTACAATAATCTCTACCTACTCTTTTTCTTGGAATTTTATGCACCGCCAACTCCATATGAAATAAACACATTTTTTATTTACTGTGACATACAAGAAATAAAAACCATTTATTTTTTAATGTTTATTGTAAATTGGTTCACATAAAAATATATTTAAACGTGACCTTTTGGTTGTATAAGCATTTATAGTTTAGAATTTGTGCCGACAACTCTTAATCTAAGCCAATAATATTCAATGAGATTGACTAGCGCGATAGCATCGCTTCATAATTTTAAACTACAATCTAGCATCAAACTATTATAAAAAAAAATTAGAAATATTGCAATTATGGACCTCTCCCCCTGTATTTTATTTTTTACCTATTGTTAAGAAATAATAGTTCTTGGAATGTGCAGATTTAATAAGGGATTCTCTTATTCTTATTAAAAAATTAATTGAAATAACATTTGTAGACTAGTAATCGTCTTTAAAAGGACGAAGTTTTATCGAATTACAAAGGTATGAAAGGGTTATCTTAGACTCATTGATATTTTAAGTAGCTGAAGAGTCATTTTAATCTTCAATGTCTAATATATTACTAGGTAAATTAGGTCCATAATTCCAACATCACTTCGCATGCCAATACTTAATTTGAACTAAACCTACCCGCAATTAAAGCCAAGTGCAAGCTCAGAGAGCATTTGCTACACAACCATAACCTTCGGCAGAAGCCTTAGTCCTATTGATTAATATTGTACATTATTATTATTCAGTACAGAACAAATGAACACACTTGACATAACTTCACTGTTTATATATTCTATTAACCTTTTATTCTATCAATTTCAATTAAGATTAGACAGACATTAATTTTTAACAAAATGTAACATGTAGGTAAGTAAAATTCTGATAATTTTAAGTTAAGTAATTATTAAATATGGAGTATTTAAACTACAAACCGAAGGTGTGTTTTGTCTTTTTAGCTTTTTTAGCCTCCCTTAGTCAAGTAGTGCATCTTCACCTCAGCAAAGTGTCACTGCTCCGTTTTTGGCATTTTATTGTTTTAAATGTTATATAACTATTGTAATGTTATATATGTAATGTCATTAGTGTGTTCATTCATTCCATTCACAAACAAACCAGCGTGAATAAATATTTCTTACCAATTAACATTATTAAATTACCAAGGCTGTTACTACTTTATAAGATTATCTTCAAATATACAATTGGTTATATTTTAAAAATTATTGTTTGGTTTTATGTTTCCTATGTTGTAAATAATTTAGTAACAAAGTATTTTAGTGTAGGCTTCATTATACACATGATTAATAACAAAGAATTACAACAGTTTTACAAGTTAAATAATACACTGGAATTATATTTAAATGCTAATTTCATTGTAAAGGCGTAAAAATAATTCAAAAGCATGCATTTCTGATACCTCAAAACATAGTTTATTTTCGTGTTAAATGTAAAATATTTTTTCGCATAATTTTACTGAAATAAAAAAGCCTGTGCTTGCAAGCTGCAGATTGTTTTGTACATTTCCCTTGCTATTTATTTATCTTTACAATAATGTCATAAAGGTTGACGCCGATATTGCATGATTTGCCCGTCATTTTGTATACAATGTCGTAAAGGTGTCCGTCGACTAGGTGCAATCGCGGAGCCAGCACCTAGCGACGAAATGAGGCATGCAGTGTCAGCGCCACGGCCGGCGCCGCGGGCTCGGCATGTAGCGCCGGACCGAGCTCTTCTCGCCGCTAAATGTCTCTGAAATGTGAAAAGCACCTTTGTTTGCACCGGTGTTAGTTCATAAGTTATACCATAGGTTCCCAACAGGAGTAAGAACTGGAGCTAGACCGCCCCACAGTAAGAACGAGAGCTTTTAGGGGGACGAAATCTTATGATGATCTAAATTATTTTTTATGTAACATTTTTTGTTGACTTAACTTTTTTTAATAACATGAATATAATTATACATTTGAAATAAAATATTTCGAACTTGAATTTGATATCGGACCCAAAGACAAAAACGGTACATTTATATTGAAAACAATGGACTAGGGGGTTCAATTAACTCTACTTGAATTTGATCGGTTGACATTGCGTTGGATTAAATATTCATCTAAAGGAATAGACCAAAATAAGTTGGGAACCCATGTGATATATTGCAAGGAGACAGATTGCAAATTAAAACATGCAACTCTAATGAACCAAACCGCATCACAAGCTTCTTGCGCTGAATATAATCTTGACAGACACAAAAAAAATTATGTATAATACACAATAATATAAAATACAGACGGGCAGTGCAAAAGTGCAAACGAAATAACGATAAAAAACACAAGCTTTCACAAACAAACCAAGGCGTGCACAACAAAAGAGATAATCTGGACAATCATAAATGTTACCATAGTTAGACTGAGTCATAAGGGACGGGGCTGGCCGCTTGGCGCGCGCCGGGAACGCGCCGCAGTGGCTTTGCGACATTAGGTCCCTGTTGTACACACACCTTTATCATTACCACCACCAATATCTTTATTCATAATATTGATTTTAATGAGTAAAATTCACACGAATACTCAACACTCGTTTTAAAAAATCATGCATTTATTCACACACGTCATTCTTTTTTAAACTCATTTGGCAACAAGATTCCATGCTCTTCACAGGTATTATTCCGAGAGTTGGAAGCATTTTTTGGGTAGGTGTTTGAGGCAAGCTGGAAAATTATCTGCTTACCAGCCACGTTTAATAAACGAAGCATCATACAATTTTTCAGCTTGCCTCAAACACCTACCCATAAATGGTCCCAGCTCTCGGACCATACACTTTTAGTAATAAAAAGTTGTTCTTCCTTATTTCTACCCTCCTGACTTCTATCCATTTCTAGAGCGTTGCGTACAAATTAGTACACTGTAAAATGTATTTCTTCCATCCTCACAAAACCGTTGGAAGGACCTAGTGAAAAAAAAGGTTCCACTCACGTGGGTCGATGTTGCCTGGTCGGCGGTCGGGACGCGAGTGACCGGCGTCGGCCTCTGTCGGCCGCTATCATGGCGCACCTCTCCGCGGCGGTACTTGCAATAAACGTGTCGTGGAGGGTATAACACGCAGCTGTTATCTGTATGAGATTATTGATGATGTAAATAGCTCCAGTGTCAAATAACAAGGAATCCACATATTTAAAACTTTTTTCGTTTGAATAATAAATCATTTTTTGAAAAAGTGCAATTGAGATATCTAACAGCGTATGATCTGGTATGTATTGATAATATTATACGCTGATAGATATCGCGATTGCACTTATTTTAGCTGCGCCACCTTTTTAAATTTTTAATCTTTTCAATACAAACTATCCATATGGTAAGTTATGAGTCTAGTCTTTCTATAAAAAATCATACATTAGTTTGTACAAAGTCACGATTACTAACAATCTAAAATCAATCATAGCTAAAATTGTGAATCTAGCTTGCTAACAAAACAACTATAATTTACAAAAACTAGATATCTAACGTATAGTAGCAAAGATAATATTTACCAAATTAATCAAATTTTCTTCACATTGTAAGACAAAACCTTCTAAAAACTGTAAAACACCGACTTTACACTTAAACTAACATGCACCGTTAATTTCTAATACCCCCAAATCACCTGCTGGATCAGTCGCCTGTGCAGGTCTACGTCAGCCCCCCGTATCCCCTCGCGGTCCTGGTGCAGCTGCAGGGCGCACAGGAGCGCGTCCTTTATCGTCTGCACCGTGGACTGCACACGCTCCGTTCTCATCAGTCGCCGGACTAGGAACCCTTTCGCGTGCGCTACGATTTTTGTCGCCGCTGCGATCTTTGTACATAAAAGTGGTTTGATAAGAAGTTCCAGGCAAAGAATTAGGGACAGAGGCAGTGGAAAGTAGTGAAATATCCATCTGACATAGATCAGGGATGTATAAAATGTTTTATTAAGGGTGGGAAAGTCCTGGAAGATGAGTTGGGTAGAATGAAAAGAAAGGCAGGTAGGTATAAAAGTGTTTTGTCAAAATAGGAATGTGAAGACCGGAAGAATGAGGAAAGGCAAGAACGTAAAGTAGTTGGGAGTGAGGTAAGCAGACTTATAGGGGTTTTATAAGAATAGGAAAGACAAGACAAGAAAAGAAGGCCTAAAATTAATTGGACAAATTATTAGTCTTGAAGATTTAAATTGAAAATAAAGAAAAAATAACGTTACGATATAGCATTTACAACATCAATTAAATACTCTACAAGGTTTAATGATCACGAATTACAAAATTTTATAACAAATTTCTACTGAATATTATGATTTTATAGGATAACTAAAAAACTAATGTAGTAAAATAATTGCTTATATTACCTCTTGTGGTGTTGCCTGTCTGCAAATGCTTCTCGGTTTCCTTCCACACATACTTTTGATGGAATTTTGAATTGTTTCTTCCATGCTCTTTATAGCCCTGTCTGTAGACCGGCATGGCGCTGCGAGCTGCATGGGAACCGCGTTGGAAACATCTTTGTTGCACGGATCAACATTGTATTGGCTTTCCTCGTTATCTGAGGGAAAGGTCACGTTTAGATCGGCCATAGTGTCGTTCGTTCGATCGGTTAGGATAAGATCGTAGTCCGTAGATGCACTATTCTCGTAAGTAAGCTTCCGGGAAGTGCTTCTACGACCTGGCGAGTGATGTTTTGTACCATTAGCTTGACTTTTCGGAGGAGTTTTGTCATTTATCGGACCCTTCATAGCTTTCTTTATACTCCCAGTGATGTCTCTAGACTTTTTTAATACATTATCACAGTGGTTTATATAATTATTGGTTTCAGTCAACGTCGCAACTACGGGACTATCCACAGGCTCAGAGTTTATCAACTGACTCAAACTAACCGGTCCCCTGTCCGCATCTTTCTCACCCCAGGCCTCTTTGATATCATTCGGCGGCTTCGGACATATTGTTTTTAACTGAGAATATAGCAAATTATTCTGCTCCTCGAATACTTGTTGTAGTAACATTTGTTCCTTCTTCTGTTTCTCAACCAAGCTGGCCATTTGAATGAGTTGCTGTTTTTGGATTTTCTCGTAAAGCTCTCGAACACGAGAAGCGGGATCTTCCGATTCAGAAATGAGGGTTTTCGGCGGAGTAGGCTTCTTTTCTACTCCATTTTGAACTGGTTTAGCAGGTTGCGTATTCTGCGTTTTAGTTGCAGTAGGATTTGCGGATGAACTGCGTAAAGGGCTCTGGTTTCTCTTTACTCTCTGAATCGGCTCCGATTTATTGGTCGGTTTGTAGATATTAGAAAGTCGTTTATTTCTATCTTGTACGAGCGATCGCGTCCTGTTCTGGTGTACTGGCGCAGATTGCGTCACCTTCTTCGTTGCAGATTTTGTAACGCCGTTTTTATCTTTAGCTGTTTTATTTAAATTATTTTGTTTCAACTCCAAAGCCATTGAGGACCATTTCACTTTTGCAGTTTCTAAATCCCAACTTCTCCGTTTTTTGCTCGGAGAGCTAAGATTGGACATTGATTCACTCATAGATATGGAATTTATTTCTACACCAGTGTTGATAGATTGTACTTCAAGGTGAGCGAGAAGCATGGGGCTTGGTTTTAAAACTGTGTAAGATCTTTGGCGAGAGAGAGGGAGAGCTTTAGACTCCCTAGCACTCTCTGTATGTATATTATTCAGGGAACCCGTGAAGCTCTTGGAACTAAGAGAAAGGGGTCCATCCTGATCGATACTAAAAGTCAGGGGGTCTGATGAAACATCATTATTTAGACTGATACTAAAAAATAATTTGTCATCAACACTTTTCAAATTTTCCTTATTACTATCATCATCTGGTATGTCTTTGTTTTTGAGTTTTGTGCATTCCCAGTCTCTCTCAGGCACTTCTACATTTGGGTTTGGTATGGTTGAGGTTAAGGTTGAGGTTACATTTTTATTATCATTGAGGCTGATACTTAAATCTATAATGAATTTGGATGGTGTTTTGGAAATGCTGTCAATTTCGAAGGTGTTGGGCGAATCAAGCTCCGGAGTATTGCTTATGCTATTCTCAACTGATTTAGGTTCTTTTTTAATTAGCGTTGGAGTAATATTGGCGTTATAGAGAGCCATATCCAGTGGGGACATGTTGTCGTTTTGCTCCGACTCTGGAAGATCGGGAGCATCAGTCTTATCCTCCATGGATTCTGTGTCACTCTCAATCATGAAAGTTTTTAATGTGTTTATCCTTTTCTCTACTTCTTGGGCTAATAGTTTGTAGTACTGCATTTCTTTGCGACATTCTTTGGATAACTGAAAGGTTTCAAATATCTATTAATTTCATATTATTTTGTTTAAAAAAAATTATATTAAAACTTTTACATTACAGTGGGGTTTAAATAAGACTGTCTGAAATAAGGTTCTCTGATTTTTTGCCTAGTATAAATTCAATGTATTTTTTAAATCTTATTGGAAAATGCTAGTTTTACAAAGACTTGATTGATTTCCAATGTTTTCACGCCGGTAAGTTTTTATACGGTTAAATTGGTCAGGTACAGTCAATTATATACTTACGACAGGCGGAAGAAGAGGCACCCCATTAATTTTCATGCACGACGTATATTGACCTGACTGTCGCACGCACTTTACATCCCACGGGTCGTTCATTGTGTCGATTACATCAGCGAATCACAGCATACACTAATCCATAATACCGAAAAGATAGGAAATTGCAAGTGCCGATAATGATCTTTAATATTGTTTAGTATTTAACTGTAGCCTCATCAATCTGCGGTGATGTTGTCATACGCGATTACGTCAGTTCATTAACTACTTCGGCACTTACATGGAGAGGATATATGAGATTCCATCTATTTACATACTAAAAAGCACTTCAGAACCTGAGACAAACACGTAGTTCCTTATTTGGTTGAAAATCGGTGGATAGCCATAATATAAATTTTCTACGAGTAAAGAAAATGCTCGGCTGTTTATCACTAAATTAAAAGTATTTATTGTAATTGTAATTTTATATTTAGCTACGATTTCAACTAGAAATTTATCATCTAATAACTGAGCAAAGCAAAAATATTCAAAACTTACGTAGATTTTTCACTTTTACTTTCTCGCTAAACAGTCAAATCAAAACATTGCGAGTTGCCATGGTCACGAAAACCAGAAATACATACTGCATTGTCGAGAAAAAATTTGTAACGAATTAAATCTTTACCAAAATTATTAATATAGATGAATCTTAGTAATCTATACTTTCAATATTTATAACGGATTTGTATTGTATAGGGAAACATGCATAATTATTAAGTATATTAACTAATAAATTTATCAACTTTACAAAAATTATTATTTAACTTTATGCCAATCAATATTATAAAAAAATAAGGATAATAAACAGTAATAAAAGAAAGTAGTTAAGAATGAATATGGCTTTTAGACTAAATCTTCCCCCGTACAGAAGCTATGTATTTATTCATACGCTTAAAATGACAAATTGACATTGACATTTCTTACAGCTGTCAGCTATGACTTTTACAACTTCGATCGATTCATGAATATACGTCAAAATGTGTAAATGTAATAATAATAAATTGTACCAAACGTAAATAATAAAATAATGTTCGTATTTGTGACTTGAAAATCATTTAATTATAGAACACGATCTGCAAAATGAGAAATTTATTCGCGATACATCGGCCTATTTGCCCAGCTGCGGTCCTGGCATTCAATTATTTCTGTTTATCTTCTGCAATATTCGCGATATCATTATTCTCTGGAAGCATACTTGGTTACACCTCCGAACTATGGGCGCTGACCTACTGGGGACCGGCGCTTTATTTTTGTCTTCTTAATTTCATTCTGCGCTATTCTTTAAAAGGCTTCCGATATGAAGTAAGTGGATTAAAAGGTATTATATGTGCAATTAACAATTTAAATATATTTAATATCCAAAATGTACATGATGTATGTGGGCTATTAAAAGATATATATTGTTTCTATCCTACTAAATGTACTTTTCAGTGGACTTTCATCACAGGAGATGAAAATCAAATTCAAAGTTTAAGTTATAATTTTATTGATTTATTAGTATTTTTTTAAATGTAATGAAATGCTATATAATTTTAATGTATGTAATTAATGTGTATTTTTTTTATAATCGTGACGATTCAAAAACACTTAATATAGGTTTACTTGAATAAAGATTATGATTGATTTCTTTACAGGTAGCTGTAAGGTCGTCATTCTTGGGAGCAGTATTTGCTGTAGGTCTTTATTTATCACAATTTGACAACTGCTGGAGCCCCTATGGGATGTACATCATGGTATTGTCCATATTCCACTTTACGGAGTTCATGGCTGTGGCACTGACAAACCCAAAGACTCTGACGATAGACTCCTTTATCTTGAACCATAGTGTGCAATACTGGGTTGCTGCAATCGCCAGCTGGATTGAAATGGCTGTTGAATCATACTTCTTTCCTAGTAAGTTTATTATAAATTTTAGGAAATATAATGTATGCCACATTGTAGTGGTTATATTTATTACTAATAGTACTATTAATATCTCAATTTTGATATTTGTGTAAGTCTCTTAGGTAAAATCAATGTTGAATTTGAAAAAAAAATATTTTGAAAATAGTTTTACTTGAGTTTCTTGCTGGTTCTTTTCAGTAGATGCTGCCTTCCGAATTGGTAGTAGATAAAAATAAAATATCTGTGACATTTAAAAAGAGCTTTCAAAAAAGCCAATTTGGAATAAATAAACAATTTGAATTTGAAAAGATACCTCTCTAACTTATTCTAAATTCTCCACAAATTAGCAACTAAAAATGTATAGATGTTTTAATAAATATGTAAATAATAAATTGTGTTTTTGTAGGTATGAAGTCATTACGATGGTTGTCCTTATTTGGCTTTGCCATGTGCATGGGTGGAGAATTATTAAGGAAAATGGCAATGTTTACAGCCAAAACGAACTTTAATCATCATGTAAGTACCTATAACAAAAATATTAATTAAGTTAATGAAGTACTATGGACACATTTTTAAAACTTTATAGCATACTATTTTATAAATAACTAGCTGGGTGCCCAGTTTCCCCCGTGTATATCTCCCATTCACATAGAATTTTTAGAATATCCTATGTCCTTTCTCGGGAATTCTTAGTCATGATATTTTTTTATATTATGGTATTTATAATTAAGTTCCAATTTATTTCCACACTTATATTTTAACAATATTTAATTATATTTTTATAAATATAATTGACTTAAGATTGTTTTATATTTAGATAGAACAATAATATTTTATTAATTTTTAGGTTCAAACGGTCAAAAAAGCAGACCATGAGCTTGTCACACATGGAGTGTATGGTTACTGCCGACACCCCAGCTATGTGGGTTGGTTCTACTGGTCTATTGGGACACAGGTAAAAAATTATATTTAAATATTTATTTATTTAATTTAATACAGAATAGAATGGTTACAAACCACTTACACTGTTCATATAAGAAAATTAAAATTTAAAAATTGTGATTAAATATTTTCAATTGCAAAAATTTTAATGTAAAATAATATTAAAATGTTTGATTATGTAAGAATGTACTAAAGAAAGCCTGACATTTTTAATAATTTCAACATCATGAAAAATATTTAAACAAAAAACAGTATGACAAAAAATTAACTTTGGAAATTAAATGGAATTTTTTGAAGAAGAAATTGCTGAATCAAGTCGCCTTTTTTTTCTGTCTGAAACAGCCGTTTTGCACTTTTTTATAGAGTACAATAAAGTTTTATTTATATAATAATATTGTTTATACAGATAATCCTGCTCAACCCAATTTGCGTGGTAGTATACACCATTGTCTCCTGGTCGTTCTTCCAAGAGCGCATCTTCGCTGAAGAGATGTTCCTCTTATCGTTCTTCGGGAACCACTACCTGCAGTACCAGAAGCGAGTGAAAACTGGCATCCCGTTCATTAAAGGATATGTGCCCATGGACGCTTGGTGATATCTGAGGAGATACTCATCTTGAAGATGAAATTAAACAATTTTATCTTCAATGTGGGTATTAAGATTATTGTATATTGGAGCCCTATCATGAGTTATAAATAATAAATATTCCTGGACATTTATCAGAACACCATCTAGTAAACTAAGCAAAGCTTGTACTATGACAGCTAGATGACTGATAGACATACTTAAATCTTTCTTTTTTTGTAAATACATACATACTATAGATAAATTAAGACTTAGACAGAAAATTACAATGTTCATCACATGATAATTTTCTACTTGTGGGGATCAAACCCACACCATTGCTGTATCTACTCCAATCGGGTCAGTAGTAATATATGTATGTTTATAAAGTTATATTTGAAAACAACTATATTTAAAAATGTATAGACTTGTGTATTATTGTGTTTGTACATTAACTATTTTGTATGCAAAACTCATGATAGGATTACTGATTGGAATTTAATGATTATTAACACTCCAAGTGTATTGTAGGACTGCTATAACAATGTAATGCTCATTTCAATGTAAAACTATTGTAACTTTGAATGCTTACAATTTAAATTGACATTACATTAAATATCTTAATTTCTAATGTAAAGATAGACAAATATGACATCCTTTCTTTTTCAAGTTTCTGGTGCATATTTCCTTTGAGACTTTTAAAAGTCCTTGTTGTAAAAATATAAAAAAATGGACTTTACTGTAATTACCGACTAGTCGCTAGTTAAGAACAATTGCATTTCTAAATGTATTTGAAATATTTTGTAATAATTCCATATAATCGTATTTCTGAAACATCTTTGTGAACTAAATAAATTTATCCTGTGTACATCAATCTATCATATCATAGCACAATTTATTGTGTTCAAAAATATTTTGTAAATAGGTACTTAAAATTTTCCTACATTTAATATTAATTATAACATAATATTAGTATAACTAAACCTGTAGAGTAAATTTTAAGCTGTACTAAGTAAATATGCATTTTTGAGCTATTTTTCTTCCATAATAAAAATTAAAACTACACATGCTTGTGTTGTAATGTCTGTGTTATGGTTGTGAATGAAAGGAATAAAACATTTGAATGAAACTGTTTTTTATGTATATTTTAAACAATAAAAGTAAAATAGACAAGTCTTAGGTAATATATTATTTACCAACTGACCAGTTACTTTAGTAGTAGCCTGTCTCTTTTCCAAAATTTATTTCTTTATGATAATTTATCAAATACGGTTTAGCCGTTTTAAAACGGATGATACAAAAACGTATGAATTTTAAAAGCAAATGGAAAGAGTTGCTCGACCTCTTAACTTGGAAAATGTAATCGATAATGATCAATATTGACGTCAACGTTTCGTTCAAAAAACAACAATCATTGTTCAGTTTTCGTAGTACATATTTCGTCCAGTTAAGAATGAGGACTGTGTTCGTTTTTATTTTGGATTATATTGCAGGTTAGTTTTTGAAACGTACACACATCAACACCGTCTAGGGATATTTTGTAAAACATCCAAATCTTTAAAAAAACTGGGCCTTTTTCAAAACCTTTTGATGTAACCTTGTTTTATAGGCACATTTGAACATTTCCAAATTTGAATTAAAAAAAAGAAACAAAACAATACATTGGCGCAGCATTATTATAGCCAAGTTAGAAAGTTTAATTTACCTACGATAGTTTTTGGTATTTTTCTCTGTAAAATTAAAGTTTTCAAACAAGTTATTGATTAATTTTGAATCAACGATATTTTATGCGTCATGCAGCGGCACCATTTAACAAGAGATATGATGTTAAGGGCAGTAGGCATGCTCCAAGCCGGGGTTGCTCAACGGAGTATTGCCGAGGAAATTGGAACCAAATAAAACGTGATATCAAGATTGTGGTCACGTTATCGTGCAACTGGTGAAGTGGCTGAAAGACCCTCTGGTGGTAGACGCATAATCACCCAGCAACACGACCGATTTTTACAAGTAACTGCGAGAATGCAACCAAATGTTACGGCTATGCAGTTAGTTCAGCGGCTCCAGCCAGAGCACCAGTTGCTTATCAGTGACCAAACTGTGAGGAGAGGTCTTCATGAAGCTAACCTTCATGCTCGCAGGCCACGTCGTATTCCAGCACTACGCAGAGGAAAACGAGGAAGAAGATTAGAGTGGGCTCGTGAACATTTGCTTTGGGAACCTAGCCAATGGTCTGTAGTACTGTTTACCGATGAGTCCCGATTTGGTTTCTATTCTGATTCAAGAAGAGTACGCGTATGGCGAGGACCTGGTCGTGAAATTCGTCTTCAAAACCCTCAGGAAGTCCATCCATACAGCGGCGGAACAATTATGGTTTGGGCGGGAATTCGTATTGGTGGAAGAACGGATCTCGTTTGGATCAGAGACACCATGACTGCTGACGACTACCGCGACCAGGTGCTTGTACCCACTATCTACCCACATCGACTTCAAATGGGTCAAGAATTTACGCTCATGCACGACAACGCTCGTCGACACACAGCGCGTGCTGTGACTAGCTGGTTGCAGGAGCACGATGTATCGGTCTTACCCTGGCCTGCGCAATCACCAGATTTAAACCCTATCGAGCATGCGTGGGACATGCTCCAAAGAAAGGCTTACAACAATTTTTCTTCAAATATTGCGACTAAAGAGCAACTTTTTTGCATCTTAGCCGAACTTGGGATATTATCCCGCAGCAAGACTTTAACAACTTGATTCAAAGCATGAAAAACCGTTGTAGAACTGTTGTTAAAGTCTTAGGTGGTTTAACCGACTATTGATTTTTCCTATTTGTGCCAAAAACGTGAATAATTTAACTATATTTTCATTTTTTCATATAAAAACATATTCATCCTTAGTTGCACCATTTGTCGCTTTTTGGTTTTATTTCAATAAAATTCTATGTATGAAAAAAATTTTTTTTTAAATTTATTTCACAGTCTACTCTGAAAAGTGGACTTTTTAAAAATATAATGTTATAGCATGATATTCTTAAAAAAAAAATAGAAAATTGAGAAAATGTGTAATATCCCTAGACGATATTGATGTGTATATTTAAGTACGTAATTTTTTGCAAACTTGCTAGAAGCCTAGAAGTGTGAGTTTTTATTTTTATTTCGATTTGGTTCGATTGCGAATCCTTCCACCTTTTATTTATATATTTTTTATAAGTAGATACATGAAATAGCACTCATTTTTTATATACTTACAGATTTTCATAACGACAATTCGAGATTTCACATTATTGAGGAAAACAGTTTAGAGCAAAAATGTAATCCGGTCATATCGGATGTTATTTGGCAAGAAGTTTCTAAAACTGGATGCACAGTTTCAGCACAGAAAAATATTAAATTATGTAATTAAACAAAGTAAAATTAAAACAAAAACGCATGATGTAAATAACGCTTATAACCGTAGAAACGCACTTGATAATAAAACAAAAGTTGAAGACAAATTCAATTCGAATAACTACCATCAAAATGCCTCTTTAAAATCTATTGAAAACTTTCCCGCGAAATTGCCCTCTCTTGTGGCCATCTTTGAAACTGTTTTAAACGTTACCGCGCAAACTTGCGGAGGAGTCCTTTTGACACAAAATTGGGTCCTTACCGCTGCGTCATGCGTGGATATTCTCACAAATTTAAGTGCACGGTAAGATTTTATGTAAAAAAATACGTGTAAAAGTACCTATACAATACTCGACTGGGTTCTTTGAATTTATTTCTGTAACTCTACTGTCCAAAAAGTCTTTATCCCCAGAAAAGTATGTACTGAATAATGAATTACAGTATGGTTTAAACTTAAAATAAATAAAACAATTCAAGTTTTTAAACTTCAATGTTTAAGGGACATAAAGGAATAATTAAAAATATTTTAAGTATTTACAATTTAATTTTCAGAAACACTTCATCCAAAAGTTACCACACAATAATCGCTAACACATCCAACCCTTTAGCTGATGGTTCGGTTCATAACGTCTCTGACATAATATTACAGCCAAAAGGTATAAAAAGTTACCCGCCCCTGCTAGCACTAATGAAAATAAACCCAGGTCTGGGAACTAATCCACTGCGATTATTTAATGATAATAATACAATTGGATTAGATGTTACGGTGTATGGTTGGTCAGTTTACAAGGTAAGAGTGTAAATTAGCCTTTATACTTTTTTCTTCCATAGACAACTTTTACTCTGGAAATGTATTAACTTTTTTTAAATCTGTACGCCACAAAAGCACGTTTAGTAATTATAATATTGTGTGTATATTAAATGATTTTTCATTGTTATTCGTTTCAGTACCCGAATGGTACAGAGGTCATGCGAGACGCAAGATTTAAAGCAAAAACGTATAAATGCAATCATAATCATATTTTTATCAACACTACGGTACTATGTTTAGAACCGCAAAGTAGAAAAAAGTTAACTGCCGCACAGGTAATTTATTTTTTTACAGGGATAAAAAAGTCTGATACATAAAATATAATATAAATTATTCCTTGCAGGAAGTATAGAGCCATTTGACTGCAATTTAATTGTTTATTTTATAATTTTTGAGTAACAAGAATATGCAAAAAAGGTTTGTCTTCAAATTTTATTTACAAAATAATTACTTTAGATAATTTTCCAGGTCAATTCTGGTGGCCCAGTTCTAGCACTACATGGAAACAAAGTATATCTCTTGGGAATAACTTTAATCGATCAACACAACGCATTTGTCATTACTGTTAATAAATATATTGAATGGATAAAACAAGTTATACATTAGATACAGATTATTTTATTTTAAACTAGCTGATCCACGCGACTTCGCTCCCGTAGCATAATGTAATAATGTATAAAGGTGAAAGAATTTTTAAAATCTGTCCAGTAGTTTTTGAGCCTATTCATTACAACCAAACAAACAAAAAAAAGATTTCCACTTTATAATATGAGTGTAGTTATTTAATGATATAGAAATCTTCGGTAACTCTAATAGCACAGTCATAATATTACGAGTATTAAGTCTTCAATAAAGCCTTCTACATGAAAAAAAATGTTCAAATGGATTTAAAAATAATAAAAAATACACATTGACCTCTATATTTAAATAATTTAAAATACTACCCTTTCTAATTCGAAATTGTCATTAATTACATCATATATTATCTGTTAAATTTATTAAATTGTTAAAATTGTCCAATTTAAACAAGTACTGTGCACTCCTGTAAGAGACGAGTTCACCATAAATAGTCTGTATTGCCGCCTCTACATATCAAGAGATGCATTGGCGGATATCGCCAGACGTATCGGCCGATGGATTTGCTAGCAGTGTCCACACATCTCTCAAAGCATCAGTCGTTTCTCGTTCTTGAAGGACGTAGGTCGTGCGTCTTGCGAAAATGGAATGGAATTAATAATGGAGATTGAGACCGTAGTCCGTAGCCGCTCTAGCAAATTATATAAATACGTAGTACTTATTGAGTGTACATCTCAATAGAGTAGTTAAAAAAGGGGAAAAGGGCCTCCATCTTTTGTTGGTTACTAGCTATATATAAAACAATAAATTTAAATGTTTCCTCAGTACTCATATTTGCCATTTTTATCAAGAAATAATTATTACAGATTCAAGTGTATTCTATATCAATGGCTTAAACAATAAAAACGATACTTAAAATGTAAAATTATATTAACGAATAAATTGGCTATATAAATTACACTGATGCATCTGCCTATGTGTGGACAGACGCATCTTTCTGGGTTATGAAATCCTTTGATCTGTGCTAAAAAACCGACAACAGCCGGATTGATGGCAGATGCATCGGCGGACGTAAAATACCTACTACGGATAGGCAGATTACCCCGTCTTCACATCGGCGGATGCATCCGCAGATGACGTCCGCAGATACATCTGATGATATGAAGAGGCGGCATTAGACACATTAACCGTCACTAGTGGTGTGATCGAGCTTTACTTGGCAATTAAATTTCGTAGTATATGAAACTATGTATAACTAATTATAGAAACTTTGCAATTGTATTTTGTATTCGGACAAATTCTTAACTTAATATATTACGTAAGCATTTTATGATTTAAGAAACAACATACAACATTGCAAAACAATAGAAAAAATAATAATAATACAAATATTTGAGTAGTATATGTTTTATAAAGTGCGCGATGCAAAATGACCGCCCACTCGGCGATATAAATAAATATAATAAATCGATGAACGAAATAGTATGCCTTATTTGCCACCATATGAGTTTAAAGAGCTTAGAGGTCACATTCTCCTAAAGCATAACACTACATAGAGTTACAGAGACAAAAAATCATTATCCTATACATTAACTATGCCTTTGAGAACTGAAGGTGAATTATTATTTTTATAACTTATAGCTAAAAAATCTAACGGTGCCATATTTGAACTATGCTCCCCTATATATTGATTAAATTCAAACCCTGACATATAAGCAAATATCAGTTTTATTTATTCCACAAACGATGTTTATTTTCCGATCGTAGTTTCCAAACGCCGCAGTTTTCTTTAAATTTTCCAATCGTAGGTTCTAAACGCCACAGTCTTCTTTAAATATTAAACTCGTTCATTATTAAAAAGAGATAAAATTCGATATCACTGATGTTCGGATAACTAAAACTTTAGAATAGTTGTTTGTTTATCATTAAAAGTTAGCAGTTTCAGGTTTTCCTGTATAAATTTCCGTTAAAACTTGTTTACCTTTCATCTAAAAATTTAAAATTTCAATTTGATATGTTTGATATTCGGAAGACTACCAACTAAAACTTTAGAATAGTTATTTTTTACCAAAAGCTAAGGTTTACTTTAGGTTCTTCTATATAAATTTAATTTAAAACTTGTTTACCTTTCATCTAAAAGTTTTTAATATTGATTACAATATCGTTTAACAATAAAATTGTTCACAGCTTCAAAATATGAAAGAAATAGGTTCAAGGTTAAGAGTACAGCAACGGTTGATCATTGGTAATATCATGGCTCAATAAATAATGTAGGTCCAATGATATTATTCAACTTCAATTATCAGGAGAAACTTGAATTAGAAATTAAATAACACGTTAGATTGGTTTGTATGAAAATATGATGAGAACGTAATCCATTAAGGGGTGATTAAGTAGATAGTAAATTAATAATCATTAGATTTTTTACTATAATTAGCGTAATACAAGGGATTATCATTGGTAAAGGGGTATGTTGTCTCTAGAAGATACGACGATGCATTCCATTCTTGGTATATATAATGGTAAGAATTAAATTTACTTTGAACGAGTGCTAAATGGAATAGTCTAAAGCAGCCGTAAAAGAAAAAGAACAATAGTTGTACTATTGTCCTCAAAGCGATTGAAATCCATCCAATAAAAGCCACAAACTCCAGCCACGGACCACCTATATCCACAGAAATGGTCCGTGAATCATGTCGAATAAGCATTGAATTGACAAAAATAATATAAAAGTGCTCCTCAGATCATGGACCTTTTCCTTTTATAAGGTTTGAAAAACACTGATTTATAACGTTCAAATTGACTACAGGTAAATCGTTACATGTTACCAAAATCGGGGCAGATTTCCGGCCATCTTACAGACTATATCGAAGTCTTGTTCCCTCAGAAATACCGGCCACCAGCAATGACGTATCAGTAATCATATCAGTATCAGTGAAATTGATGACGCGATGTGAAGAAAGTTCGCTGATCGCTCAGTCCGCGACCGACCACCGAGCGGAGCGCACGTCATGTACAATGTCGTTCCGTAGGCTGCTGAGCGCGATGCGATCCGCCCGCGACGCGATCCACCGCGGCGCCCCCATGGCCGACGGAGTCCTCAAATCCTTGTTATCAGTGGTAGTGATCTGTTGTATAGCTGTGTCGTCGCCGCAGACTGCTTCGGCCAAGCCGTTCACGTTCAGCTTGCCGGCGAGCTGGTCTCTTGCAGGTAGATTGATAACAATGAACGTTCAAGGGATTTTAAACTAGTTTCATTTGTTTTGAAAAATATTTGGATTTTACAACTATGTCCATCAGAATGGGCCACAATTTTTTAATTTAACATCAAACAAAAGTTTTTGTTAGATGCATAGAATGAGTAGAGTTTCTGGAATTAAACTATGCGAACTTTTTCTAAAGGATTTAAAATAACTGGGATTTGAGTAAAAATAAACACACTTAATTTCTAATTTATATATATTTCAGGTCTGTAATTGAACTTTAAAATGGCTCTAGATTATTTCCCTAGAGAGTAGAGCTTTTCAAAAGGGTAGAGTTTGTAATTTTCATATTTGTTACTAAAATAATAAATGGAAGTATTTAACAAGTTTTATATATTTTTTGTTGTAAATGGCGTCTGAAACTACTAACAGCATTAAACATTAAATAAGAGCTCTTAATTTTATTTTCGCTAAAGCATCTCCTGGTGGGACGTAAAATTAAATACCCTAAAAGTTAGAGCAATTATTGATGGAATAAATAATATGTAAATCTATGCAAAACAAATTATACAGTTAATATAATCACGAAGAATTGTTTGGGCAAACACACAAAAGTATGTGCGTTTGTTTTCCGTAAATTGATGCGTTTGCTTACATGTTTTCTGAAAGATTATCCGCAGCTACTTTTACATTATAAGTGTATGCGGACCGATTTCAAGTGTGTTAGTCATATTTAATTTTAAAAATTAAGGAAAATCCTTTTTTCCTGATATGGGTCACCTCCACGGGGATCAGGGATCGGATTCGGGCGGACATTCAGAAGGCGGCAAATTGTTTGTAGACAAATGAACTGCATCTTTTTCACTGACATATTTTTTTCTAAAGGAATGCACAACTTTTTTTTCGAAGTCGTAATGAAGGCAATGATAGCAGGCGATGGCGGTATTTTTCAGTTATTGCCCCATCAAAAAAAAGGAAGCGTTGGGACTGCCTGGACCCTCACAAATACGATTCCGATCGGAGAGTCCCGAAAATTATAAAAATTTTGACATTAACGGCCCACCTTATGCTAGCAAAAATCTAAATTTGAGCCCCTTCACTCCGCATACCTCACCCGGCACGGCAACACATGCTTACGCTCGTAGCACGAGCACACGCACACTCGCGCGCAGCGTCGAGTCAGTTCAAAATATAAGTCAAGTGCGAGTTGCGATTATCTATATATATAAAAGAAAGTCGTGTTAGTTACTCCACTTATAACTCAAGAACGGCTGAACCGATTTAGCTGAAAATTCGTAGGCAGAAGGCTTAGGATCAGGAGAATGACATAGGATTTATTTGATTTTACATTTAAACCCGGAAATGCCACGGGATCGGGCTATATACGCGGGCGAAACCGCGGGGCACAGCTAGTATTGAAATAAAACCGTATACGGTTATGGAGATTATTTTA
>LQNK01001326.1:115280-146165 GCA_001586405.1 Phoebis sennae
CAATATAATCACGAAGAATTGTTTAGTAAAACGCGCATAAGTATGTGCGTATGTTTCCCGTAAGATGATGCGTTTGCTTACATGTTTTCTGAAAGATTATCCGCAGCTACTTTTGCATTATAAGTGTATGCGGACCGATTTGAAGTATGTTAACAATTTATTTATAAACATTATGGATCAAGTAGTGAGTTAGTAATATTTATTTTAAAAATTAAGGAAAAAAGGAGGATATGGGTCACCTCCACGGGGATCAGGGATCGGATTCGGGCGGACATTCAAAAGGCGGCAAATTCTTGGTAGACAAATGAACAGCATCTATTTCGCTGGCATACATTTTTTATGTAAAGGCTTGCACAACCTCTTTTTTTTCGATGTTGCAATGAAGGCAATGGTAGCGGGCGGGGGCGGTATTTTTTAGTTTTTGCCCCATCAAATAAACTGAAGCTTTTTTAGCTTTGGGGCTGCCTCGACGCTATTCACAAATACGATTCCCATCGGAAAGTCCCGAAAATCATAAAAAATTGACATTAACATCCGATTTTCGGATAATCTTTCAGAAAACATGTAAGCAAACGCATCATCTTACGGGAAACATACGCACATACTTATGCGTGTTTGACCAAACAATTCTTCGTGATTATATTAAGTATATAATTTTTTTTTCACCTATTCACAAATGATAGGTGACCTTGATCACCATTTTCCATTAATACATTTGACGGCATCGCAGGGTTTTTGGTGCATCATCCAGTTTTACTCAAATTATCTATGAATAAATTATTAAATCATATCATATGACGTAATAGAATATTAAGTAATATATTTTCCCAATCTAAATAAACAATTAATTTACTAGTCTGTAATAACCGGCTCGCATCATTGCGTGAAAAAAGTTAATTCAAATATAAACATAGCTAACCTCCTTCTATATTGCTATTTACGTCCAAATGAAGCGATTGATAATTGTTTGTTTACATTATTAATTTAAGACATTTATAAGAAAAAAAACTTTAAAAATTCATAGCTTACTTAATAACCTATAATGCCTGGTTTTACTTCAGTAGTTGTATAATGTGTACAGCCTTACTCATCGACCTATCTGTCAATTCAAAATAATTTTATCCATTCGTAGTTTCAAAACTTATAGCGACAATCTTTTCACTAAATATATAAATACATATTCAGGTAACATAACAACTAAGCAGAGCTTGTTCTATGGTAACTAGATAACTGATGATAGACCACAGATCATTAAAAGACGTACTTCTTTTTTTAAATACATAATAAATTATAGATAATAAATACCCAGACAGTAGAAAATTACAATATGAAGTATTATTAGAGTAATTACTTCATAGTTTAGTCGTATATAGCTTAAGGAATAGAATGCTTCACTTAATTCATGTATCAAACAATTATTTTTCTGACTTATGCTAACTATTAGCGATCCTTACGAAAACTAACTTGTCACGAAAGTATGTATTTTACTAGTACTTTTTAGTAGTAAAAGTAGCTATTTTGTCGGTTTATCAATATCATTCGAATTGTTGTTGCGTAAACGAAGAACAAACAAATAATTAGATTGGTAACATGGGATTACGTACTCTTTCTGTGACATCAATTTGAGTCTAATGGATAGTGGCATTTAACAAGAAATAGCAAAAATAATTGCATTTTTTGCCTTTCAATAGAACATTGTAACTGAATGCTCCCTTCGTGTTATATAAAGACTTTTCCAATAATACTCCAATGGCACTCAAGGGATTGTAAAAATAATTCCTAGAAACTTATGATCCTTATCCGTTTAATGGAAAAATGTTCATTTATAATTTTTTTTGTACCTACGTATTCTATAAATTAAAAATATTTTAGGATTTTTCTCTAACCAGCTTCATTCCCCAGCTTCGCTCGCGTTAAATTCGCGGTTTTTATATCAGACGAGTTATCCGTTCTCGACCAGCTTATTCGTTTACGAAATAACACACACACATTTATAAGATTAGCAGGATGTACAATATTTTTTATTTTTAGGATTCCGTACCTCCAAGGGACAAAAACGGAACCCTTATAGGATCACTTCGATGTCCGTCTGTCTGTCTGTCTGTCAAACCTTTATTGAGTTATGTAAAGTTTTTATTGTTTTCTCTAATTCAGATTATGAAAGAAACTCTCATTGCCTCGAAACTTTAATTCTACTGAAAAGAAACGCGATGAACGTCTTTTATGAAATAAGTAAATAATTGGCAACTGTGGTGCACTCAAGTTGAAAACAATTGGATAAGTGCCAGTCGTCTCACAATCAGAATTATCGATAATTTTCCCAGACCACAAATCTGTTACAGACAGGCTAAGAAACTTTAAAAGATACGAAACGGATAGTACAGAATTTTTACTAATACTCACTGTACCGCGCGTCTTCGCTTCCGTACAATAATGTTATATATATGTATATACCTATAAAATATAGCCTGTGTATGTTACTCGTTGATAATGTAGCTTTCGAATGGCGAAAGAATTTTTAAAATCGATCCAGTAGTTTTTAAGCCTATTCATTTCAAACAAACAAAATTTTCCTCTTTATAATATTAGGATAGATGTCTCAGTGAATATGCAATAACATAACATAACTTACTGAGCGAAGCGAGTCTAGTTGACCGTCGAGTGCATGTTTATATGTCCATAAAGACAACAACGCGAGGTCTAGCTCTGAGCGAGCTACTAGTAACATTAGTATAGTGACTGTTATAAACTAATTGGGCTATGTAAAATTATGTAGAATGTAATAGAAATGTACTGTGATTATACACAACCGGCCAATTATAGAACTAGTCAGTTAACAACAAATCACATCTAGTCATAACGACTATTAGCAAAGTGAGGGTAGTTGGGTCGTGACGTCAATAGGACGTTCGAGCACCAGGCGCAATCGGTACCAATGCGCGCAGATACTGAACGCGCTTACTTACTCTTTTAAAGGAATTTGACAGCTAACCACTAACAAGTGACATTTGCATAGAAAGACATACAGACCTTGTTAAAACATGAAATCACAAAATGTTAAATAAATAAATATTCTTGGACATTTAACACAACGCCATCTAGTCCCAAACTAAGCAAAGCTTGTACTATGGAAATTAGATGATAGATATACTTAAACATACTTTTTTTGTAAATACATACTATATATAAATTTACACCCATACAGTAGAAAATTACGAAGTTCATCACATCATTATTTTCTTCTCGTGGGGATCGAACCCACACCCTCCGGTGCAATAGACCGTTGCTGCTATCCACTGCTAATCGGGCCGACAATACGGGCGACGGGTTAGAATACGTCTGTCGCCACCCCATTTCTACCCGTGGGTGTCGTAAAAGGTGACAGAGGGTAATTCTGCTGCATAATATCTCCGGCAATAAAAGAGTGGGAGCCGAGCATTGCACAATTGGGCCAAGCTCGCACCGGTGTAAGTACCACCCCCCAGCAGAAGACCGGCGTGAAGCAGTATTGTACTGTGTTTCGTACGGTGAGCTGGTGCCCGGAAGCCTGTATATCCACCCCATCCCTCTCCCATCCTGTTCTACTCCTCTCCCAACTTCCTATCATTAATCCTCTCCTTATCCCCTCCCCTTCCTCCAAGACGGCAAGACGACGACACTCCATGTTGCAGATGTTCATGGGCTGCGGTTAGTCACTTAACATCAGGTGAACCGCATGCCCCGCTTGCCTGCTTTAACATAAAAAAAAGAAAAAAAACTCGTGTGACTTAAAAGTTGGTTCTATAAAACCCCCTTTTTTCAGGCCTTGTCGGCAGCGTGGGAGCGCGTTCTGACAACGCTATCAGCAAGGACCCTGGCGTGAAGCCGTACTCCGGCAGACGAGTGGCCAACGACACCCTTCGCATGGTCTACTTTCACGACCAGACCGTGGCTGTGGTGGAACTGGGCGAGGAGAAACTGCTCCTCAACTGTGAACTTATTGAGACTTAGTGAGTATAAGAACTAATCAAGTATTTCGTGTATTTATTTTATTTATTTACTAGCTGATCCGATTAGTGATTTAGCGATTTCGTCCAGTCTTTCGTAAATAACATTTTTTTTTCATTTTTAACCAGGTCTGAATGACATTAAAATGTTTTTTTTTGATGCAGCGTAATTATCAGGACTTGAATTTATAATGAGACGCAATTCTATAATAGAAGTCTGTATAAAAATCTATGCAATTTAAGATCTTTATCGTAAAAAAATAATATTCATTTTACACTTAACGATTAGCCACGTATTTCCGTGGAAATAGTTGTTCGCTATCTCTATTAATTTGATAATTTGATAGTAACTCCAAATTTCTTCATTGTTTTTATTTGTTTCAATTTTATATTGCTTTTTGCCGCGTCTAAGCTAAAATTAATGTACCTTATTATAATCTCTTTCAATTCGGTTGAGAAAACAACGACTAAACATAAAAAATACTTTATTTTTTAAATTAAAGCAGGAAAAGTAGGATGATGTACGTCACTTTATTAGTAGCATTCGCAAAAAAATAAAAATATAAAGTTATAAATGACAAACATGCGCGATAGATGCAAACAATCTATGCTTTTACGTTTTTTTATACTCATCAAAATTCATTGTGAAATTTGCTACATAAATAAAAAAAATCTTCATTCGAACCAGCGCCTAAACAATCAAAAACTAAACCGCGAACGATTAAATTTAACAATAAATATAGTTTTAAAGCGGCTATCACTGACGCCATGGTGAAATTTTCATCCGTCACGCTTTATTTAACTCGAAACCGAATGTGAAAGTATTACATCGGCTCATTACGTAACCCCCAGTGTTATGATGTCATGTTATGGAGAAATGAGGCGGGGTCATCTTTGCTGAGGCTGGATCAGAGCGGTCTATTACTTTTTAATATTTCTAATGACGTATTTTTAGGAATTTTTTCATTTATTTTGATATTGAAATGAAATGAAATGTTTTTTACCACCACATTACTACTACTACTACTTAGTACTATATGAAGTTACTACATAGGGGACGGGGAAAAAAAATATTAGGCACAATAGACAATTACATTATGAAGATTGGGTAACAACTTTAAAATATATACAGTTAATATTAATGCAATCCACCGCATTGTGCCAAATATAATTAAAAAATACTACATGCATGTCGCTAGGGTGACAATTTTGAATTTAAACTAAACAAATTTACCCAATCCAACCAATCTTACAATCTATTAAAACAAAAACAAAAGAAAACTTTATAATGTAACATAAACATTTGACACCTGCAAGCATTTAGAGCTATAAATTTTAAAATACTTATATCTACCTACACTTAAAAAGAACTTGTAATGAAAGGAGGTTTAAAGTTTCTGACGAAATTATTAGATAATCTTAGACATACCCAGAGATTAAAACATTTCAAATTAACTGTTTATATTAATACTTGAATAAAAGATAAACGACAAAAAGATAGAGACATTTCAAAAAAAAAATTAAATTCATACGGGCAATAAGGATATGTATGAAGCAGATACACACGGAATTGAAGAGCATTTTGTGAAAATTTAAAGTTAGTAATTAAATAGCTAATTGAAAAATAAAATATATTTATTGTACTTATGTTTGTCGCCACGTACTTCTACCCGTAAGTGTCGTAAGAGACGACAGGGGGTAATTCTGCTGCATTACATTTTCAGTAATAAACGAAGAACTTTTTAGGTCTATTTTTCATTAAATTTAACAAACATTGACCAGTATTACCCATGTATATATAATCTTGGGCAAATAATCTGTAAGTTATGATAGATAGATCTATAGAAGTCCGTTCACCTAAGCCCTGGCCTATACAACCTAAAAATCTGTCAGTCAAATAAAACCTTTTATATAATCAGATGAATACAACGAGCTTTATTACGCAACTTGTGTTATTTAAGCAGGTGCTTTTGGCACAGTTTTCAAGCGGAAAACCTTGCCTTGAACTCTGTAACACAAGATAATCGTTATTTACATGCTGCATAGTGTATACCATTTTTGGTTATATAGAGTTCCAATTTTGTGAGCCTGAGGTACTAAATCTAAGTCAAAGTCAAAGTCAAATTCAAGGTCAAAATGTTTATTTTCCAAATCGGGCTCTGTTGAGGCGCTTTTAGAACGTGATCTTTAACAAATATCTTTCAAATGGAATCTATTTTTTATTGTCGACCGGAAAGAAGAAGGAATATTCAATGTTCCACATTTATAATTGAATAAACCATGAATATACTTTTGCTGAAGAATTACGCTTGAAATATTTGCGCGTGGACAAACTTCTAGCAAAGAAAAAAGTTGCCAATTTATTACATTTGCAATCCCGGTAAGAATTCTCTGTTGTCATCCCAAGATTATTTTCTACCAAAATATTAATTCCATCGTTACATTCATTATCTAAACTATCCCTAAACTTATTTTACGGGCATCCGTGATCCGGATTAATGTTTTATAGCTTCTAAGGATTTAGGAACAGTATGCGTCATTCGGAATCTCCCTGCATTGCGCTGGCCGGTAACTTATGGACCTGCATCTCAAGTCCCCCGAGATTTGCGGTACGATGGAACGATTGGGCTTCTTGGCAAATGTTTTTAGAAGTTTTGGGTAGCATTTGTTCGTGTAGATTTTACTTTTAATTTTGTAATTTTTATTTTTATGGTGCACAATAAAGTATTTTTGTTTGTTTGTTAGATTTGGATGAAGTTTTGTATAGCGATTCTTTGCCCCCTTTTTTCCCTAAAATCCTAGGGAACGGGAGATATACGCGGATTGAAAGGCGGCGTTCAGCTGGTATTTAATAATAATATAATTACGCAACCATATTATGCTCATTCTTTATTATTTTATAAACAAAGTAAAACAAAAACATAACTCTGTTCAAAATCAGGACACACTCTTTAAAATCATTGTTTCTATGTCATAAATTCAGTATACAACATTAATTCTCAGAAAATCACTACTCATACGAAATAATCGCTTTTCAATAAAAATTGTTTCTAATGCAGTCATTTCCAATTTAACACGAGTCATAAATGTGATTACCTCTAATCAGGAACTATATAATGTATCGATTACTTTTACTTTTGGACCGTGGGAAGTTTTATTGGTATGGAAGTGTTAATTTATTAACAGCTTATAATATTGATATCATTTGGGTATTCTAATAAAATGTATGTGGATTACATTTTAGATCTAAACTTTTCTATTGCTTAGTACAATGTTTTTACAATAAATGAAAGTGTCTCGGATGGTCGGCGTAAACATTAGTATGTAACACTAGCTGATCCGCACGACTTCGCTCCCGTAGCATAATGTTATACATATAGCCTACGTTATTGATGAAAAATGTAGCTTTTTCTTTTTTGTTGAAATTTTTTTAAAAATCGGTCTAGTAGTTTTTGAGCCTATTCAATACAACCAAACAAACAAAGTTTTCGTCTTTATAACATTGGTATAGATTATATCCCACTTCTGATGTTATGAGTGTTCATGGACGACAATGTTTACTTACTATCACATAACATGGTCCTTTGTTTGTTCTGCCACAGAATTATTATTCTTCATAATAACTACACATATATTCAAGGCTTTTCTAGTAAAATATTGGTTTGTTCCAGCCCGTATTCCCTCATCTGTAATACTGTAACGTAGAGAATAATCGTAAATTTCTGTTATTTGCTCGCAGCTTAATGCAGCATGCATTTACTGCATTCTGCGCCAAAAAGCAAACATGGCTTATTATTGAACAATGTACAGGGAACTTGCATTAGAGTGGCTTCACACCAAACTGAGATGCGACAAATGTTTTGTAAATTATTATGATTTAGTTAATTTAAGACCGAGGATAAACGATTGAATGTTCAGATAAATAATGGTAGAATTACGCCGCAACGAATGATCGAATTTTTATTAATTTTTTTTATACAGATGTCTATCTGTCCACCCCAATCCAGCCTAAACTGTTTTTGGGATCAGGATACCTTTTTGTTGATTTAATGACTCCGATTTAAACTAACAAAATCATAGAAGTTATTTAGAGCAAAACACGTAATTTTTTCCTCTTTAATGATGATTTGGTCATAGTATTTGATACCACGTTTTAAAAATGTCTAAGAGGCATCTCAGTTGCAATGTATTGCCGGTAGCGTCGTCGTGCGAGGTGCCCCTAAGCTATTAGCTGTCAAGTGAGGGGCGGAGGCCTAGAGCCAAGGACGCTCTGAATTATTAAGAGGCTTACGTCGTACTTCGTGCTACGTGCTTCGCCCATAAATATCGAATAGATAATGTTTAATGTGAATATAATGATTCAATAAAATAATGTCACGATGCTTTGATAGGTGAACTATTAATAGGTGGATAAAATAATACTAAAAAGATGTTTACAAACATTGTACAAACTGATTTAGTTTTGGTTGTATGCATAAATCATTAGAATATATATGTAGATTGTAGAACCGTCAGGTAAATCCAAACTTTGAGTAACAAAAGCTTTTTTTTATGGTTTAGTGTATTTTGTATTTGACTTGTGTATTTTGATTATTATTAAATATAAGTTTAAATTATATAAAAACTATAAAAAAATATACACCTTCTATTGAACACATCGAATTATAAAATAATGGTTGTGAAAAATAATTTTGTAAATTTTAAATAAAATAAAAATGTTTTTCTTGAACTCTTATCTAAAATTTTGGAATATTAAATATAAGGTTTTATAAAATAATCTTAGGTTCATCTTAATTGTTATTGTATCTGATGAATAAAAAGTAATTTAAATGTTCATAAAATTTTAAAAATACAATGCAAATTAAATTCCTTATATCATCCTTAAAAATGTTTGCTTTGAAAATGAAAATAATGATGCAATAATAACATCCATGTTTAGATGCAAAAAATATTTAGTGATTGTTTCTATTGTCCGCAAATATTAAACAAAACACGCGATTTATTGTCATTAGTTAAATGAATATGCTAAACAATATTGCGTGCAAATAAACAGTTGTATGTCATACGTTATGAGCTATCACGTCAACGTTTATAAGATTCTTCACTTATGTCGTTATGGACAATCAAAGGTCCAATGACTGATCCTTGGTAGAGCCTAAAACTTTTCGTCTATAAAAGAAGGAAGTCAAATAACGACGTGCCCATAAACGCAGAATACGTATGTTTCATCATCATCATCATCATCCTGCCCTTTTCCCATTATTTGGGGTCGGCGCAATGGGTTTTTTCCTTCCACTCTTCTCTCTTCTTAGTCATTTCCGCATTCACACCTCTTTCATTCATATCTTCTTTTATACAGTCCATCCATCGTTTCTTTGGCCTACCTCTTCCTGTCCAACCATCAACCTTCATATTTATCACCTTTTTCCCAACATAATTATTATCCCGCCGCATCACATGTCCAAACCAAGCTAGCCTGTTACTTACCTTATCAGGGATCGGTGCCACTTTTAAACTTCCTCTTATATGCTCGTTCCTAATCCTATCTAATCTTGTCACCCCACACATCCATCTCAACATTCTCATCTCCGCTGCATGTAGCCTTCGTACGTCTTCTCCTTTCGCTTCCTAACATTCGGAACCGTATAGCATAGCAGGTCTTATTATGGTTTTATAGTTTTCCCCCTTAACTACATCCATAATTAAACCCAAAATATTTGGCATGTTTTTACAACCGGCCGCCTGCCTGACGTCAACCCTCCTTGGGAAATATGAATACGTATGTTTAATATGCGAAAATACTTAGTAAAAGTTAAATAGTATAATTGTATGGAATGTCTTCAATTGATAGCTACCTAGTGTTTATCAAAGTCACAAGAGAGGACTCTAAACGTGATGTTAGATGTCCAATTACCTGTTAGTTATGCAACTGTGAGTCACATATGCGTTGCATTGATAAAGGAATTAACAAGATTTATGGGGCAGGAAGGACAGGGGTAAGGTTAATAGGACGTTTAATGTTCTAGATAGTACTGTTTATCTAAACTATCCTATCTATATAATAAATGTGAAAGTTTGGATGTTTGTGTACCAATGGAGCTGTAAATACTGAACTGTTGTGAAATTTTATGTTATCTTTTCCTACTCAGGCAGAAGCTAGAAGTTAATATAATAGTGATAATCGTAGCTTAAAAATCCATACAAGCTCCTCAAATAGTTTGATTTCAAGAAAAGTTTTCAAATTACGTTGTTTTGCATTTCGTGTTGCTCCTAAAAAAGATATTGGCGTGGTTAACTCACAAAAGCAATGATTCGAATATTATTTTTTTTACACATACTCAATTTCACATGTGCATAAGCGATTTTACTTTTAATACGTAGCATTCGTAAAAAATACCAATGACATACGTTGACTGAGATCTAGCTCAAGTTATTTCTAGAATCTGTTCAATCTATATTAAGTCCATAAAATATCTTAATCGTAGTACAATACGCGAAATGTCCCCCCGTCCCCTCGGCCCCGTCCCCTCTCTCTGGACAATAAACGCAACCCGAATCGAGATATATCAAGATCATTGATGATTTTTGACAGTAAACGGTTTGTCGTTAGGTCAATTGGTCGCTAAATTTAAAGAAGCTGGCAGTTCAGCTTTTTCCGATAGTCTATCTGATTATAAGGAATGGTTGAAAGAGAAAATGTTGAGGCATACATGGTTGGATAAGGCGTTCTTCTGTTTTTTTATAGGGATATTTTCTTTTATTTCTAGATTTTAATAAACCATCAATTAAAGAGTTACGCATGAATAATAGAATAGAATAGAATAGAATATATTTTTATTCATGTAAACTTTTTACAAAGTACTTATGAATAGTCATTTTTTTAATTTACCACCGGTTCGGAAAGTCGATTCTATCGAGAAGATACCGGCAAGAAACTCGATAGTTACTCTTTTCAACAGCCACTTTGATTACATCGTTATTATATTTTACAACTCTAAAGAGTACATATCATACTATACAACTATCCCGTATTGATCTGGGAACTGATATATTCCAAGGATTCTTGTCTTCTATATATTCGTTAATATTATAGTATGCTTTTTGAATTAAAGCATTTTTTAATAAAGGTTTTAATTTTGACATAGGTAATTTAATGATATCACGAGGAATTTTATTATAGAATCGTATACTTTGCCCAATAAAAGAATTTTGAACCTTTGTAAGACGAAACGTTGGTATACTGATTTTATCCATTTTATTTATTAATAAAGTAGAATGATTCATTAAATGAAATTATCTATTAATTAAAATAATATTGCATATCTCAATTATTTTGAAAAGAGCAACTACTTGTATTTCTTGCCGGTTCATAGACACTGCCCTCCTAATCGGTGGTAAAAAACAAAAATTTTTGGCAAAAAATAGAACCGACTTCCTCGCTCTAAAAAGTAGAAAATAATAAAAATCTTGTTAAATTGAAAATAGATAAGGCACCGACTTTGTATAGATTTCAACAAAAATGAAATAAAAGTTATTTTCTACTTTTTAGAGCGAGGAAATCGGTTCTATTTTTTGGCAAATTTTTTATTTTATCCTTTTTAGTGTCCTGTGAAGGATAATCACATCATCTAGTCACAATTCAGTTGATATATACATCATTAAACCTTAACCGCAGAGCTTATTCCGTTGGTTTTCGAGGAGTTCCCTGGAATATCTTCCACATGGATGATGAGACCTGAACCAAATTCCTATGGGACCACACATGAACTCTACTCTTTCGATTGCAAAAAAAAATTTCCAAATCGGTCCATAAACGCCGGAGATATGCGGTAACATACATAAAAAAAAATACGGTCGAATTGATAACCTCCTCCTTTTTTTGTAAGTCGGTTATAAAATTATGACTTGTGACTGTTTCAAAAGAGCTTTTAAAATGCCAATTTTGAAAAAATAAACGATAACAATTAAGAAAAAGTTTAGTTAACACGGACGATCGTGTAATAGCTATGTGTCTATATTTAACCTATCTTGCTTTAGTAAAGAACTTGCCTCGGTCCCTGCATCCTATTATAAGAGTCTAGATAATCCACATTATGTATGTAATCTCGAAATCCAGTTACAATTCGCATTGTGACCGCCATTCATGCACAATAAGTTACTTGGCTTCGCAGAACGGCATAATGGACGATCCGATACTTTAATGGATCACGTTTAGTCTGTCGCACGTTTTGAGACTGGGTTAGGGATCCGTGTGGTATAAATGTTTATACTAAATTTAATACGAAGACCGATGTGGGTGTGTTTCAGGCTATTATATCAGCTCCTAACACGGATGCGGCTAACGGCCGTTTTCAATAATGTATCAAAGATTATGGATAGATTATTATCTCAGATTAAATGACATTTGATTGTCAAAAGTCATAACAAAGGCTATCCGTCCAAATCAAAGTAAGTGCAAATAGATAGATTTGCCTGACTTTAGTAAGCATAACAAGGGATAGATAGAATATTGAAAACGGCTGTAAGGTGGTCTACATATCTACACAACGGATTTTACTTGAATAATCTTAGGTTTTTATTCTAAGTGCGTATACTATGGGACTGAAATAGTCAATTATGACTTAAAGTCCCTAAATAAAATAGAAAAAAAAGACATAAATGTTTATATTCCTGGAATTATCCAACAAGTTTAGAATGCTAACTAAATACAGTGGGTATTAGTGGTAAATGTTACCAATTACTCTTATTATAAAGAGGAAAGATTTGTTTGTTTTATACAAAGCTTAGAAACTACAGGACCGATTTGGATGAAATTTTGTACAGAGTTCTCTATCCCGAAAATCCTACGGGAAGGGGATATAAACGCGGGCGAAACCGCGGAGCTCAGCTAGTCACTAGTATGTTTTCTATGTCTATAAAATATGATTAGTTTGTTTGAACGCGTTAATCTCAGGAACTATTGAACCGATTTGCAACAATGTTTTTGTGTTAGACAAACCATTTATTGAGGAAGGCTAAATAACATTCTGCTATGAGAGCGAAGCCGCATTGTATAGCTATTAACTAATAATTTAGAACTGAATAAGAGAAGAAAGAAAGAAAGTTTCATAGGGGTTAAGGGTTCTCTGAAAAACATACCTGTTTAATTAAGAATAGAGAGCTATCAATAATATTATTCAGTCCTATTTTTCTATATTTACGCCGCTATCAAACCCATATTCCTTTGGTGACGTACAATTTTCTTCACAACACCAAAGTCATAAAAATGTACCTGTTTTGTTTCGAGTGCATACATGGGAAATGTAACACTAGTTAACTGGTCGAACTTTGCTCATTAATAAATCGATTTTCACTTTGCGTATAGGTGAAGGAAACTTTCTACGTCGAAGGCATGACCGTCATGCTTAATAAATAACACGTGTTGTAAATGAAGCACTTTCCTTTTGTTTACCCTGTTTTATATATAGTTAAAGTTAGGTATTTGATGAGGTACAGGACTAATTTGCTATTACTACCTACTGACTGACTGACTGATATAGATAAACGCACAGTCCCAACCACTGGACTGATCGGGCTGAAATTTGGCCTGCAGGTAGATGTTATGATGTAGGCATCCTTTATAGAAGGATTTTGATCAAATCCCACGGGAACGGGGAAAACAGACATACGCGAGTGAAGCCGCGGTATTTTGTAAGCCGCGCGCTTAGAAAATGATGAATCCGATGAACAAATCTATATAACTAATTTAATTTTATTTATTTATTTTCATTTCAAGTTCGGATAACGTAGATCCATTTGTTAGTAAAAAAAAAAGTCTTATCTGCTAATGTTAGTGGAGAATAAAAAAGAGAATTAAAAACAAAAAGAAAAATAAAACAAAACAAGACGTCAACCACACGACACCCTACGCGTACACAAGACGCTTTGATGCGACAAGTGTACGCACAAAGTGCCCCATGATGGGCGCCCCAACATCCTCGGCTATCACCTTCAGAATACTATTGCAACTGCCCCGCACTCGCCTCAACAGTGACGATGTTTTCTTGCGAATGATGCCCCAGAAATCACAAGTATGGGCCTGTGAAAACATCCCGGAAGCGCTGCAAAAGCGTGGCAGTCCCAAGAGCATTCTGAAGGCATTGTTGTACAGGACACGAAGAGCGTTTAAAGATCGTTCCGCAAAGTCGGCCCATAGACTGCTCGTGTATAAATTTTGACAGTATGCTTTAAAAAGCAATATTTTAACGTCTTTACTACATCGAGCAAACCTACGAGCCAACATATTGGCTCTCACTGCTAACGCCCGTCGCTCCCGCTCAATGTCCAAGTTATCCCTGAGGTCATCAGCAAGCATATGCCCAAGGTACTTAAATTGCTTAACCCTTTCAATGTCTATACCGTTAAGTGATATATTGGAAGTACACTTAGGATACTTGCCGGTGTCCCCAAAGACAACATATTTACATTTATTCACGTTGTATCTCAGACCATGTGCCTCAACATACGTCTCGCAAGCCCTTAACAACTCAGACATGGCAGCTGCAGTCGGAGCCAACAACACCATATCATCAGCGTAACTGATGTTATTAACGCTGATACCTCCAATCCGACAACCCACGCGCATGCTGCTAAGTCCAGCAATAAGGTCATTGACGTACAAGTTAAAAAGCCTAGGAGATGATAGCCCACCTTGCCTGACTCCACATTCTAGCCCATACGGTTCGGAGTAAGAGTTGGACCACCTCACAACGTTCTTCTGGTTAGCATACCAGAATTTAAATATATTTAGTATACCTACCGGTATACCCTTGTCCCTCAACTTTCTCCAAAGAACATCGTACGACACGAGATCAAATGCCCTGGATAGGTCAAGGAAGCAAGCATACACCGGAGTTCTACGCTTGTTGTAGTACTGAACAGTGTGCTTTAAACTCAAAATAGCGCTTTCAGTGGAAAGTCCGGGTCTGAATCCGAACTGGGCGTCGTGAAGGTGTAGAATGTCATTCAGACTAGCGTCAAGCACACTGTCCAGCACCTTGGCCATAATCGTCGCAAGTGATATGGGGCGGTAATTTCCTTTATCGGAAATGTCACCCGTCTTATTTTTAATTACGGGCACAACTATTGTTTTCATGAGAGCGGCCGGGAGATGAGCGTGGCCAATACATAAGGTGTAGAACATGGAAAGTACTCTCGGCAAGTGACATCCCCCATACTTTAAATGTTCCACACTGAGCCCGTCGTGGCCCGGAGATTTGCCTCTGCTCATATTTTTAATAATAGATGTTACTTGCTTAGATGATATATGAAGTAGAGAACCTTATAGAGTAGCTTTTTAGAACAAATACAATCAAATACGTACGTAAGTTTCTTCTTGAAAATTCCTACCTGTGTTTCGTAGAAAGGCCATTATTTCGATTATTATTAATAAAAACACAATGTAGTTATGGTATTGTATAAATCTAGGTATTGTATAACATTAGCCAAATATTATATTGTTCAAATCTTTTTTTAAGCTTATACCCACCCTTGAGAAAATCATAAGGGATTTAAAGTTTAATACCAGGATTTTTTTGTCCCTCTTACTACGAATGCCCCAAATGCCCCACTCGTATCTCTGACCTCTTTATGTAATAGCAATGTGGTTCAGATGTCAGGGTCCAGGCAGAGGGTGCATCTGCCACAATTAGACTGACCTATTTCCTTTTCATGTATTTTTAGTTGCCGCGGTAAAAATAGAATCCATTTGAAGGTTCTGCTTACTCATATTTAAGCGGGATGAAAATAGGTCTAAGCTTATAGTAAGATTTACATTTTCCTGATAGTATTCTACGCAAAATTACCTAATAAACATTTTGGAAATCACAGACAAGTTTTTCTTGGGCGAAAGAATTACGTTACACTTGTAATAATTCAGTAAGCACCTACTTCACATCACCATCGTTTGGTATATTTAAATGCAATATATTCTACTCTTATCATAGGCATCTCAGCGGAAAATTTAAAATAACAAACTGCCCATGACATTGAATTTTTAAATTATCTTTTTGCACAACAGTTTAGGAAAAAAGGTATCAAATCGTTATCACTTTAAAATTTGAATAAAAAAATCGCATATCGTTGATTACGTTGCGGAAAGATTAAAAAAGATCTAGTCTAAATTCCGATTTTCCAAATTTAATCCCCAAAAATTCTTCCAATTTCCTTTTAAATGTGACACAATGTTTCGGGAAGTATCTAGAAAGGTCTAGACTCGTGACGAGGAGCTGGGGGAGGGGTGATCAATGATTCAATCATTGGACAATTGCCGCTTCGGATTCTGCGCAGGAGTGGCGTTATGCGTGCGGAGCATAAATCAAACCCTGCTTTGAGATTTAGTTCTGTATGTCTTTTTGTAATGGCGTACAAATGTAAAAATTTATATGCTAATAAATAAAGAATTAGTACCGTTTTCCAGCTCATTCGCTTGCTAGTTTATATTGCAATTGTGTTATCTATTCTATGTTTGTATTTACACAAAAATAAGTATGTTTAAGTATGTGTATAAGTTATCTAGTTTCCAAAGTACAAGCTTTGCTTAGTTTCGGACTAGATGGCGTTGTGTTAAATGTCCAGGAACATTTATATTTTTTTATTCATTAGTATAACCTTATTGAAACAATTAAATGCCGTAAAATGTACACAAGTACATTAAACGTTCGTCAACGATAGACTTGTCATGAACTGATTTGTATGTTCATCACGAATTCTAACAGAATGTATGTTACAAGGTCCTTTGAATTATAGATTGTTTACGAGATTTAGTAATAATTCAAGTAACATAACTAGTTGATGAGACTACATCTCTTTTATCATAAACATGTAACTCCGCTTCTTGTGAAAATACCTTGATATAGAATGGAAAGAACTACGGAAATTGAGTATGCGTAATGCCGTGGACGCAAATAACTGAATACACTTATTATTTAACTAGCTACGTCCCAGGGCTTCGCTCCCGTGGGAATATCGGGATGATATATAGCCTATAGCCTTCCTCGATAAATGGGCTATCTAACACTAAAAAAAATTTTTGAATCGGACCAGTAGTTCCTGAGATTAGCGCGTTCAAACAAACAAACAAAAAAAATCTTCAGCTTTATTAGTATAGATTTCTCTTTAACATTTATTAATTAAAAATCAGGAAGACAAGGAGGATGTGAAGTAAGGATATTGGCCCACGTGATGATTGACGTGTAATTATATCAGTCAGTGTATTAATTACTCTATTAATTGACTATTGACACGAGGTTTTCGTAACTGCCTTTGTATAATAACGAAGAGTGTATTATTATAATAGATTATTTTTTAATTGAGGCTTTTCGATACCACAATACGTTCATATAAAATCTATTAGAGCATGTCTCTATCTGCCATCAATTTCGGCGGTTTGGAGGAATAAAATAAGAATGTGGAAAAATTTTTCTAACACCTACTACTACTAACCTTTATAAGTTTTTTTTTGTGGTTGCACAAGCACCTGCGACACTCCCGGTGTTTCAGGTGTTCATGAGCGGTGGTGATCACTTAACATCAGGTGACCCACATGCTCCTTTGCTTGCTCTGCCATAAAAAAATGTAGATTGGGTTGAAAGGAAGATTTATCGTTTAAAAGTAATTATCTCCGTAATAAATTAAATGCTTTTTAAAAGAGAGAATAAAATTTTACAATCACATATAGTAAAGTAAAAACAAACATAGAGTATGTGATCGTTTTATTATCACTTTCTATTTCGCCTTTATTTCGAATGTTGCATAAAGTATCCAGCGTGTCCTCAAGCGACATCCATTCTGTCTGAATTCGTGATAAACATACAAATCAGAAGAATCATGTGAGGCCTCACGGAGGACGTTCTTATGTACTTGTGTACTTTAAGGCATTTAATTGTTTCAATGATATACTAATGGGTTGCAATATAAACTAGCTTGAGAATGAAAAATCCGGTTTTGTTTATGATTTATGGGTATTTCATCAATTGTTTACCAGTAAAAGTTTACTTAATTCTTAAAAACTTAATCGAATAATTACTTTTATGAAATACTCGCGTAAAACATATTAACTCTTTTAAAAATAAAATAAAAATGCGTTCATTGCCATAAAAATAAATAACATTGTTATATAGTTACTATGTAAGTATTACTGGTAAAGGGTAGTGATTATTGCTAGACAAGCTGCATTTCAGTAACTCTGGCTTCGCTCAGATGTGATTTTATTGAGTGACGTTGACACATTCATTTCAATAACAGAAATATTTTTTTGAATTAAACATCTTTGTTTGAAGAGTTGAAGACCAACTTTTTGTATCGCTTTCAATTTCAATCACAATTTCGTATGCTATATTGCATGAACCATCCCGCGCGTCCTCGGGCGACATCCATTGCGTCAAGCGACACGTGATGTTCGTACAGACCGGGGATCGATTCTCAGCTATGGAAGTATTCTGTCAGAAAAATCTAGTGTATTGAAAAAATAAAAAATGTCTTTGATTTAAAAAATGAAAATATCTATGGATTATGAAAGGCGCTAGCATTCTAATTAAAAATACAGTACTACTCCATTTACAGCGAGTTATTAGAATACTATTGACGTGTTACGTGAGGTTTCTTTCAGCAAAATTAAAAAAGCATTGCGGATACAAAACCATAGTCTAGTCTATAGTATTTTACTACATATGTATACACTAGTATAAGCATACATCGTAATACTAATTTAGAATGAGTTGTATCTTCAGATCGGCATATTAGCACGGGAATTACCCGCCAATCTAATGACAATCATAGAGGAACTATCGTGATAAACATTTGGTTTATTTTTAACGGTTTTTAAACCCTACTCTAAATTATACCTTATATATTTTAAACACTAGATTTTTTATTTTGTTTGGAATTTATTGGGATAGAACTGACGTTCTTAAATGGAATGGAAACAAGTCCTGGCCATCTATTCACAAATACGAATCCGATCGGAAAGTATAGAAAATCGGAACAAGATTCATACAATGTCGACGGAAACGTCTTCGTTCCGATCCGAATAGGATCTGTTAATCAGTACCCAGGATTCTTGCTTATAGCAAATGTTTTTATCTTCAGTTAGTTATGCTACAAAAGGATGGGAGAATGACCTCATCAAAATTGCGGGAAGAACATGGACGAGATTGGGTAGGGAACGGGAGAATTGGAAGAGGTTAGAGGAGGCCTATGCCAAAGGGCACACAGGAATAAATCTAAGTTAACATATGTATAAACTTTTAGTAATATTGTAAAATTTTCTAAATAAAGGGTTAAATAAATAAATATAAGTTATGCTACAACAACAATAATTGACGTTGATTTGTGTAGTTTTCCTCAGCTTAAATCATACACTACGGCTCTCAGAGCAAATGTCAAGTAATTACACCTGAGATTAGTTTTCGTAATAATTTTGCGATTTAGAGAGGTCCGTTCAGTGGCTCAAGGATAGCTGCAACTGCACTTGTATACAAAATACATTTGTACAAGTAAAACTCTATACAGGGTGTCCCGTAATGAGTGACGCATCTCTTGGGGGATGATAGTTGAGCTATGAAAAAAACCCAATATAAGTCATATGAAAATATCACTGTTTTTAAGATATTGAGGATTTTGTAGTTTTTTCAAAAATGACCTCGCCCAATGCTTTATATTATTGCTGCCGTAATTCCTATTTGTTTTTCATAATTTTTTAAATAAGTTTTCTTTATGAGTTGCTTTCTTGGATACATGCATTGCATACTAATAGAAATGTAAATATTTATACAGGATAAAGTGTGGTACAGCAACGCACACATAAATAGCGTTTAGCGATACTATATCTCGGCTCACGTTAGGCTGAACCCGACGCCAAACATGTGCTCACAGAAGTGGTCACTTCTTTCAAGACAGGTGTTCAAATATGTGATCAAATAAGTGTTGTAAGTGTATGGTCTTAAAAGAATTGTTGAACAGCGGTTTATGTCTAAAACCTAACCTAACTTAATCCAAATAGTATGTATTACTAATATCAATGTTTGAATGTTTGTGTCTCTATCACGCAACAAGTGAACGGAGTGATGAAGTCTCGTATACAGATATGCTATTTCCTTTTCTATGATATTGATTTAACGTAAGCGAAGCCACGAATGGAAATAAAATAAATAAAAAATAAAATAAAATCTTTATTCTCCTCACACTTATACTAGGCATATACAAACATTAAATATATATATTAATAGTACTCTTTAAGTGAAATTAAGTGAAAATACTTTTCTGTGTAAACAAACGCTTGGCGCCAAAAGTTGTTAAAATATCTATTTTCACAAGTACATTTGTCGGAAAAGTGTGATAATTCTGATAGGATTTATTGGCTGAACAATTTCTAAACGCACACATATGACAGGTCCGCTCCATGGCTTTCTAGTAAACTAGGAGCGCGTTGGTAAAATACCTTACTTATGTTATAATTTTTTTTAAGTTTTTATTTTCATATTTTTTTATCTTCATTTATTTTCGCTAAGATTGTAAGAAATTGATATTTTCGTCAATTGGAATTTCTTTTCAAAAAAGGTAATATTAAAGAAAGTTAAAAAAAAGCAAGTTAAAATTCCTTATAAACATTTGTTTTTCTTCACAAATTCACAATACCCATTAATATATCAAACAAATTGATGGTATTTACAGAAACCGCAGAATGAAGACAAATACTAACTAACAAAACGCAAATCTGTATGCATTTTGTGGCGTAGAATTACCGAATCGATAAGTATCTTAATTTACGACGAATAACCGCATGCGTAATATTGCAGTTTTACATATTTCGCCAATTTCATGTACTTTCTCATGTCTGTTATCATTTCTGACATAAAATCCATTTTTCTTTCATTACCAAGTCAAATTGGGTAAAAGAGTTTAAACAACAAAACATCTATTCTGTATAACTGTTACCCTCATGTTTATGTATTTATCTTTTAATTCTCTATTTCTGTTTCTCTCTCTCCTTCATCTTTCAGTTCCTACTTCTAGGGTTGACTGAAAAACAGTATTGTTTCATCTTATGACAAAGCAAACGAATGCTGTCATCGTCTTTTGCCATAATTATTTATTACTTTTAATTGTAGAACCATTGTTTTATGGCAATAAAATTATTTTTATTTGGTTTAATATAATTTTTTCATTGTTGAAATTTTAAAGTTAGGTATCTTAAAAATAATATACACAAAGTATTGAGTTATTTTGGATATTTATCATACAGTCAACATTTTTAAAGTAATAAATACATATACCTGTAATTTGTTTCTTTTTCAGTTTGAATTATTCTCAAAGGTAATTTACCAATTTAATCATAACAACGTGTTAATGCAATAATGAATAATCGTACTGGCGTGTTCTAAGATTAATTGCATTTGTATATAGTTGTACGATTGACCCACTGAACTAGTATCTATCTTGCATTATTGAATTATCGCGTTTAGCACCCGTGTGTGAGTACTGTCGTTTTTGTTTATCGTGTAGTAAGAGGGCTGGCTGTCGTTTTCACTTGGATATATTTTTATGGTTTTTAAATGGAACTTTTGAGTTGTTGATACTTATTGATTTAGATTGTTGTTAAATTAATATTTCTCGTTTTAATGCGATAAACAAACTTAAGTTTCTGCCAAAAAATAGAACTAACTTCCGCACAGTAAAAAGTAGAATATAACCTTTATTTTATTTTTGTTGAAATCGATTCAAAGTTGGTGCTTTTACCTATTTTCAATTTAACAAAATTTTACAATAAAGTAACAAGTGAAATTAAATTCATTTTGCATTTTATGATTCCATTAATCATTATATAATATGAGTCAATTATAACTATACATAACAAATACCCGGTTTCTAAGTATTTAGATAAACAATCAATAGTTATGGACTCATTATAGATAATGAGACGAAATTTGACAATAGAAACATTATGCTCAGGTACCGGACGTCTAGCGCTAATTAATAGATAAACGACTCAAAATAACCGGGCATATATTCAATGGCATGTATCAATTGACGACCCGATTGGCGCAGTGGTTCAGCAATGGTCTATTGCGCCGGAGGGCGTGGGTTCGATCCCAACGAGCAGAAAATGATTATGTGATGAACATTGTAATTTTCTACTGTCTGGGTGTTCATTTATCTATAATATGTATTTACAAAAAGAAAGTATGTTTAAGTATGTCTATCAGTTGTCTAGTTTCCATAGTACAAGCTTTGCTTAGTTTGGGACTAGATGGCGCTGTGTTAAATGTCCTGGAATATTTATTTATTTATTATATTTTCCTCTGCAATATCCACATAAACAGTTAGAGTAAAGCTCACAAAATAAGTAATAACGTAATATGTAAATGTCTAGTGTCCTCATAATTGCAAAATAAAACATTCTTCCAACGTGAATTGCTGAAATTGTATAATATTTGCATATTTACATAAAACAGGCTTATTGCCTAATAACGTTGTAGTCTTCAACTATGAATATGTATTTAAAAGATTTATAAATTCTTAACGGTGTATACAATCATTTTTATAGGGAAAAAATTATTTCTTTTGTTAATTTATTTTTTAAATAATGACATCGATGACAATTAATTTATTTTTTCGTTTATATAATGATATATCATATAATATTATTCTTAATTAGTATTCAATTAAAATGTAGTGTTTTTAATCGTCATTTATTTCGTTTGTTAACACTTTTTAATTTTATGGTATTTTGTAAATAATGATATATTTTTTATAAGAGATATTTTTAAATTTTACCATTTTTAATGTTTACAAAGACGTATATTTTAGAGGATATTAAACGCAGACTGAAACCTTGGCAAAGGATTTGTGACAGTAGTCGTTCCGATTCGCTATTGTAGGTTCTCTCATTCATATCTCATTGAAAAGGTCTTATTGAAACGACCTCACTGACCCAGGATGGACAGGGAATAAAAATTTAGGTTTTGAAATGAAAAGAAAAATTTGACTGCAATTTCTGTAACAGTTAATGTACAATTTGGTAATCTGTTTTTAAAAATATAAACATCCGATCATAAATTAATGTTGGCGTGGAGAATTTTGCAAAAATTGAGCAAAAAAAAAATAATAAGCGCGAAAACACTTACAATTTTTTTTTTAATAAAAAAATAATGTCCAACGCCAAGGATCTGATGCCGTTTAGTCAAAAACATATGAGTTAAAGATTTGCCATATGTAAAAATCATAATTTGAGACTTTAATTAAAAGGAAACATCCACAATAAAATAATATTTGTTTTTACTACACCCATTAAATCAACCAACGATTAATAAGTAACAACGACAGTAGAGCGTGCAATTACACACGCAAGGAAATGCCGTCTTCCTTCCGACAGAAAGTCATGTTACGTGGTATTGACCGACTGGCAATAGGAAAGGTCAAGTTTATGTTCTTACTCATTACGCGTTATATACATTTTTCTCAATGTAGTCTATTATATTATACCATTAATCTCAATGTTCCATACATTACCATTAGGTACTATACGTATTACCATACTTACTTAAAGCAAGAAATAAAAGACGAGAAAAGTTTGTCATTAGGTATACATTTTGTATAAACATAATTAATTTTGTCTTATTTCTTTATTTAGTCAAAAATTGAATTAAATACTAAATAAACAAAAGAAAAAGAAGGAATATTAACAAATTTTTGATCTGCGTTAAAAAATTATAATTATAAATTGTAATGTTGTCACCGAAAGATCAATTAACTTTGTGTTGTACCAGATTATGTACCTTGTATTTACATAAATTTTAACATTTTTGCTGTTCCAAAAAAATATTTCAAAATAATGAAGACACTTTTGTATGTTTTCTTACATATTTAATATTTCATTACGCCCAAAGCTGTCGCTTTCTCAAAAGATCAAAAGAAGTGTGAATTTTTTGTAACCCGTTGCATAACCAAAGGCCACTGGGACGGTTCACTGCATTTGGGTCACCAACATCATGGCGTACAATACATTATCTGTGGATTACACTTTGACATTGATTATATTAAAAAAAAGTTTTTTTTTCTGTGACAGCAGGACAAGGCAGTGTAATACTGTTTCAAGCCTATCATCGGCTGGGGGATGTTATAAAATTTAAAAAAAGAAGCGTTCTTTTTTAATTGTATTTTATCTGTGGCGTTAAGAGAATATAAGGCAAAAAGATGCATATTTTTAAAAAAATTTTTTGATGGAGAATTTAAACAATATATATTCTGGGCAAAGGCTCAAATATTTATAAAGATAAATATTTAAATACTAACTTGTGCACGTGGCTTCGCTCGCCTTAAAGATACAAAATTCAGCTAAAGCCTGTCTGCATATAAAAGTTAATTATAATCCATTCAGTAATTACGGCGCAAATGACATATTTATATTACGGTGAAATATTGGTTGACATACAAATATCAACCAATATTTGACATTTATAATTATAGCATTTTTTCAATAATAAAGGACAGATCAAGTAAAAAGATCAGCTACGTAGATACCTTCACGACGCTATCCGGATATGAGAGATGGTCGCCCTTGACATTTGAGTCGTTGATAATACATACTTTGAATAAATACATAGTCACTAGAAAGATATGTATTGGATGAAAATTGATGTTAGGTACAGATAATTGGTACTTTTCCTAGGAAATATCTCTGGGTACGTTATTCGAAATTTTTAAGTCAGTCATATATTTTATAACTAGCTTTCCGCCCGCGGCTTCGCACGCGTGGCCTACCAATTTCTTTAGTTTACAGGCGCCCAACGAAAGTTTAAAAAGATTACGGTCGCAGGATCGCTGATATATTTGCATGTCTATAGTTTTTTTTTATAATTTTCTATGGAAATATGTTTGAAAAACCTCACAGTGCGCGCGCCTCTTCAAAATACAGAAAATTGTATCCCATGCAAGCGAAGCCGCGGGCTGAGAGTTAGTTATTTTTTTAAGGTTTTTGAGAATTTATTGAGTGTTTTAACGCCTTAATCTATACGTTAAGAGTATAAAAATACATGTCCGCAACTATATCACAAAAAATATTTATTTTAGCAAAAAACGCATTGAGAAACCTGTATTTCATTTTTAAAGACCTATCCAATGACACCTCATTTAATTATGTATGCGCGAATTTATTTTTTTACCCTCCGTTTACATGTATGAAAAGCCACCCCTAAAATATTTTTTCAAATAAAATGTAGCCTATAAGTTGCACCTAATATATGTCTATCAGTATATGAAATTTTATCAAAATCTGCCCAGTGGTTATTACGTGATTGACGCACATACAAACAGATAAACAGACAAACAGACAAACAGACAAACAGATAAACAGACAAACAGACAAACAGAAAAAAAATTCTAACCATGGTTTTGGTATCTATAGAACATACATATTGCATACCAATTACTCTTTTTGAAAAATATTGAATGTACAGAAATGGTTCGGTTACTGTTTTATTATATGTATAGATTAATGTTTGATTAGGAAGTAATTATGAAATATGTATACACTTTTTCCTATTTATTACAATTTATATTTATATAATTTACTGGTTGTTCATCATATGTAAACTAAAACCATTTCGATTCAATGACAATATTTTCTTTTCGTCTATCGAAAGGTTACATTTGGGTTTGGGATTTTTGAGGACAAAATTTTATTTTTAGATGTCAAAGAATGATAAGGAACTTGATATCCAAAACATAAGGTTGCATCCTCTTGAAAATCAAAGTTAAGCTTAAAATTATAACAATTCGAGTAAAAACAACAAATTACTAAAAAAGACATAATATTCTATATTATCTATACAATACAAAGGGTAAGATAAGTATGTTATACTTCTGTTTCGTTCTCTTTTTAACTAATTGTGTGTGAATTTATTAATTTAAATTAAAATAAAGTAAATTAACATCATTTTACATTTATCAAATCGTTAATTCTTTTCCGTTAAACGGAAACCATTGTCAATAACGAGATTGTTCTCGTGCCTAATGGAAATAACCTTCAACTTGCAGCCTTCAGTGCTTCATGCTTTTATTTCTTGCATGCTCCAATGAATTTACACAATCTAATAACATTCTATATTTTTTATTATGATTATGTACTTTTGCGTGTCATTTTGTATTTATCGAAAACCTGTTGACGTGCATATGTTTTATTTGTTTACAATTACACTTTTGAATTTATTAAGTGTGCACCAAATCAATGAATATTACTTATTAATGATTTATATACAAGAGTAATAGAAAAACTATTTCTTTTATAAGCGGTTTATTACCTACATATTATTTTAAATTTTTGAAAGACCGGTTCTTATTCAACGATGGAACGTCATAGTATAACGAAACTTTTTCATTAACGAGCAGTTATATTCAACTAATCGGAACCCAGTTTTCGTAAATATGTTAACGCCGCGTTTATTATAGGTACGCTTTAGACTTACGCCTAGTAGGATATTATCGTTTGAACGATTCGTTTTATTTTTATAGGAACTGGATCTTCTTTATTTAACAACGGTTCCAAGTATAATTTTTTCAATAGATAAAATTTATGCCTTTTTGTATTGTGATTGTATCTTACGACACTTTCAAGTCCATACTTTCTTTATATCATTTTAAAAATTTATTGTATTTTTGCAACAACGACAAGCTTTTCGTACGTAAAATTGAAAAAAATATGATATACCTACACGATTACAAAATTCACGGAACAAACACTATTGTCGTCTGCTAGTTTAAAATAGTAAAGCATGAGATGATTAGGATTTAGTCGTTCTTGACGCGAAATTCTCAATTCAGAACCCGGCCGTATATCAGTGGAAATTATAGTAAAAAATATACGTATTACTGACTTATAAAATTATACGTCATTGATAAAAATTGAAGTCTGAAGTGTTCGAGTTAATTATACATCAAGTTTTATAATATAGTTTATTTATACTTTATACTGAGTCATATTTGTAAGTGAAGAATTCGCATTTCAATCTCGCCTTGCGATCTTTTGGAAATTCTGAGTGGCCACCCGACCAGTGCCTTTAAAAAAAAATGTATTAAATTGCGTCTTTACATTACAGTGACGAAGACGACACGAGTCGACTCCTACGACACCTGAGCAGGATCAACCGGCCGCTGGGCATCACCTTCCCGCAGATGATCAAGCTCATGGGCCAGTGCCAGCAGGTCACGGCGCGCCTGCACGACCAGGTACGTGGTTGTGTATGGGTGGGAATGAGGCAGCTAACCTTGCAGCAGATGATCAAGCTCATGGGCCAGTGCCAGCAGGTCACGGCGCGCCTGTACGACCAGGTGAGTGGTTGTGTATGGGTGGGAATGAGGCAGCTAACCTTGCAGCAGATGATCAAGCTCATGGGCCAGTGCCAGCAGGTCACGGCACGCTTATACGACCAGGTACGTGGTTGTGTATGGGTGAGAATGAGGCAGCTAACCTTGCAGCAGATTATCAAGCTCATGGGCCAGTGCCAGCAGGTTACGGCGCGCCTGTACGACCAGGTAATATTAAAAACTTTAGATTTTAATCCTTAATTATTTATTCAGACTATAACATGGTGGTAAATTAAAATTAAAGCGCGCCTCAAATTAAAAGAGCCTCGTAAAGTGCTACCACCCCTTGAAGGGCTACAGCCCGGGGCCTCGCAGAGCCACAGCTCGGGGCCTCGCAGAGCCACGGTTCGGGGCCTCGCAGAGCCACAGTTCGGGGACTCGCAAACAGCAACCTCCCGGAGCCTCGCAATGAGTAGCGCTGCCGCTGTGAATAAGATATGAGATTTTTATTTCATAGATAATCTCAGGAAAAGTAGCATATCATGAAATTAAACATTGATATTTTCATTACCAATCGATTAAAATGTTAAAAATTTTAATGTTAAAATATTTTTGCTATGTTTTCCATTCATCATAATTCATAATACTATTATTTATAGCCTATGAATTAAAAAAAAATACTTAAATTTATATAAAATCAAAACTTTCATTGATATTGTTTTATTCAACATGCCTAACATTACAGCATATTTTATTCATGTTCTCGAGTTACGTTTATATTTAATTCATGAGAATCATAATACTCATCAGTGAATTCCATCGACATTCAATGTTTCATTAATCATTTCATATTCTTTTGATCTGTCTCGATTGATATTATACATTTGAAACACGCAATTGTATTATTACTTCATCACAATTTCATCTTTGTATATATGTTGCGTGGTAACTCAAATCTATATTTTATATGATGGTGCCATCCAAAGAAAATATTTTTGAGGGATTTTTTCAACAAAACAACATACAACAAAATTGCCATAAGATAATTTGGACATTGGATTCACAACCTTTTATTGAGCGAAGCGAGGTCTCAGAGTCGAGATTTGATGAAAAACGTTAACTTGAGTATCGTTTATCCTATCTTGATTAAATTTCATAGGCGAATAGTTTAGACTTTAGACAAAAGAAATTAAAAAAGGTGAAATATATATGATTGTAGTACTGACGGTGCCAGGCTTGTGGTAAGGTCTCACCTCATAGTCCCATTTGGAAATTCCAAAAATTGAGCCTAGCTCCCTTATCTCATATAAACGCAACTCCATTATTGAACTATTTGTCAAATCCTAATCCACAATTTTGATTTTTCCAAAAATATATGACAAATCAATGTCCTCTTTGTTTTTGAACTGTAGTTCGGAGGATATGAGGAGAAAGTGTGAATTACTAATACCACATAAGCTACAAATGTCGACAAACCTATCTAGCAACAGTATTTGAGGCTAATTTAGCATTTCCACAATAAGCGGATTAGTATGAAGGCCTTAGTTTTGTCGGTATTGTCACGGTGTGGCACAGTGTGAGTGTTTTGACATACTTGTTTCGACACTTGCATGTTAATCACTATTCATTAATATTATAGATGGGTATGAAGCAATTATTAATGCTATGCGCTGTTTCGGCAAGCTTTATATAAGAATGTATATTTGAATAGCTACGAGTGTTAAAAATTGGCATAGTAAATGAAACAATTTCTTTTTCTCTCTTATTTATAGTTTAAGGCATAATACAATAGTATGTGCAAGTAATTGCTCAATCTTACAGGCTATATCCCATAAAATATTCACGAATTCAAAATGAGGACCCTATTGGCGCAGTAGGTGCGGCAACGATCTATTGCGCTCGAGTTTGTGGGTTCGATCCCCGCAAGTAGAAAATATGATGCATTTTCTACTTTGTTTTCTAATTTATCTAAAGTATGTTTGAATTTACAAAAAAGCATGTTTGACATACTTATCAGTTATCTAGTTTCCATACAAGCTTTGCTTAGTTTGGGACTAGGTAGCGTTGTATTAAATGTCCGAGAATATTTATTTAAATCTTACTCTACTACAACATTATTTTATGATAAATGAACCCGTTGTGTAACTGATCTGTGATCTAATGGGCTTACGGCCGTTTTCAATATTCTATCTATCCCTTGTTTTGTTTACTAAAGTCAGGCAAATCTATCTATTTGCACTTACTTTAATTAAATATTCTACCAACGGATAGCCTTTGTTATGACTTTTGACAATCAAATGTCATTTAATCTGAGATTACAATCTATCCATAATCTTTGATACATTATTGAAAACGGCCGTTAAACGTAGCTTCTTTCTCAAGAACAGTTTTCCCACTATATGAGGTGATTAAGGGTTATTGCTTTTCCGCAGAAGTGGTGAATGGTGTATTATACTGTCGGAATAATAAGCTATTGTTGTCTTAACCGAGTTTCGTAGGTAGCGCAAAGTGATACAAGTGCGATGTGAGTTGTTCGATAGATTAAAAGTAGGTTTAAAAAAATAATGTGTTCAAATTCAAATCATTTATTTTTCCAAATTGGCTTTTTTGAAAGCTCTTTTGAACGTCACATACATACTTTATATTTTATTTACCACCGATTCGCAAGGCAGTTTTATTGTAATTTGATTTTGACATGACAAATTATTTCTATATCAAATAATGCTTAATTGAAAATATGGAAGATAAATCATGCAATAGGCATAAAATAATTTATGCATCGAACTTTGGTTCTGTAACATGAATATTTTCTTTAATATTGACCGAATTATTTCTAAAGAGGTCCTTGATTTGATTGACTTTAGAGACATATTGAATAGACTACTAGAGTAATTTATAACGACTCGATTGGAGAAGTGGATATGGCAGTCAGTGGTCTGTTGCCCCGGAGGGTGTGGGTTCGATCCCCAAGAGTTTAAAATTATTTGAACTTTGTAATTTTCTGTCTAAGTGTTCACTTATCTATAGAATGTATGTATTTAAAATAAAGTATGTTTAAGTATGTCTATCAGTCATCTATTTTCCATAATGCAAGCTTTGCTTAGTTTGGGACTAGATGGCGTTGTAGTAATTATCCAGAAATATTTATTTATTTATTATCTATACTAATATTATAAAGCTGAAGAATTTTTTTACTGTTGGATAGCCCATTTATTGAGGAAGGCTATATACCCACGGGAGATACCCATAAGATATTCCCACGGGAGCGAAGCCCTGGGGCGCAGTTAGTTATTATAACGCCAAGTAACATAGTCCTTTCTGTTCTTGCAGATTGAAGGCCTGGAGTCAGGATCGGAGAGCAAACGCGAGATGTGGACCGAGGAAACTGATGCAGAGGCACGGCTGCGGGCGGGCGGGGCGCACGCGGGGCTGCTGGGGGGCAGTCCGCTCTCGCTTCTCCAGGGGATCATACCTGGTAATGATTTATCTCCTTTCGAACCAAGATGACTTGCAAAAGGATAAATAAGTGGCACAAATCACCTTTATTATTGGCTTATCT
>LQNK01001326.1:147687-161527 GCA_001586405.1 Phoebis sennae
CAAATTATTTCTAAAGAGGTCCTTGATTTAATCGACTTTAGAGACGCATTGAACAGACAACTAGAGTAATTTATGAACCCACTAGCGACCCACTGTGAACGTTGTGTTGTATGTATATAAAAAATAGTACATTATTTTCGTAGGGTTCAGCCTGCGTTTGCAAAATAAACAGCAAAAATTGATAATTAATTACTTCTCATTAGAAACCTCAAAAATAACAGTATTGTTCCACTATTTGATGGATGTTATCATACGTATAAACCTTCCTCTTGAATCAATATATCTATTAAAACAATCGCATCAAAATCCGTTGCGTAGTTTTAAAGATTAAAGTATACAAAGGGACATAGAGACAGAGAAAGCGACGTTGTTTTATACTAGTAGTTAAGTAACATAGTCCTTTCTGTTCTTGCAGATTGAAGGCCTGGAGTCAGGATCGGAGAGCAAACGCGAGATGTGGACCGAGGAAACTGATGCAGAGGCGCGGCTGCGGGCGGGCGGGGCGCACGCGGGGCTGCTGGGGGGCAGTCCGCTCTCGCTTCTCCAGGGGATCATACCTGGTAATGATTTATCTCCTTTTGAACCAAGGTGACTTGCAAAAGGATAAATAAGTGGCATAAGGCGCCTTATTATTGGCTTATCTAGTAACGACAGTGTCTACAACTGTCAGTTAGTTGAACTCTACCAAGGATTTGCTTGGTATTAGCCCTTTTTTACGGCCATAAGCTATCATCAGGAAGCTAACTATCTTATCCAGGAGTGATAATAATGCATTTTGCAGTCGAAATGAAATATTTTAAGAGAATGATATTACTCAAAAAGCAACTGGTTGTTTCTGTATATTGTCAGGTGGACAGCCTGTGTCACACCTACACAACTTAAATTATGGTTAATGAATATTAACAGAAAAACATATTTACTTTCACAGGTACAAAATGGTGTGGAACGGGTGACATAGCAGCGGACTACCACGACCTGGGCGCCGACCGGGCCCTCGACCGCTGCTGCCGGACGCACGACCTCTGCCCCTCCAAAGTGCGCGCCTTCTCCAAGCGCTACAACCTCACCAACAACTCCCTCTACAGCAAGTCCCACTGCAAGTGCGACGACATGCTCTTCGAGTGCCTCAAGACGACCAACACCTCAGCCTCCCATCTAATGGGACACATCTATTTCAATCTAGTTCAAGTCCCGTGCCTCGAGGACCGGCCCAACGGCCTGCGGTTCCGAGAAGCCCGACCCGGCTTCTAGCGACATCTACCGATTAGTGAAATAGCTCGAATTGTATTAGCGCCATCTAGCGGTTCGTTTGCACAGATTTAATGTTACGCTGTAAATTGCATTTAATGTGATGATCATCGTGAGTTGTAAATAATTTAGTACCTAAATATTATGTATTATATTTTTATTGTAACTAATTATTTAGATATTAAACCTGTGATATGTCTGTGCCTTGTGATGATCGTATTTTAGGGATGGCGCTGTTAAAATAATTTAGTCACTTGATTACATTTTAAGGTTTATTTATTTTGTTTATATTATAAATATCATCGTTCGTCCGATATAAAATAACATTCCAAATACATTAATTGTATTTATTAGTATTATTAAGAAGAATGAGAGCAATAAATTGGATTAGTCTATATGAATATAAATATTTATATTTAATACTACTTCTTTGTTTTATTTTACCCTAAATTAAAGTATTAAACAATAACGGTTGGATTTGAAAAAAGAAGCGAAAAAAGAAAACAGTGAGGTTAAAGATTTCAAATTTGATTCTGTTTGATTACAAGGAACTATAAATAAACCTAAAAGATGAGGGAAGATGAATCTTTGCTACCTTTCCGTAACATATTAACTATATGGCACAAAATCTAAAAGAGGAAAATTTGGAATTATTTACCAAATGTCAAAATAAATGATGCTTAGATCGTGTGGTGGTGGCATAATCTTGTTTTATGTGGTAATGATTTAAAAAAAAAACTTTACCCCCCGAAGTTACGCTTGAATTGCAAAGTAGAAAGAAAAAAAATACAAAACTACTTATACATAAAACAAAAACAGACAACACAATGCAGAAAGAATGCCAAAAAAATAAGAGGTAACAATCCTACAAGTACAATCCCTCTTACAAAATATTGATTGATAAGGGACATACATAAGAAGGCCTGTTTTATATAAAAAATAATCAAGCATAGTTTATTAGAACTATGTCTGAAAAAAAATACTACTTCTGGCCTTATCTGTACTAAATGACAGTAAATTGACATTGACACGCTGCAAACGTCACTTGTCAAAAATAATTCGTAATTTGGTAATCACGTCCTGGCTATTCTCAATGTATTGTTTTTATTCTATAATTATTTAGGATAGCTCTAAAACTATGCTCATTATTTTTAATATACGCTTAGTATAGTGAAATATTTGAATAGGCCATGATGGACGAAAAGTCTACGATGTCCAGTGAGCCTTCAATGAAAGGTGTGTTAAATGTTTTTATAAATTGTGATTATGCCTGCAGGATATTGAGGATTGTTTCTGTTTCAAGTGGAGGGTGAAGGCGGAGGATCGGTGGACCAGTCTAAGAAGGATTTGGAGGAAGAGTTTAATGTGCAGAGGGCCAAAATGAAAGAGTTATTCTTGCAGAAAGAAGGTTCGTAGGCCTTGCTCTGTGGTCATTGGTTGGATGAAAGTTTTGTAATGATAATATGCGTATAATATTTTATTGAAAATTAACAAAAGGTTGTGGGTTATACAAGCTTGTTGTGTGGTTTGTTCTTAGTTTGCAATTTAATTACTGTTCTGTGTGAGTTAGAGAATATTATGAATATAAAACATAAATAAGTTTAGGGTTAAATTGTAAACAAAGAATCTTCTTATACGCGAAAATGTACATAACAATACATGCATAATTAATCCTCCCTTAAAATACTAATGTCTCTTGATTAGTATAAATATTGTGTAATTTCATCACTTAATTTAATTATTCTAGAAACAATAAAAAATATATCCATTCTATCTAAAAACAATAAAATTTGTGTATTTTACTGACAACTTCAAGAGGAGTTCCTAAGTTTCTGATAAGCAATTTATTTATTCATTAATAAATAAATCCTAGATGAGTTTGTTTTTATATTAACAAAATGTGTGATTAAAATATAAACCAATAAATGTTTTATTACTAATATATTATGTAATAAATAAATAACAATTTACCGAAACACCTGAATTTTTAATGCCATATTTTTGTACTATTGCAAAATTCACCGTTCCAGATGATCTCAGGAAGCTCCGCCTCGAGAAGGAGCAGCTGGACTCTGAGGTGCTGGGGCTCAGGGCGGAACTGCAGCAGTTGCAGACCCTTAGCGAGAACCAGAAGTCCGAGATACAGAGCTTGCAGATGTTAGTTAGTGGTGAGATACTGAAATAATTATTTATATTTAGCTCAGTCCTTTAAGCTAGTGGACATGAATTTTCATAATACTATACAGCTGTATGCTGTAGTTTCACTTGCATTGTAATGTAATGATTTATTCAGCTTAGCTAAAGGCCTCCCTTCCCTTAGCTTATGAATTATATAGGCTATATATAGAATAGTATGCTACTGGAGGGAAGCCGTGCAAGAAGAAACAGAAAAAAATTATATTGAGAATTTTTGTTAGAAAAATAGTAGTCCTAAATCTGTAAGTTGGTGGTGTTGGAATACCCCTGTCAGTCCTGCGCCTGATCTGTCTCCGGTTGTGTCATCATGAGAGTGAAAGAAAAGACAGTGCGCTGTGTTTGCGCACAGTCTGCACAGGTGCACACTAGTGCACCATAATATCTCCTGTGTACCTGGCTGATCTCTAGTGAGATTGGCCACCATGACATCTATCCGCTTTCTAAGAAGCAGCAAAGCACATTCAGAAATAATTTTTAATTTGAAGATTATATATATTTCTGATTTATAATATTAGTAAAGAATTTGTCATTGATCTTACCCATTCTCAGTTCACTTCCCTCTTAATAATCACATTGAATATATTTAATTTAATTTAAATTTAAAGTGATTCGTAAAAGGATGTAAAATATGCCATAATGGTTTACTAAAACACATAAGCTGAGTTTAATATATTGAGTTTTATACTAAAAAATATTGCTAGTTATTTTTATTGCAGCACTATGATCAAATCTGGCATTGATTGGGTTCTATCAATTTTTGTTATCAATTATGTTAATTAACAAGCCAATGTGATTTTCCTCAATCAGTTTTAATAAGCATTTGTAGCAGTGCACACAAAAATGTTACCAACTTTTTGCTGGTGGGGTGTTCAAGGTAAAATTCCATAATTATAATGTAATATCCAACTAAACTATTTTTAAAAAAGATTATATGTAATGGTAAAAGTATGGAAAATAACATTTTTAATTATTTTTTTTGTACCTAGGTTTTGAAAAATATAGAACTACTGAACACATTTTTCTTTGAAACTAGCGGTACCCCGCGGTTTCACGCGTATATCTGTTTTCACCATTCCCAAGTGTTTTGATGACTTTTTTTTAGTGGATGCCTATGTTATAACATCTACCTTCATGTCAAATTTCTTGATCGGACCAGCAGTTTGATAGATCACTATGTTCGTTAGTCAGTCAGTCAGTCAGTCAGTCAGCCACATATATAGATAATAAAATGTATATTCAAACATAATTAATTGAAAACAACACAAAATATGAAATGAAAGGTAACAAATAATTGTGTATAATCTTGTGTTTGCTTTTACACAAGTACTTTCCATATTAAATAAAATACTTTTTAAAGGATTTTAAACGCGGTTTATTCGAGACTCTCAGTCTCCCGTGACCACGCTCGCTGTAAAGTGCTCGAAACGTCGGGTTAATAATAATGTAAAATAATCTATACTAATAATATTATAAAGCTGAAGAGTTTGTTTGTTTGTTTGTTTGAACGCGCTAATCTCAGAAACTACTGGTCCGATTTGAAAAATTCTTTTAGTTTTAGATAGCCCATTTATCGAGGAAGGCTATAGGCTATATATCATCCCGATATTCCCACGGGAGCGAAGCCCTGGTGCGCAGCTAGTGTATAATAAACCACGTTTAAAATGCTTTAAAAAGTATTTCATTTAAATAAAGTGTGTATTTAAATTGTGCTCACAGAAACAATAGAAGCGTCCTCCTCCAGCATAGAGGAGGTGCGCCGTCTCCGCGCCAAGAACCTGGAGTTGGAGCAGCAGCTGGCACAGCTGCGGGCGCAGCAGCAGGTATGTTCCACCTGGTGTAGCAGCATGAGAGTGTGTGGTTTGACGTTTGATGATTGGCATTACTCCACAAAATTAATAATACAGAATATGTTTTTGATTGCAAGATTGACACGTTTATATTTTGTTGTTGAATTATGCAAAAAAAAATTTATAAATATTTTCTAAATTTGTGAATTTGATACTGAAAATAATGAAGATTTTATATCTACACTTATATTATAAAGAGGAAAACTATGTTTGTAATGAATAGGATCAAAAAGTACTGGACCGATTTTGAAAATTCCATCAAGTAACACAGGCTATTAACATTATGCTGCGGGAGCTAAGAAAATCAATTATGGTTGCTCATATTTTTATGTAAAAGTCTACATTATTGTTCAAGGGAACTAATAATTACCCCATGCTGACATCCTTTTCTTGTTAGGCTATTTAGAACCAAAATGTTCTTAAAGATAACAGTATATAATTGTGTTCTATTTCTGATAAATTAATTTTAGTTAAATACTCATTTTATACCCTTTGTTACATTATAATATTACCTTTTAAACTTTGCTTTCTACATAAAATTAGTCATGAAAAAAAGTTTTAAAAATATATAATTTGATTGATTTCTCTTTAGTGACAAACACAGTATGTGATATTCTTTTGTCAATTATTAAAAAAAAAATACAAACATAAGTCATGAATGTATAACTGTCCTTATTTTATCAACACCTAAGTTTACTATCATTAAAACAACATACACTAATGCAAAGTGTGGTTTGAATACATTAACTTATTTCCATTGATAAAAGTCGTGTTTCTTTTGATAAAGTGTGTTGCTTTAATGCTGTTTTGTTTTTTATGTGTGTGTGTATAACGCGAGAGATACCGTTCAGTGGGTGAATTGTACATTTGAAATTTTCACTTAGTCGATAAAAATTACTATTTAATGTAAAAAGTTATTAAAAATTAAATTTAATTATAAATTAAAATTTTATATTTTCATCCTTCTTTTACTATTTCACTCTTTAATAAGTAGTGACTAACAAGCATGTAGAACGTAACTTCCTATAAATAAGGAATAATGTAGAAATACATAAACGTTACTAACAAAACAAGTTCTTGTAGTCATTTTTAATGAATACTGCGTATGCACAGCATAAATCACGCATAAAATATGGTGCACATGTGTACGCCTAGACACACTCGACATTCATTTGTATACTATAAAAATCCTGCACATAGTTAAACTTCCTTTTATACACTCTGGTATTCTTATCTTTTATTGTTTACATTATTTGCCTTTCCTCTTCAAATATTACTATTTTTGAAGAAACTGTCTTTATCATCTTAACTACGTACTTAATCATCTTGTCAGTAGTTTTATTCCGTCAAAATAAATATAAAAAATAAATAAATCTGGCTAAGTGAGGGTAGAATGTACGGCAGTAGGCCACTGGGCGGCGCGTCTCGCACGCTAGCGGTAAGTTGTCGCGTGCTGCAGGAGGTGTCGCTCGCGCCGGCGACGTTCGTGCGCACGCTCGCCCGCAAGCTCGGCGCCGACACCGAGGACACGCCCACTAAGAAGGTGAGCGTGACGCCATAGACTATAGATAGTGCCATCCACGACCACGAGCCCCACCAATTTTTTAATTTGGAAATATTTAACTATGGCCGCAATACTTTATCCTGATTAGTCTATATACGTGCCCCACCAATTTTTGAATTTGGAATATTTAACTATGGTCACAAAAACTCGCTAGTGGGCGAGGGCTCTTGAGTGTGCGTGTGCACACATGGGTGAGTGTATAAAACTTCACACAAGCGGAAGCGTGCATACGTATACTGTCAACGATTGCGAAGAATAGTGGGGCGCGTCTTCGTGGATGCATTTATCTATACGTGTTGTTACATGTTGGCACGGTGTACTTATTAATAAACTTGGTGATGTGTTGTTTGAGTTCACACGTTTTTGCAAGCAAGTTTTCAGTTAAGGTTTTTTTTTGGGAGATTATAAACATTCTTTCACATACTTTAGCGCACAAATGTAGCTTAGTTATTGTTATTATCGTAGTTTAATTGACATTTTCTTTATTACGTATACTGAGTTTGACGCTGAGATATAATATGTATGGTATTTTAATGTGAAACACGCAATTTTGTATATTTTATTATTTGTTAAACAACTCAGTATAAAAAGAATGCATTTTTTGTGTGGTCATGTCGGGCAGAGCATGATTTGCTTTAAAATATTATTGTTTTCTCAATTCTTTGCTTTGATTCATATCATAATAGTAAAATAATTTATCGAAATAACTATGGTTGAATAAGAGGTATTATAGAAAAGCATTACACATTATCATGTAAAACCATCAGTACCTTTACAAGTTAAGCAAAATTTATCGCAATACATAAAGATAGTGGCATCCGCGCGCCCCACCATTTTTTAAATTTGGAATATGATTGCAATACTTTGTCCTGATTAGTCTATTTATTTTAGTGTGCGTGTACACACATGAGTAATGAGTGTGTTTATAAAACTTCACACAAGCGGAAGCTTGCATACATTTACATTCAACGATTGAGAAGAACAGTGGGGCGCGTCTTCGTGGATGAATTTATCTATATACTATTTGCTAAGTAATTTGATACTTTAGTGTATTGAAATTAGGTCGATTTTTGATGGTATAATGATGCTAGGTCCACAATGTGGAGGACGGGGAGCTGGTGCGCTCCATCATCCAGCCGATGGAGATGGAGATCGGCGCGCTCAAGAACAAGCTCCGGGAGACGGACGCCCGGCTGCAGGAGGCACTGGTTTGTGCAAGCATACACTAGCTTCTATCTGTACATGTAGGATGATGTAGTAAAATAGTAACTGAGCCATTTCTGAATGGAATATTTTTAAACAGTGTAATTGCTATGCAATATGTTATAGACACTAAAACCAAGGTTAGAATTATTTTTTCTGTTTGTCTGTTTATCTGTTTGTATGTGCATCAAGGCATCTGCGACAGTTTGCTGTTGTAGATGTTCATGAGTAGACGTATGTTAGGTGCAACTTAGGCTACATTTTATTTGAAAAAATAATATTTAACGGTGCCTTTCTATATATGTAACTGAAGAGTAAAAAAATCAATTTGCGAAAAATATACTATTATACTATTAGGAAAAAAAGGTTTTGCCTCTTTTTGGGAAGATCTGAAACTTTAGATTACTTATATGTTATGAGAATATTGATTTGTATTTTATAAATTTTCCCTGTTCTCCTTTCTCTTAAAGATTTTGCTTAACAATATTCATCTATTAAACTGAATAAAAATATTAACTATAATTTATTTCAGAAATCCGCAGCGAATACAGGCGCACCCACTAGTAATGCCGGAGATGCCAAACCAGAAACAGGTAATGTTACTAAGTCTTAGACTTTGAAAATTTTAACACTTCAAAACTTACACTTAACTTGCTCCTCCCTAGACAATTTCGGCTTGACTGCATTTCATTAAGTTTGACGCGCACGAGCTCTTAGGTACGCTAGATAGTAAATGCCACATTTATTGTAAAAGTGTGCTTACACTCGGTGCAGTGTAGCACGTAGTTGTATTGAATGATCATAGGTCGTCTGGTCTTCAATTCGTCACGTTTAGCATCAAGTTCTTCCAGGCACCCTTTTTCAAAAATCTCTGTTTTATCATGGACAAATTTCCTCTATGCTGACCTCTTTTCTGCAAGATTCTTCCAGTCTTCAGTTCTCCCTGACCCTCTATAAAGACTTTTATAGCGAAGCAGTGGACGTTCTCGTTTTATTTTCTATAAATATGTAAATGTTGACAGATGGTCAGACGACGGTGAACAGTACAGGGCGGGGGTGCGACATGTGCGCCAACTACGAGCGGCAGCTGGTGGCGGAGCAGGCCCGGGCTGATGCTGCGCGGGAGAAGGCCACCAGGGCTGAGCATGCGCTCAAACTGGTGAGTCGAGTTGTCTATATTTCAAAGTCAAAGTACTAAATATTATACAACAACGATTTTTTCTTTGTTTGTTTAAATTGAATAGGCTCCGAAACTGCTGGACCGATTATTTGAATGAAATTTTGTAAAGATATGCTTTGAAACCGGAGGAACATAGGATAGGATTTATCTTGAAAATCCTACGGGACCGGAAGATGTACGCAGGTGGAACCGCGGAGTTCAGCTTGTTTTTTATAAGTGGACAATTTGACAAGTCAAGTCAGATTTTGCCATAGAGAAGTAAGATATTTTATTCAGCCACAAGAAATTATGTATTCACTTGGAAATAGTACTTATTTTTTTGTGATCGTCAATACTATTACATGCCTTAATTTGTGATACTATGCTCATTCACCGATTTGAAACCATTTTGAACTGATTTGACTAAATATTTAAGTCTATCGAAACCATTTCTTTTATTTCTAACAATAAGTAAAGATAAACAATGAAAGGCTAAAATTATTTTCAATTTTCAGGCCACAGAAGAGCTAGAAGGAGTCCGATCAATCCACGACGAAACAATTCGCACTTGGCAAGCTGAACGAGCTGACAGCGGGGCGAGAGTCGCAGAGCTGGCCACAGCACTCAGAGACGCCCACGAGATGCTGCAGCAGAAGTCTGCCGCCGCTGAGGAAGCCTCACAGAGGGCGCTGGAACAGGTCACCGAGCTGACTGTTGATAGGGAGACCTTGCAGAAGAAACTGGATAGGTAAGAACTTCGTAAGGTCTGATTTGATTTCAGCCTTGGGTGATGCTCATGGTATGCTGCAGCAGAGGCCACCGCTGAGGAAGCCTCACAGAGGGCGCTGGAACAGGTCACCGAGCTGACTGTTGATAGGGAGACCTTGCAGAAGAAACTGGATAGGTAAGAACTGGGAGAGGTCAGATTTGACTACAGCACTGGGAGACGCTGCAGAAGAAGTCTGCTGATACTGAAGAAGCTTTCCAAAGAGCACTGAAACCTTTCACTGAGCTGATTACGGATAGGGAGACCTTACAGAAGAAGTTGTAGACTTAGATAAGATCTGCTGAAGCAAAAGGGGAGGCTCCTGAGGTGCTGCATCCTTCGCTAAGGACATTGAAACAGGTCACAGTGTCGATAGAGAGACCATGCAGAAGATGTTGGTCGTAGGAGCTAGAGTGGATTAAATCTGATAAGTCTGTGAATGATGGTAAACTTCTATTGAAGGCCCTAGACTTGGAGCATGTTATCAAAAATGTGACATGCATTCAAAATATGGTTAAGTTGGCACAATAATTTTATTTACAAATGTGTTTTCTTTTACAGTTTAGAACGGGACAACGCGATGTTAATAGGCCAATACACGAAAAAAGCCGCCGATATGCAGAACGAAATTATCAATTTACCCGATAATGCAATCGTAAGTGTCCTATTTTTTCATAAATATTACATTTCATTTAATATCTAAGCAAATATGTGTGTGACATTTTAATTTTATTTTGCAGGAATTACAAGAGCAGTGTCTCCAACTGCGGGAACAGCTGATCTTCTGTCAGCTGGGTCGTGAGGAAGCAGCGGCCAGCGAGCAGGAGCTGAGGAACCAGCTGCTGTCGCACGGGGCGCTGCTGCACCAGCAGGAGGCCGCGCTGGCCGCCAGCACCAGCGAGCTGAGGGACTGCAGGTGAGCAGGATCTCCAGGTGTTCAACCTGCAAGTGATGATAGATTATTGTACAACTGTACAGAAGTACAGAAGGCCTGCACCAGTGAGCTCAGAGACTGTAATTCAGCATGATCTCCAGGTCCATTTTTTGCAAATGAAGCAGTGGAACAGCTTGAGTTCGAATATTTAGTCAAAACTGTTACTATAAGTCTTCTTCTTTTCCTAAATATATAAACTATTTACAAACTATCTGGCGTTACGATGTCAACATCCATTTTGTATTAAATTGGTAGGGCCCATTAATAAAAATAATAAAAAAAATTAAAAGTTTTTTATTTTTTCATACTTAATAAGACATAATCATATAAAATTATACCTCACATTAAAAACTGAAAAATAACAGTCGGTGCAATATTTTTTTTTAAATTGAAGAAAAGTACCGACTTTGAATAGATTTAAAAAATAATAGTTTGACTTTGACTTATTTTTGCAGGGAGCAGCTCGACCGGCTGCAGACGGAGCGGGAGCAAATGAAAGAGCTGGCGGACAAACTGCGAGCCTCCACCGATATGATCGAACAACTGCTAGAGGATAAGGTAACTGATATCTTTACTCCTAGAGGATAAGGTAACTGATATCTTTACTCCTAGAGGATAAGGTATCTGATATCTTTACTCCTAGAGGATAAGGTAACTGATATCTTTACTCCTAGAGGATAAGGTAACTGATATCTTTACTCCTAGAGGATAAGGTAACTGATATCTTTACTCCTAGAGGATAAGGTATCTGATATCTTTACTAGTCTAATTAAAGTGGAACATTTGACGACCCGATTGGCGCAGTGGATGTGGCAATGGTCTATGGTGCCGAAGGGAGTGGGTTCGATCCCCACGAGTAGAAAATTATGATATGATGAATTGTCTGGGTGTTTGTCTATCTATAGTATGTTTAAGTGTGTCTATCACTTATGTAGTTTCCATAGTACAAACTAGATGGCGTAGTGTTAAATGTGCCAGAGTATTTATTTATTTGATCTATAGGAGATGTTTGTAAAATCATAAGATTACTTATGACACGAATTGGTCTGCAAAAATATCGAATAATCTCCCACTCATTGCACATTGCTGTTCATTTTTTAAGAAAACATGAATGAAAATAACTTTATTGCACACAAAAATGAATGTTTTTTCTTCAAAACCAGTTATTCTTTGCAGAAACGTCTCGCAGGCGAGGTGGCGGAGACTCGCAACCGCGTGTCGGTGCTGCAGCAGGAGCTCGACAACAGTGAGAAAGTGCAGCAGGACTTTGTGAGACTTTCGCAATCTCTGCAGGTCCGTATTCCCATCCCATTCCTCTCCCGTCCCGTCCTGCTCCTCTCCTAACTTCCCGTGATTAATTCTCTCCTTATCCCCACCCCTTCCTTCGAGCCGGCAAGGCATCTCGACACTCTGATGTTGAAGTTCATGGGCTGCGGTCAGTCACTTAACATCAGGTGAACCGCATGCCCCGCTTGCCTGCTTTAACATAAAAAAAAAGGTACACATATATTGAATACTGCTAGTAATATTTTCTACTGTCTGCGTGTTCATCTATAGTATGTATGTATTTAAAAAAAGGTATGCTTATCAGTTGTCTCGTTTTCATAGTATACCATTTGCTTAGTTTGGCACTAGATGGCGTTGTGTCAATAAACCGTAAATATTTTTTTATTTATATATTTCGTATTGTTAAATTAAGCAGATATCCGAGAGGGGGGTGGAAGATCAGAAGTCGTATAGTTAAGAGTTTATCTAGCTTAGGCTGTCTCCCACTCTCATGCTACTGCTTTTTAGATATGCATTTGGAAGAAATAAATACATTTTAATTCTTTTTTTTGCGAGCTTCTATTGACATAAATCGTAAATTTATTTTACTATATTCAAATCAATATTCCTTTGCCCACGCCTAAAGGTTGGCCGGTAGAGATAGCTCCTTAGCGATAGGGTCGCCTTTATAGCCCATACTTCAATATTGTTTTATTATACCTCAAATGTCTAAATAAAGTATACATAGTATTGTATTGTAACGTCAGGTGCAACTGCAGCGCATCCGCGAGGCGGACACGGAGGTGCGGTGGCAGCACGACGAGGACGTCAGCGAGTGCCCCTCCTGCCGCGCGCCGCTGCCCAACAGCAAGAAGAAGGTGAGAGCAAGCACACACGCTCCCAAACTGTGCGCCGCAGCAAGTGTGGAGGGGGAGGTTCCCAAACTGTGCGCCGCAGCAAGTGTGGAGGGGGAGGTTCCCAAACTGTGCGCCGCAGGAAGTGCAGTGGGGCTTTTTTCTTCGTACTATTGACGCGCCCCCTGTTTCTTATAATTGAAACTAGAACTCACCCCATACTGAATATATAAATAAATAATCTTTTTCATCTATTTTTGTAAGTTAGTGATTTGTAAATATAATAAAATATTATAGCTGTTTTAGGGTTTTGTAAGTTTATTATTAATCTAAATAACTAATAATTGTCTGCTGTAAAATAAAAATACTCAAACGTTCAATACATATAATTACGATAAATCCGCCGTCGACTGCGCACGGGACTCCACCTCACGCGCTGGCCGTCGGATCGTCGCCTAGCGGTAAAATCACCGAATTGGGCAAAGCGCAGTACCGTGTTTGCAGCGCCACAATATTATTTCGAATAGATCGACCATTTTTCGCTCGAAGGAACATTCTAATTAGATAGATAGATAGATAGATAGATAAAACATTTATTCACAGAAAAAAGGTACACAACACACAATTACAGAGAAGGAGATACACAAGAAATACATATAAAAAAAAGATAGTGAAACATAGCCAAAAAAGGAATTACAATGTAAACGATCAGAGAGGTAGAATGCGTGGTGTACTACATTTCTGGAAAGGGTCCAGACTCAGCATTTTGCCACAATCATCAGACTGTGGCGCTGATATTCCGT
>LQNK01001326.1:165840-209061 GCA_001586405.1 Phoebis sennae
TACTGGGTAATGTTGCTCCACCCCCCACTCGCCGGATTAGTCACGCCTCATACTGGGTAATGTTGCCCCGCCCCCTACTTTAGTACCGCTCCCTCCCACTCGCCGGATTAGTTACAATACTACGCCTGGATAATGATCTAACATAGTTACTGATAGTTCAGTGTCACTTTGGCTTTTGCCCGACTGTTAGCGCTTCATTTCGCTCTAAAATTGTTTTTTTAAGCTTCCGAACATCTAAAGGACAAAATCAGATTATGGACCCTTATAGGATCACTTCGTCGTCGGTCTGTCTGTCTGTCAAGTCCGTTTAGCTCTGAAATGGGTTAGGACATCTAGCTGAAATTAAAAACACATATTTGTATGGTCTCTTATTATCATTTAGTGAGGCAACAGCGAAAACTAAGGGATTTTTTAGAAATGACACCATCATTCGAAAGCTACATTATCCACAACTTACATAGGCTAATATTTATAACATTATGATACGGGAGCAAAGCCGGGTGGTTAATAAATAAAGTTATTCTTATTTTATTTTCAACGCTTATTTAATTCCATATTTTTAATAATTCATTTTGTTTTAATTTTTTCACAAGTCGGGCTTCACTTTAGTTCTTAGTCTCATTTTGCTGCAAATAAAAGTTTATCTAAGCTTATACATGATTCATCCATCACAACTTACAAATTATATGGTGTTCTAAAGTTATAATTGTATGATAGCTTAAAACTTAGCGTAACTTAAAGTTAATAGCAAATATTACACGCCGAGCGTCCACTGTGGTGCTGTGATGATATATAACGCTTTTTGTATAAACGCGAGTATTATTGGAGATAAAGAGATTCTTTAAACATGTCAAATAATTTGGTCCAATTTTAATGAAAATGATGATAGGAAAAATTCAATTGTGAAGCGTGGCTCATATCTTTTTCTATCATTATTTTATATGTATAAATTGTAACTAATATCTGTTGTTTATATTTGTGTGTTAAAAACATTTTAAAATAAGAGATATATATTTTCTTTTAAATTTTATTACTTAATTACATATTGATGTTGCTTTTATTTCATGAAATTTTCGTCAACACTAAATATTTAAAGTTCAAATGCTGAAACGGTATTTAACTTTAAGCTCTTAACTGTCATGTTGTTATTGTCAATCTTATGAAAGGATATCGAGACGGAAAGGATTTAAGCTTCCTTCAAAGTTAATCATCCTTTGAGTATTTGAACGTAAATGTTTAAAGAAAGATAACGAAATAAACACTTTCAAATTTAATGTGAATTTTAATAATATAAAAAGCGTGTAAACAGCGTTGCTCAGTCAGTGGACGGCTAGATTGACTCGAAACGCAGATATTTTGTAAATATATATTTATGTAGATAGTCGTTATCAAATCTAAACGGTTATTATTATTATATTATATTAATTGTTTTAGCACGGAGAGAAGATAAATTTTATTATGCGACTTAAGAATTGCCTTTAAAAATATTGTTTTTCTTAGTTTCCTTTGTATGAATTTGGATGAAAGTTAAGTTATTTTTAGAAGTTGCAGATACCTCGTGTGTATTACTATTACTTGGTATACTTTATTTTAAATTTATTACTGTTTAAAAAGCTACTAAAATTGGCGGGCCGATATGTGTGAAATGTCATTTGGACAGGTAATTCTAAAAAGGTGTGACAAAGAAATAATTTTCTTTGAAAATGTGATTGAAACTATTATTAAAGAAAAAAAACATTGCGATAGAAACTAATATTCCAGTTTATTTGTTTTTAGTTTGTAATGTTTTTTTGAAAGGTTATTGCGTGCAGTATCTCTTGATGAAGGGCTAAGTGACCAAGGGTGAAGGAGTTATGTGCTAACGTTATCTTTAATGCAAATTGCGACTAATGTTTAGTGAACTATTACATACTATCGATATTTTTGTTTATTTTCTGAAGGTTATTGAATATTTCTGAAGTTATTTAGGGAAAATTCTGTTTGTGCTAGTTTTTATGAGGAATAAAAATAAGCCGGGTCACGCAAAGGTTTGTAAAGAGGTCATTTGATTTAGAAATGAAAATATTTTAGAAGCTAATTCTAGTTGTTTATTTTATAGTTTATTTGTATATTTAGTTCACTAAACATTGGATCGCGCGTAGCAAATAATAGTCAATATTGTAAGATAAAGATATTTTATTGTAAATAAACAGATCGATACAAATCATAGTGTTTTATTACAACAACTTATACTAAGAGTCCATTTTTACTAACAAAATTATTTTTTGGCATTTATTTTTTTTTAATTTCACGTTAATTATTATTTTCATGTTAGTGAACACGTGTATTTAATAACATGCTTTCACCATGTCTGTTCATAACATAACGCAGTCTACTACAATGCTGTAATTGATTAAATACGCCGAAAATTTCTGGAAAACCTAAACCTGTACATATTTTAAATTTACGATTCGTTGGTGAAAATGGACGAACGAATCTAATAATTAAATTATTAATTACTCCAATCAATATTTGTCTCGTTCGCTCTGACATTATTGTCGTTAGAAAGAACGGGACAAAGCACTGATTAGTTAAAGTAAAGGAAATAAAAAATAAACATTATGTCAAAAAATTGTAGTGTTATGTTAACGCAACAAAAACACTAACACATTTTATATTCAAATCTTAACACAATTAATAATAAAAAGTCATACTGGAATAATTTATTCTAAATAGTTTAATAATAATAAGTCTTAATCCGGATAGTTCTCGAGACTGAGTGTAATGACGTCACTGACCAGGCAGTCCGCGGGCTGAAAGAAAAGTAATATTTAGGATAATGGTATTTTTTTTTAAATAACAATCTTCTTGTTGTGAAAATTACATTAGAAGTTATCAAACTTCTTTACTTCAATTTTTATTGAATTTTATATGATTGTTGGATTTGTAAGAATGTCTTAGGTTTTAAAGTGTGCGCTACGAGCGTACAAAATTCTAAAAATGTACTTGATCACATAAATGCTGCAAACATTCAACCAGATGACAATGGTCTGAAGGTACAGTTAGTACAAGCTACAGTTTCTTGCCGGTTCTTCTCGGTAAAGGCACCATTTCGAATCGGTGGTAACTTGCCAGGAAGAAATGGCTATGTAGCCATAAGGCCGCCATTTGTGCATGTCCACTCTTTTTATGTGCTTTTTTTTTATTTATGTTCTATGTTAAATAACTATAACGGGGCGTACAATAAAGTGTATTCATTTCATAAATAAATAAAAAAATAATTATGTAGATGTATATAACTTTCAAAAGCGCCCCGAAGGCCAATTTGAAAAAAAAAATTGAATTTGCCTTCACACACAGACACACACACACAAACCTCGGAACAGATGCCGACGAGCGCGTCCGCGCAGCCGTAGAACTCCTCCTTGAGCGAGATGACGATGGTCTGCAGCGAGCCCTTCTTGCTGCGGATGAAGGCGGCCACCTTGCCGATGTTGGTGTTGTCCAGCGCCGCGTCGATCTCGTCGAGCAGGAAAAATGGCGCCGGTTGGTAGCTGGAGCAACAAAAGCAGAACAAATGTAGTCAATAAAGTCCGTATTTTATAATATTCTTGTCAGTATAACTAATGAATAGCAAAGGTCTCAAGCAAGACTCTTGTACAACACCCGTTTATCATATACATGGCAAACAATAGTGCTCTGCAACAGTATATTTCTTCAGGGTGGTTGGAAATGGGCTGGAACTCTGTCCCGTTTTGAACAGTGATATTTTATGTTTACTTTATAATACCTTCATGAACATATACTACTGAGGGCAAAGGTCTTAAGGCATCCCCTTGCGGAACACCCCATACAAAATGTACCTATGTACAGCAATGAGTCATTAACATATGTTTTTAATAGCAAAGGCCCCAAAACCGGCCCTTGTACAACACCCCATACAAAACATACCTGTGTATGGCAAACAACAGCGCCAAGGCTGCAACCGTCTTCTCCCCTCCAGACAGGTTGGACATGGGCTGGAACCTCTTGCCGGGTGCGACGCAGTTGTAGTTAATGCCATCGAGGTAGGGCTCCTCTGGGTTTTCGGGACCGAGGAATGCTTGCGCAGATTGATTCATTGCCAATGCCTGAAAACAAATAGTAAATTTTTTAATATTTTTTAAAATTAAATATGATAAAATAAATAAATATTCCTGGACATTTAACACAACGCTAGTCACAAATTAAGCAAAGCTTGTGCTACGGAAACTAGGTATTATAGACAAACTTAAATCTACTTTTTTTTTGTAAATAGACCATTGCTGTATCTATTGCGCCACTCGGGTCATCAATTGATAATAAGAACAATTAATTAAGTAATATAACACTCCCTAGCTAAAAAATCAATAAAATAAACTATTGAAATTATGAATGAGGAATGTTAGCTAAAAAATTATAGTTTTTTATATAATAATTGTTCAAAAAATTGTGCAATCGTATATTGAACACGTAATATTCACCTATTGAAATTAAATGTAACATATAAATAATTGCACAGTACACACCTTGTAAATAGCATCGATCTCGTTGGCCACGTGCTCGAAGCAAGTCATGAACTTGTCGTGACGTTCCTTCTTCACCTGAACAAAGACGAAATTATTATGAGAAATAAATAAATACTCAGGGATTTTAATTAAATAAAAGAAAGCTTTTCTATTCGTTTAAATTAAAAAAAATAAGTTTCTTAAGTTGTGTAAAAGCTTATTTAGGTTCAACTTGATTAAGTTTAAACGCAGTTTTTTTTCTATGACAATAAAATATCCCATGTGGCCGTTCTTCCCGTGTGGCGATGGGTAAGAATACATGTGTTGCCATCTACCCGTGGGTGTCTTAAGAGGCGACAGAGGGTAATTCTGCTGTATAACATCTTCAGCTACAAAAGAGTGGGAGCCGAGCATAGCATGATTGGGCCACGCTCGCACCGGTGTAATAACCACCGCCCCAGCAGAAAACTGGCGTGAAGCAGTGTAGCACTGTGTTTCGTAAGATGAGCGGGTGTCCGGAGGCCTGTATTCCCTCCCCATTCCTCTCCTGTCCTGTTCTACTCCTCTTCCAACATCCTTTCATTAATCCTCTCCTCTAATCCCCTCCCCTTCCTTCAAGCTGGCAAGGCATCTGCGACAGTTTACTGTTGTGGATGTTGCAGGGCTGCGGTCAGTCACTTTCCATCAGGTGAACCGCACGCTCCGCTTGCCCGCTGTTACATTAAAAAAATATATTACCTTTTCAAAAGCTAGTTTAGCTCTGTGCGCGCGCTTCCTCGCCGCTACGAACGCTTCGTTGGTCGCGTTCACTTTCTCACGGACTTCGTTCAGCTTTTGCATTGCCTGAAATTAAATACATACATTAAAAAAGTTGTTTCAAAAAATTCCCTACCCTCCAAATAGCATTTTTAATAACAACATTGTGAGTAATTTTATTATTATTGTGTTTTTATTTATATTTGAAAGTAATAGTTTAGTGAATTGATATTTGTGTTTCATAATAAAAAAATAACACAAACATGTACTTGACAACAAGTGATTTGTTCTATTATTTATTGTATTAAATGTTTTATTATTATTATTACACAATTTCAGAAACTTGAAACTACATTTATTATGATGAATAACTAATATATTTAAAAATTTAGGAGAGAACTTTTTTTTAAATTTTAGTAAAGGTAAATAAAATGTCCGCCTACCCTCATATTAGGCGCCTGTATCTTGTCCACAGTGTTCTGCAGCGAGTTGATGGCCTTCTGCAGCTTGTCGGCTTTGCGTTTGATCTCGTCCGCCTCTTCCAATTCCTTCAGCGCTTCGGTCAGCATGCTGTAGTCCACGCGAATGCTGAAATTATATTATTAACATAAAATATATTATTATACTGCATAGAATTAAAGTCTGACTACCTGATGATGATTAAAAATGTGGAAACAGTGTAAAAAAGACTAATTCTATATTTTTTAAAACAAAATAATATGTTCTTTTACTCAATCTAATTGAAATTGTCTTTTATAAATTATTTTTTTACACAATATAGGTACAGACAACATATTCACAAAACATTCTACTAAAAATAATTTAGAAAAATGAATAAATAAAAAATTTAATAATCCTCCATTGCAAATAAAATTTTAGATATTTTTATATGAGAAAATAATATACACAATCACCAACACAAAGATTAACATTTAAACCTTAGATAAACCTCACATTTGAAAGATCACTTAAAATCTTTTCTACCAAGTGTATAAAACAAAAAGAGAATCATTCACTCACCGTGTGGTGCGCTGAGAGGAGGATAGCGAGGAGGGCTCGGATTCATCCGCCGTGTCGTGTAAACTACCCTCTAGTAGTGGAACTATTATATCGTCGATCTAAATACATACATGAAGGATTTTATTTATTTATTTATCTCATTCACAGTTAAAACATTGAAACAAACAGAATATGATCCAATTAATTTAATGTATCTAATTAAAAAAAAAAATTGCATGCAAGATATTAGTATATATGTTGTGTGCACTACATCTTTCCATGTTGTATTTCTTAATAGTATTTAAATTGAATTTGTTTTTATCTCTGTTAAAAAGTTGTACAAAATGTAAATGTATTCTAATAAGGCAAAAAAGATTTGTTTAAACAATAAAGATTTTTGAAATTTTCTAGGCTCTAACATATTATATTAAAATCCACTTTACCTTGCACTGCCGCAGTATATTGTGTCGATCGGATCGCCTGGTTTCGATGCGAGCTTCGATGCTTGCGATCTGCTTCTGTACACTCGCGATGTCTTTCTGTATATTGGTGAGGTCTTTGCGGGCCTGGGGAAAAATACATACTTATGTTATACATGCGAAAGTAACTGTCTGTCTGTCATGTTTAAACCATTGGGCCGATTTGGATGAAATTTTGCACAAATATTGTTTGAAAATTTTTTTAACTTGGAAATCTCACGGGAATGGGAGATATATGCGGTCGAAACCGCACCGCTGAATAAATTAAATATTCAAAAGTTTTTTTCGAAAAGCTCATAAAGAGTTTCGATAACGTTTTTAAAGAAACTGATGTTACCGTGTTAAAATCGTAATATTTTACGCGATTGTTGTCGCCCTACATGATCTGTCACCGTGGCGCACAACATTCTTATAAACTAATATTAAATTTCTATTAAGTTTTTAGGGAAAAAAATTAGAAATAAAAAATATTTCCAACTTAAATGAAACGCTAAGTTTTTTTTATATTTTATGGCAGAGCAGGCGAAGGAGCACACGGGTCACCTGTAGTGTCGCAGATGCTTTGCGGGCCTTTGGCGGACATAGTATAATGATGCCCTTCCCTTTGCTTTGAGGCTCTCAGCCTTGCGCAGCTCTCTGTCGATGTCTCGTTGTTTGGCTTCTGTCCGTCTGTCCGTCTGTCTGTTCGCTTGTAATACAATATGAATGCAGTAACCTGTGTGACGGCCTCTTCAGCAGCGTCGAGCGCAGCCCTGGCCCCGCTGCGGTCGGCTTTGAGGCTCTCAGCCTTGCGCAGCTCTCTGTCGATGTCCTGTCGTTGCTTGGCTTCTGCTTGTCTGTTCGCTTCCAGCTCGTCCTCACCGTCCTGCACGGTGCGCTCCCAGCGGGTTACGTTCTCTGTTAATATAAAAATATATAAAGAGAGGAAGTTCTGTGATCGTCACCACAAACAAATACTAGCTTTAAAACTTGTCTTTCACTGTTGTAAATAAAGTTTCACTGTTGTACATAACCACGTCAGCCAACCGTGAAAAAACTTTAAAATAGATTTATTTTTTGAACGCTTCTTATTTACTTACAAAACTTAATTTTTTTCGACAACATATCATAACCCTATATCATCAACAAAATGTAAGGGTTGAAATTTTTATATTTTCCAATAAATGTATCATTTAATTTAATACCGTTGCTAAAATTTTATTAAAACTTTACATAAAAATATTAATAAAACTTACTCTGTGTATCGCGAGACCGTTCAAACTCCAGGTTGGACGCGATCCGGTCGATCTGCGCCTCGAACTCCATGCGTTTCTTCGCACGCTCCTGCTGCGCGCGCAACTCACGTTCTTCGTATTGCCTACAAATATAACATCAATTAATTCAAATTAAAAAACCCATTTATTGAGAAAAATAATAATAAATTTTAACGATAATTCTACATCCTATCTCCTGCATAGATAAAATATACACGCCATGTAAGGCCGAGTCCAAAGAAAAGAAGCAATTGCAAGTATGAACAGCAATCCGCCTATTTCCGAGTAGTTCCTATTGTTTTAATTGCATTTAATTTATGTTACTGATAACATTGAATCAGAGCGGGTAACCCGAATAGGCTAGTAGACGTCATGACGGATGATGCCGGTGGTCTTATGGAGATTGGCTCTGTACGAATCCATTTTAATTACATTATTGGCCTTTTAAATTGATCTCAAGATTGTAAACTTATGAAGTAAAAGACATTGGACTATACGATCATACTTTTATTTTGTATCAATTCATGTCGCTATCACGCCCACAATTCGATGTACAAAATGGACGCTAGCAAAGACCGCAATGAGGCTTATGACGCTCTTTCATATATATATCAGTTATCTAGTATCCATAGTACAAGCTTTGCTTAGCTTGACACTAGACACACTTAGGTCAGTCACTTAACATCAGGTGAACCGCATGCCCCGCTTGTCTGCTATAAAATAATAAAAAAAAGATGGCGTCGTGTTAAATGTCAAGGAATATTTATTTTATACACCTCAGAGAAATTCAAGAATACTTTTAAGCAATATCTATCTATTGATATACATATATTGTTATAGGCGTACCGTATATTGGCGACCCCGATGTCCCTGCAGAAGGCCCGGAAGACCACGTCCTCCACGTTGTTCATGTTCTCCTTGATCTCCTGGATCTTGGCGTCGCGCGCGCAGATCGTGCGCTCTATTTCTTCTATTTGAGGCTACAGAATGTATTAAAAATAAGTTTTTAAGTGGGCTTTTTAAACTAAATCCGAAAATATGATGAATATATACAAAATTTGGAAGGAGCATCAAACCGATCGCTATTGAAGAAAATAAAATCTTAGACAATTTGTTGCATTTGCAAAAAAAATGATATTTATTTAAAAAAAGGGAGAAAGTTATGAATTAAAGAGATGTTTGATAAATATTATGGGAAATTACTTTCCAATGGTGGTGGTATTATTATAGTTACAAGTAGTATAGGTGAGGTGGTGTACTAATGAAAGACTTAGTTCGCGTACATGTTTATTCCGCTCGGCGTGTACGTCCGGCGCTAATGAAAGTCAGTTACACTCTGTACTTATAATGTAGGTGACATAACCCCTACAATATTCCCCCCCTTTTACAAAAAAAAAACAAATATTTAAACAATGAACAAAAATCAATCAAAAGTTACATTAAAGTTACACAGTAAGATACCATACAATTGTTCGTCAACAGGCGTGTCATATTACATAACGATAGTCACAGTTGCGAAACAAAATAACAAAATAAAATAACATGTAATTCAATTTAGGAAAACAGTATGATATATTAATTACGTGAACTTGAAAAATTACATTGTTGTAAAAAAACATATACGAGAAAAAAAAATAATAATAATAATTACGGATAAGCCGTTGCTTGAATTCTCTCTGGAGAACGTGACATTGCAGTTGTCACGTTTTGTATAGTCCACTTTTTAAGTCTCTTGTTAATAAATTTATATATGAATATTGATGCTGTTACCGTTAAGATACACAGTAGTATGATGATAATTTTTCCGTATGTGTCTATTTTTTGATCTGTCTGCGAAGCATTGGCATGATTGGCTCCACTTTGTGCGATTATAATATTCTCCTCCTTACTTTGTGATTTTCCCATATTTTCACAAAAAATACAAATTTTGATGAAGAAAACAATATAAAATTGAAAGATGTAAGACAATCAATGAAATTCTAATCAATGCAATGCCTTTATAAATTATAATATGCGCTTACAATACAATTTTGTCAAGTTGCGAAACTTACAGCTATGTTACACTAAACAGAATGCTAATGCGATACTATGTTTTACAATTACATAGTGTATAGAATGATATAGTAACGAAATATTATCGTATTCAGTAGGTTACATACTTACTGATATTATTTACTTAAAATTATATATTAAAACGTACTGTAGGTTTAACTACACGACCAGAACGGGTTCTTCGAACTGAAGTCGTTGGTTCGATTCCTATGGAAACGGGAGGTACAGGTGTATCTTTCGATTCAGTAATATTTGATTTCTCTTCGACTAAAACGTACGCGGGTTTGAGTCGATCTATAGAAATTGCAGCTTGCCGATTTGGTAACTGCACGATGTAAACCTTAGACCTCCTTTCCACTACGCGGTAAGGACCATCGTAGGGTGGTTTTAAAGGTTTACGTACTGAATCATCCCGCACAAAAACGAAATCCACTTTAGTAAGATCGGGATGAACAAAGAAAGAACGAGAATTACTATGAGATCCGGGTACTGGTTGCAATGACTTTATTTGGTTCTGTATTTGTTTAATACAATCAAAAGGGTCTAATGAAGTAGTATTTTGCGTGTTATCATAAAAATCTCCGGGTAACCGTAGAGTACGCCCGAAGGTTAGTTGAGCAGCTGAAACTCCAGTATCGCTTCTATACGCGGCTCGTAAACCTAAAAGAACTGTAGGCAATTCCTGAACCCATGACTTACTTGATAAACGTGCCATAAGCGCTGCTTTAAGCGTCCTATGCCAGCGTTCTACAGCGCCATTCGCTTGTGGGTGATAACTAGTAGTGCGTATCCTATTAATACCTAATAAATTCATAAGCTCCCTAAACAATGAACTCTCAAATTGACGACCTTGGTCACTCGTGAGTCTGATTGGACAACCATAGCGACATATCCAATTCTCATATAAAACTTTTGCTACTGTATCAGCGGTGATATCACGAATGGGTAAAGCCTCTGGCCAACGCGTGTATCGATCGATTATAGTTAAACAATATCTATATCCATGTTCCGTTATTGGTAATGGACCTATTAAATCGATATGGATATGCTCAAAACGATCAGCATTTGAAAATTGACCTAAGTTTGCAATGGAATGTCGATCTATCTTTGAACGTTGGCATTCAAGACACGTTTTAGACCATAAATTAATATCCGAATTCATTTTTGGCCAAAAGAACTTTTCTTTAACTAGTTTTCGGGTAGCTCGAATACCTGGATGGCTAATATTATGTATACTGTTAAAAGCTAAGCGTCTAAATTTATCTGGTAAATAAGGTCGAGCAGTACCTGTCGATATTTCACAAAAAATAGATTTATTACAAGTAGGTATAAACATCTTCTTTAATAATTGCATGTTATTGTTTGTCAAATAGTCGTCCGTTGATTGCGATTCTGCTAATTCATTGTAATCTAAAACGGTTGGGAAATAAATTGTTTCTATACGTGACAAAGAATCAGCAACTATATTGTTTTTGCCAGTAATGTGTTGTATATCCGTTGTAAATTCGCTGACATAAATTAACTGTCGTATTCTCCTCGGCGTTTCATTACATTCTTTACCTAACTTTAAAAATGCGTATGTTAAAGGTTTATGATCCGTAAAAACAGTAATGCGTCGTCCTTCAAATAATTTTCGAAAATGCTTAATTGCTAAATAAATTGCAAGTAGCTCACGATCGTACGTTGAATATTTTTGCTGTGCATTGGTTAACTTTCGCGAAAAATATCCTAAGGGTTGCCAACAGCCATTAACCTGTTGCTGCAGGACGGCTCCTACGCATGTATCCGATGCGTCAGTCATTAAAGCTAAATTCGAATCTACTCGTGGATGAGCCAATGTAGCGGCCTGTTTAAGACCTATCTTACATTGTTCAAACGCTTCGATTGCTTCTTGTGACCAATCAATTTTGGTTTGGTCGTTCTTTTTAGTACTACCTAAATACCTATTAAAAATAGCCTGATACGACGCGGCGTGTGGTAAATGAGCACGATAGAAATTAACCATACCGGTAAAACGACGTAAACCTGATACGGTTTCAGGCCTAGGATAATCGATTATTGCTTTAACTTTATCTTCCGAAGGTCGAATTCCATCTTTTGAAACATAAAAACCTAAAAATTCAAGTTGAGACTGCCCTAAGGAACATTTATTTAAATTAATTGTTATACCATATTGCGATAAGCGTTGAAAAACAATACGCAAGTGTTCAAGGTGTTGGGTTTCATTCTCGCTAGCGATCAAGGCGTCATCAATATAATTAAAAATAAAATCTAGACCATTGAATACGGTGTCCATGAATCTCTGAAAAGTTTGAGCTGCATTACACAAACCAAAAGTCATCCTCGGAAATTCAAAAAGTCCGAAGGGTGTAATTATTGCTGTTTTCTCTACATCTTCAGGTGCTGTTTCTATAAAGTGATAGGCTCTATTTATATCTATTTTAGAAAAACATGTCTTACCTGCTAATATATACGTGAAATCCTGAAGGCGGGGAATCGGGTAACGATCCGGCTTGGTGATTGCGTTAAGCCTGCGATAGTCACCACAAGGCCTAAGTTCTCCGTTTTTCTTAGTAACTACATGGAGAGGACTTGCCCAAGCGCTTTTAGATTGACGACAAATACCTAATTCTAGCATTTTTTCAAATTCCTTTTTAACAAGTTTATACCTGTCCGGTGGTAAAGGTCTCGCCCTAGCATATACCGGAGGTCCGGTAGTTTCTATGCAATGTTGTATAGAACTAGGTGGCAAATTTAAAAAAGATGTAGGCTTAGTTAAGTTGGGAAAGTCCCGTAACAAATTATAATATGGATGCCCTACACTAAAAGATAGTACGGATGGCTCAGTAACGCAAACAATCGAACCTATTACATTTAAATCTGTAATTTGATCTATGAGTTTTCGTGAGCTGACATCAACTAGTAACTTATAATGACTTAAAAAATCTGCTCCTAAAATTGGCTGTTTTACGTCAGCTATCACGAAATCCCATCGATAAGGTCGCCTTAATTTGAAATTTAGAACTAGTGACTTAGTACCGTAGGTTTTTATTTCGGTACCATTTGCTGCGAATAGTTTATAATCACTACACTTACTTGTTTGACATCGTTTACCTATTGGCAACACAGAGATATTGGCACCAGTGTCTATTAAAAATTTTAAGCCACTATTTATGTCCGTGATGCGTAGGCGGTTACAGGGACGGATGGTGCAGATTTCCGCCGCAGGCTGCACCTTGTCTAGTTTTCCTTGGCCTTCCACGCACAGGGCTCCTTGCACTTCCGTGCGTTGTTCCGGAAACGATGATGGTAAAAGCAAATCCAGCCTGGACTGTTGGGATTACGTCTAGGTGCTGAGTGTGCGCGATTATGACTATGAGAACGGGAACGTCCGCGGTGGTTCCATTGACGTGCTGGTCTGGATCTCTCCAAGTTGGCCACTTTGAAGGTCAGCTTGGCGATTTCTGCCATTATAAGCTCTGTGTCTTTGTTAGTTGCACTCGTTGAAGGCTGGGGCAGCTTTTGCGTCACCTCATTGACAGTACTGACGGTTTGCGTGGATTCTAAGACGTTATCTGCGATAACAGCTAAGCTGTCGAGGGACTTGGTGTCGGACACAGCGAGAACAGCTCGTACAGCATTGGGCAGATGTCCTTGCCACAAAATCCTCAACGTGTCATCAGGGATTTTGTCCTCGGCGAGCTCCTTCATCCTTCGCAGTAGTTGGGATGGCTTCTGTTCACCCAGCTCCATTTCTCCAATTAGCTTTTGCAGCTGGCGGTTTTTAGACTCTTCATATACAGCCAGCAGCCGTTTCTTCAAAGTTTCGAACTTCTGGGTGGCAGGTGGGTCGATGAGGACGTCGGTCACTTGCTGAATAGCCTCTTTGTTCAGCTTCGAAACTATAATATCATATTTGGCCTCGTCTGATAGTTTTTGTGAGGCCAACATACATTCAACCCGTATGAACCATATTCTAGGCTGATCTATCCAAAAATCCGGTATTTTTGTTGTTAGACTTATCGCTGCCATGTCCGCGGATGGTGTAAGTGCCATTTTTATAACGTGTACGCGCGACGCGGTCTCGAACGCGGGATGAACGCGGGGTCACCACTATAGGTGAGGTGGTGTACTAATGAAAGACTTAGTTCGCGTACATGTTTATTCCGCTCGGCGTGTACGTCCGGCGCTAATGAAAGTCAGTTACACTCTGTACTTATAATGTAGGTGACATAACCCCTACAATGGTAATAACGTAATACGCTAGTACCTTATATGCTCACAATAATTATATACTTGGAACACTGTGCTACTTATATATCTACGAAAAAGCTATGATTTACTTAAACTTTTATTATACTTAAAAACTGAAGGTCACTTCGCCAATTAGCAACCTGGCTCGTTAAAACGCATGATTTGCCCAAATACGTCGAAATGAGTAATGAAACCAGGCCGGCCGTGGCGCCGCTCGTGGTGTGATGTCACCAACACTAAAAATAGACTAGGATTAACGTTCCGAACTTACTAATGCTTGTAATCGTTCAGATTTTGGTTTAATTAACTAATATAATTACGAATAATGGAAAAAATGGTAATTGATCAGTGTATGGTAAATTCTAAACTATGAGGAGTATAAAAAAATGCTAAAAGGAGTCTCGAGGCAAATTTTGACGCATCTGACTGCATCATTCGATTTTTTTTAATTGTACCGAGCCAGGAATCGAACCGAATAGTTAGTTTTGCAAAAAAATCATCATCATCAATTTTACCGATTGATGACTAGACTAAGATTATTTTCCTGCAAAAAATTGTCAAAGACCAAAGTATGTGTGAGCGAAAAGTGCATTTGCTTTCTTTCATCACAAACTAGTGTGAAAATATAAAGTATGTACTGATCGTTTTTGAAGCCTAAGCCTGAAAAAACAATGTCAAAGTGTACACAGGTGCACTTTCTACTTCTTTACTCTCATGACCCGATGGGACGGCAGACCGACACGACCGGAGAGAGATCAAGCGCAGGACCGACAGCTTTACGCGCTCTCCGAGGCATGGGGCTGTTCCAATACCGCCAACTTCCAAACTCAGTGCTGTTACTGAGATTTCTTTGTCAGAAAAATCTCAATAACATTTTATTTCGGCCCCACCCGGGAATCTAACACGACACCGCTTGTTTTATAGTCAAAGATGCAATCACTAGAGCAACGAGACTATAATAATAATAAATAAATAATCTCATTATCTCCATACAAATAACCCGATGTAAAGCATTCCTTCAGTGCAGGCAGTAATTAAAAAGTATGCGTTACGCCAATAAGACTGTGTGCGCGACACATGCGAGCCGTTCTCACGAGGTGCCGCGGCGGTCATTACCACAGATTATGTCATAGATGCGCTGCATATAATTATCTTCCCAACGTATTTTTTACAATATTCTATTCTATATATAAGGTGTTTCATAGCTAGCGTTTCTTATTTTTACAGGACATTCAGAACGTGTACCCAAAACAAAGCCTCGCCGACCCTTTTTATTATCTTTTAAGAGTTTAGGTACCCGTTCTGATTGTTCTGTAAAAATATAAACGCTAGGTATGAAACACCTTATATATAATTCTGGTAAGAGACCTCTCAGGACCGGGCAAGATGGAGAGTTCTCGTCTCGAAGGCCAAGACTCACTCAGTTTTCACCATGGAACATCACGTAAGTATAATCGGAAGAAATGTTTTTAAAATCGCAGTTTTATAAACAAACCAAACAATTTGACTGATAAGCTACACAAGATATGATATCCAAAACAAATTATTTTGGATGGGATTTCCACCTTAATACCTATACCAGAAATGTGTCAACCGCCATCTAAATAAATAAATATTCCTGGATATTTATTATGAAAGATGAAAGAAACTAGATAACTAGATACATACTTTAGATAAATGAACACCCAGACAGTAGAAAATTACAATGTACATCACATAATAATTTTCTACTCGTGGGGATCGAACCCACACACTTCGGCGCAATAGACCACTGTTCCACTGCACCAATCGGGTCAAACATACTATCTCAAAAATGTATATGACGTTCTAAAAGCGCCTCGAAACAAGCCAATTCTGAAAATAAACGTTTTGACGTAGACAATATACTCCGGCAATTGCTTACCACATCTACAGCATTACTCTTTGGGATGATCACGGTGAATCGAGGTCGCATCTGCGCTGTGAATCACATACTCTCTAGGTGTTGGAAACTAATCTCATAGCACATCTGGTTCTCTAAGTAAGACACGTCAGTTTTTTACTGCTAATGGCGACTAGATGAATACGTCCACTGTTAGTTAATAAATTAAAAAGGTCGGTCATGTCTAGACCACGGTCCTGTACATATAAATGTATGCAATACATATATTGCATACATTTCTACAAAGAATATAGCATTGATTATGAATGTTCAGTGCTTATCCCTGTCTGTGAGTAACATAAAGGGTATGACAGTTAATTTGTCATCCATTATAGTGGAGAATTTGTAAAAATTGGTTGAAATTACAATAGACATAAAAAAGAAATGGGAATGAGTAAGACTTCGGGTTCGATTATTTAATTAATTAACAATGACATTAAAAACTCGGATACTTCACACCGATCATAAATAGACAAACGTAGTCAACATAACAATGGTACTAGTCTCCTATTCACAAATGCGAAGCCGATCGAAAAGGGTAAAATTCGATGCCTATATATCAATAATTATATTTTATCACTTATCTATCTAACATATCTGTGTACAAAATTTTATTAAACCCATTCAGTAGTTATGGCGCGATTGACACGCAAACAACCAAACTTTCACATTAATAATATTAGTAGGATAATTCTGCAATACCAATAATATGACATACATTTTTCATAACAATCTTGAAGATAGCAATCTTCTTTTATATCTACTTCTTCTACTACCAAAAGAACCCTTTCTTACGCAAGTTGCCTCAAACCTTTGATTAGCCACATTAACCGTGTGAAAGCCAACACAGTCACACCGAAGAATTGAGAACACGTCTAATGAATTCGAGAGATAGACCTCATGACAGCCACTTGAGGCACACTCTAACTAATTGACGGAGTGAATGACCGACGCACGCGCAGCTAGGGATACTGCGACTTTTTTGGATTATAGGATGAATATCCTATGAATTTTATTATAATATTAAATTCATATAAATGTAAAAATTCTTATAACAATTTAATACATTGTATAGAATCTTAAGCTTTAACATAAATTGTGTGATTTTAAATCTTAGTGTAGGTCTCATTCAACTATGTAAAAATCTAAATCGAATTTGTTTTGTATTGTGAATTATTGTGAATCCTGAATTCTGACTCTAAACGAAATTAAATCCGTTTCATTGACAGATTCTCTGTAGAGATAACTAGATGAGCTTCTCTAGAAATCGACGCCAAGAACTTTTGCTTCTGGCTACTTAACTTAAGATTTAAAATCCAGACAGTCATCAATACAGAAGCAGCCGCGCTCAATACAGAAAGTATACTTTTCACGGGAGGATACTTTCAGTTGTATAATGTGATAAGAATGAAACACGACCAGAGAGAACTGATATCAACAGGTGTGCGTAGCGCAGGTTTTCAGATTTGATTTTCAATATCAATTCATTTGTAATCTGGCTTTGTAACTATCGTTTATTATTATATGAAGTCAAACAAATCATAATTCATTATTTTTTCTTCTTTTTCTCTATCTTTGTCTGCTCCCATTCAGACGCCCTAGTATTTTCATCTTTATTAGCATCTATATCACTTCCAATCGCAATCGCGTCGTTTCTGGGGTACGCCCTAGATGTGGTGCCCTTACTTGAATACTTGTAATTCATTTAAAATTCAAAACGATAATTCATTGTTTCCTTTTGTTAAATATTAAAATAAAGAGTTCCATCCTTTTTATGTGGTTACCATACAGATTTATAACATCTTTATCTTATTATAATGTTTCCAGTCCCAAAAGCTTCGAAAATTACTAAAATGGTAGTCACCCTACACTCACCTCATTGTCGATCCGCAAACGACTCAAACAGCGATAAACGCATTAATTGGACATGAATTAAAACATGATTTCAACAGGATCGCTGCACTCGGGAGTGTGGTGAAACATATCTAAGATGGGATAATTTATGGTCATATTACAACGTAAGTACATTCTTGGGTGGATTTTTTATTTTATTTCTTAGATAACGTTATGTTGAACAAATTTTGGCTATGTCGTTTTTTCCCAACAGAGACTGTGTTTCGTACGGTGAGCGAGGGTCTGGAGGCCTGTATTCCCACCCCATTCCTCTCCCACCCTGTTTTGCTCCTCTCCCAATTTCCCATCATGAATCCTCTCCTTATAAAATTTTAAAATTAATGTCGCATGTCATAAATTTATTTACAGTCGCTATTAATCAGTTTATAAACTCATAAAACTAATAGCTTGTGGGATAATTGTTCTTATCTTATTTATTGAACGAAATGCAGTATCATTTAAAATGCTACTATAAAGGACTATAAATATAGGCGATAGTTTCCTCTGTACGTGTAACTAATTCTACTTTTCCTGGAATCCTCTAGCATTGTTTAATTCATCAACCTATTCCCTGTACTTAGCAAAATTTTTTCACCATTAACGCGCCTTCATAGAATTGATTAAGCTAAATATTTTGTACCTATAACACATGTGTACTGTAAACACAAAGTGGCAGCTAATGGTACAGCGTCTCCTTGATTAGAGTGAGTCAGGCATTGAGACGGCGCACTCACGAGCTGCCGACGAATGGAGCCGATGTTTGTTGTGAAACTTTCGTACAGGTTGAATATTGTTTGTCATCATTCATCATTATTATTATTTATTTATGAAACCGTGAGGCTCAGCTAATAATTAATAAGAGCGTTCAAATAGAGGATTTCCTCAGAGGATATAAATAATGAATTTGGCTTTTCGCCTTCCCCTATTATATTCTTTGGACGATACAAATATCCTTATAATTTAAAATGCCAAAAGTGTAAATCGAGCATTGTTTTGACAAGTCAAATCCTTTTTCCTCACCCAAGGCTGACAAAGCTCCTACGTCCCCTCTAATATTGTATGTGTTTATACAACATCAGTAGTGACGTAGCAGCAAGCGACTACGTTTAAGTCACGTGAACTGCATGCTCATCTGCCTAAGATTTAAAATACCACACCTCATTAACGTGAACACGATCATTTCAATACAATGTACATGGTGTTTAGCTGTTATAGTTATAGAAATCACCCGCACCCCGCATTCGGACCTAGACCTAGGGTAGCAACTTTGATGTGAAGAAAGATATTTTCAAACGATTTACTCTCCATACCATTCCTGTCCACTAGGTGGGCACAATTAACAGTGGTAGAGGTCAATACGCGTCGCTCGCGTCCAATTCGGACAATTGCTCGACGTGGGAACAGAACCCACTGACTCACCTCCGACTTCACTAATCAACGGTAACGATGGATGCTTTTATTACATTGTTGGCTGTTGTTTTGATGTCTTTGTAATTGATGATAATGAGAAAACTTTTTCATTTGCTACTAAACTATATTATATCTATATAATATATAAAACTCAAAGGTAACTGACTAACAAAGTGATGTATCAACGTACAGCCCAAACCACTGGACGGATCGGGCTGAAAGTTGGTATGCAGGTAGACGTTATGACGAAGGTATCTGCTAAAAAAGGATTTCGATTAAATCCCACGGGAGCGGAGAAAACAGATATACGCGGGTGAAACCGCGGGGCACAGCTAGTATAGTATGAAATAGTATCATAGATAAGTACTGAAAATTTTTATTATAAGAGTTAAATGGTATGTGTTATGTTCTATAGTTGTAGGTGAGCATTAAATAATAGATTCAAATATCAGTAAGTAGGCACACAGCTCAACGGATACGTCTCCACGCCACAGATGACAGGTTTGAAGTGTCAGAAGTGACACTAGCGCCCCCACTGGTCTGTGTGCTAACATTTATTATATATCGTGAACACCACAGTATGAATTCAGCTAATATTGTACAATGCAATACTGATGTAAAAATGATTCAAGACATGGAAAAAGTATTATTATAATCGCTTTGATTCAGATATTTTTAGTAATAAAATACCTTCATTAGTTCTTTAAAACTGATCCTCAATTTATCAGTCATAACAAATTACAACAACAAAAATGCAATATTCAATTGTGACCATGATTCTTTTCTTACCAAATTCGTCAAAGCAAAAAGCCTATTTTCAAACATCAATCAAAAGAGAATGAAGACTTAAGCCAATTTAATCCCAGGAAAAATTCAAACAATCTCGGCAATCAGGTATTCTGAACAAATTGGGGCTAATAAAATACTCCCCAATTAACGGGGGCTGGGAAAAATAATAAGAATCACCTTCGAGATGGGAAGTGATCTGCTCGTAATTGCGTGGGGACTGGCTTTAAATAGCTCTTCCTTTTGATTGCAAGGCTTTCTGCTTTTATTTTTGAATGGAAGAATGATTTTTGTATGGGAGTTTGCCCTGGAGTTATTCGTCACTGACGTTTGTGTTATTGTTGCAATTTTATGTTATTTTTCCAACAGGTCTGCTGGTAGATTTTGATAATTTAATTTTGATAACAATAGACAGCCTTATGGCCAATGTGAAAATACTGTCGGATTATTTATATTAATAACTTTAATTTTTTTTTTCTTTATAACGATATTTTTCTATGGGCAAGCATAGCATGCGGTTCGCCTGATATGAAGTGACTGACCGCAGCCCATGAACATCTAAACATCATCTAATATTATAAACGTGAAAGTGTATACTATATGTCTGTCCCTTCTTCACACCCTTAACCACTTTACCAATTTGTAAAACTTTTTTACAAGCAAATAGCTTGAAACCCAAAAAAAGTCATAGGGTAGTTTCTGCCCCGAAAATTCTACGGGTAAAGGAAATATAATCACAACTAGTACAAAATAAAATGTTGAGGACAAAATTTCTGGAGGTGTATGTCACACAAACAAGTTCTTCGGAACTCTACTTAAATCGGGTGCTACTTATAAATATTATTATGTAAGCGACTAATGTTTAATGTTTGTGTTATTTGTTTGATACGAAATAAATTACTAATTATTTAGTTTCGACCAGAAAGCTCATCCAACGTAATATTTAACCTAAACAATAAACACATATCTCATACAACTTCAGTCTTCAATCAGGAGCCAGTATCTCAACATCGGAGATCGTTATCTGCCTGATTTATGCGAGTTAATCCCGCTATTTACTAGTTTTACGGAAGGTAAGGTGGACCTTTTTTGGACCCTCGGAATAGTTAGGGTGGTTGAAGGGATACGCGAAAAGCGTTTTCGCAAGCCATTGATTGAATCATAACTCTCTTCGTGATAAATGAATATGAAACAATGGAATATATGATGGAACATGGGATGTCAAATTATTTTTGACGTACACGTGTCTATATTAAAAAAAATTGCCGCCAAGTTAATCTAGATCAGCGTGATTAAATATAGAAGTTAAGATTGAAAATACAATAGATTGAAAAATTGTATGGATTTTAAATTATTCCTTTCCTCACAAGTTCGAACTCTTTCTAAGAACTATAGAACGCAACTAATCACAATGAACTAACTAATTTTTAGATGTATAAATATCCTCAATATTTCCCCATCTGTCTGATCTATATTCCCCCTTTGATCTACTCTACTTTTGAACTCTTTCATATCTATAATAAATCCTATCTACATTTCTGAGCCAATGAGGTCAGTTAATTCTTGGTGTCACGTTTTCATAAGCAGTGCTTTTACTTAACATTTAACACCCGTATTCTAGGAAGTAACCTTAATACTCCTCCAGTCTAAGGTTACGTCAAAAATGACGTTGAGAGATATTATTCGTAAGGCCGGCCTCATACATGCTAAATGTCTGTCTGAATTCAGGATCTGATTTCAGATCCTTACAGGTCGATCTAAGAAATTAAGAATCTGAGAAATTAGGATGTGTGTGGAGCAAGCCGATATTGTATGGTATACTGGCCACATATCTAAATTTTAAGTTTGATATAACTGCAGTAGGAGGAGACCGAGTAGTGACTGGAGGAATGCACAAGGTAGTATTAATACGGGTGTTAGTCATAACTTAAGCGAACCAATTTTCTTTACACCTCAAAAAAGGGAAACAATTCGCTTCTCCCTTAAACCAAGACCCGGTTAAAGACAGTTATCAGTCAAGACGATATATAGCAGGCCACTGTCCGCTGATAATTATCTGAATTACTTTTATTAACTAGAGGTGGGGAATTGGAGTGCAGCTTAAGTGTACATCATGATTTATCCTGTAAGAAAGTGTAATAAGGAGACGTTACTAACATTGTTTAAATGAACTTTAAACATAACACTTTAAAGATACATATTTATAAGAGATGAATTCTTATGCAGACAAGCGTTTTACTTATGAAAATTATTTCACAAATGTATTTTTTAAACATAAAATAAATTACATTTTTTATATGCAGTGATTTTACGAAAAGGAAATACTCATTATGGTAGGTAGAACGTAGGTAAATAATGATAGGTTATGCTGGTGGTTTACTTCAATTCCTTCCATACTGCACCCTCAGACATACAGACGATTTTCTGAACTCAGGTACTCAGTAGTAGGTTTTTACTACATCTATTAATTTATTGGGAAAAGATTTCTTAAGATTCGTTATTTTAAAATCTTTAGGACAGATTGTTAAATTTCTTTCACAATTCACTTCTATTATCAACGCATAACAAACTCCATATATATTTGAAAAAAAAAATGTTTTCGTAAAAAATACTAGTCAGGCTGAGACCGCGTTTTGTATTTACTTTTCAATAAAATTTCCATACACTTTTACTCTCCAATAAATAGAAAAGACTCGGGTCCTAAAGACTGTTTATTCGACCCGCCGATAAACAAACACTTTGCACTTTCACTTTACAACGGTCTCGTAAACGGAGGACACCAGTCAGCGTTTTTTTAAACTAGTGATGGACGGGTTCGATAAAAATCCGTTGAAAAAATAAAACACGAATTTATGTAAGATTTCTTTATTTATCTAGAAGAATATGCAAACGCAATACTGTACACCATTTCTACAGTTTTATGCATCTAATAGATTATTTTTTTATTAAGTTATTAATTTGTCTTAAAAGCTCATAAAGGCGATGAAAAACTTCATAGTGGCATTTTCCTCTTTCCCAATTAGTTTAGGCAGTCTTAATCATTATACTTTTTACTTTTTCTTTTAAATGCAATTTAATTTGAGCGTAAGTAGATTAAACTTACGTTTGTTGTATCAGACAAATCTTACAAACACAGTATATGAAAATAATTTGAAAGAAAGGAAATTATTTATATATTGCCAAAAATATAACTAATAATACTTAATTTAAATAACATACAAAAGAACCTTAAAAAATCTGATATAAGTGGCAAATGGGACTAACCTCAGCTTATGCTACCCGAATAGATCGATTAATGTTCATTTAAAACATTTTCAAAATACAATTTTTCGCATGTTTCAAAATCGTTAGTTTCACGAAGAACCGACAAGAACCTTAATCACAAGCCAAACAATTGCTCACTTCAAATAGTTTGAACCCTATCGACGTATCCATTATGCTGTGCAAACCCCTGCTATATGAGATTATATCTAAGGACTTAGGGCATCTCTACTCTATTTGCATTTCGTCGGACTTTATATCCTTCAGGTAATAACCTCTTTGACGGACACCACCAGCTTACATGACCCCCAGCCACTCAAAAACCTACCTTATTGCCTTGTAATAAAGTGTAGGGTAGTTGCAAGAAACACTGGTGGAGCAAGCCTTGAAGATAAAAGTAAACGGATTATTGCAGTATCTTGGGTATGTTGGTGCGTTTTATGTCCTGGCCAATAAGAATTGCTCTTTTTGCTTGTTGAAATTGGTGTCTGCTTTATATTCAACTCTTTTAAAACTGCGATGTCTCTATTTTGTGAAGTAGACTTTTTTTTTATAAATACCAATAAGAAGATAACAATTTTTGAATATTATTCAAAATATTTCGATCTTCATGTGATATTCCTGTAATACAGCATGCCTGTATTACAGGAATATCATCTTAATCGTTTTTAATAATTACAGTCAGGCCTTATGGCTGATCCGGTCTTTTATTAATAGTTTTTGCGTTAGGTCAAATGTAATATATGTTTAAAAGATTTCTAGTTTCCATAGTACAAGCTTTGCTTAGTTTGAGACTAGATGGCGTTGTGTTAAATGTCCAGGAATATTTATTTATTAATTATTTTATATATTATTTTTCATAGCATTTTATTTTCTTATTAAAGAACAACTATGCTTGAGCTATTAAAAATACCATTTTAAGCTCAGATTCGATTAACCATCAGTTACATAGGTAATTGTAAATTCCTGGCACCTTTTACAGCATGAAAATCCTCACCTGCTATACATCCAAAAACACTACACTCTGTACGTGTCAGCAAACGCGCTTGGCCGATGTCGGAGTGACGTCACAGCGGTCAACAACAATCCCTGTCAATGTGACACCGCGCCTCTCGCCACGCACAAGCAAACGATTCTAAAAGCTATGGAGCTATGGTGTTCTAAATTCAAATATCCTTTGATAAGACTATATTGTATTCTGTGTTCTTAATTCAAATATATCTTGAAATGACTAAATTGTGATCTATACGTGTTCTAAATTCAAATCTTTGTCGAATTGATGTGTGATATGTGAATGTTCTAAATTGAAATTTCTCTTACAATGACTTAATTATGCCCTATAGTTGTTCTAAATTCAAACTTTTTTGTAAAATATGACGAATATCAGCAAACGCGCTTGGCCGATGTCGGAGTGACGTCACAGCGGTCAACAACAATCCCTGTCAATGTGACACCGCGCCTCTCGCCACGCACAAGCAAACTATTCCGAAAGCTATGGAGCTATGGAGTTCTAAATTCAAATATCCTTTGATAAGACTATATTGTATTCTTTGTTCTGAATTCAAATCTATCTTGAAATGACTAATTTGTGTTCTATACGTCTTCTATATTGAAATCTTTGACGGATTGATGACACATCGATCTACAACTGACAATGTGTTATATGCGCCACGCTGAGAAAACCATGGAGTAGCTCACAATTTTATTCTAAACATGTTGTAAATTTAAAAACATATCTTGTAGAATATAATAACAGTGTAGATTAACACTATTTAATAACTAGTTCTAACCTCAGTAGACTTCTAAATAATTGTTGGGTGTATACTGTATTCTCTAAAGCCGTCTCCACAGTTTTCATGTTCCATATCAGTAGTTTTGCTCTCCATACCGACTTCGCTTCTAAACCCAGTCGGACCGCCCTCCGCAAAACTGATTGATTTATTGCTAAATGCTGACATAAACAGACTGTTCGCTATTCACCTGAGATTCAACGTATGTAATATCAGGGGCAGTATTTAGGTAGTTCTAATTTATTCACCAACTAACGGCCGTTTTCAATAATGTACCAAATATTATAGATGAGATAACAATCTCAGATTATATGACGTAAGATCCATTTCCATCGACAACATATTGAAATGAAAGTAAGTGCAAATAGATAGATTTTTCTAACTTTATTAAGCAAAACAAGGGATAGATAGAATATTGAAAACGGCCGTAAATAATGCAGCCATACAAAAACTAGAATAAGGAAGAGAAAAATAGTTATTTTACAGATAAATAGCGTAGAAAAATTGTAAACAAAACATCAATGACTATTAGTGATTACGAAATATTTTAATTTTTATATGCGCTATCACGGATTATAAAACGAATAAATTTATTAGTTTTACGAGTTTCCCAAATACTAATAAGTATAGTTTGTATTAGCTTTCATTTGTAATTATGTATTTACCTACATACAATTTTAAGATTGAACAACTTTCATCCATAGTATTATAAAAATTATTTTAAAATTTTCAATTCCATAAAATAAAAAACTGCACCAACTCGTAAATTGTCTTATAATTTCACAATTAAAATCGTAATATTACGAGACTATTGTCAAATGAATACGTAAATACATTGGTTCTATAATTTCGCCAACATTCACAACGGCCCATTAGCTCAGTTGGTTAGAGCGTCGTGCTAATAACGCGAAGGTCGCGGGTTCGATCCCCTCATGGGCCAGAATTCTTTTTTATATTTTTTTTTCAAGCCATTTATTATATGTAATATTTGACTGTGTTTTTATTTATATATAAACTAAGCTCAATTAGCAAAAATATTTGTTGTAAACCAGCATCATTTATTAAATATTTTAATATTTTATAGTTTGCTGAAGAAATTAACAAATTTTTATTTTAATTCCTGTGTATGTATAAAATAAAATAAAAAAATTATTTTATATTTATTGACATAACGTTCATCTCACGACATGTATTTTAACGTTAAAATTTCACTGTCAATTTACAAAAACATTTCCATCAATAACTAAACAAAGACAATAAAACAAAAATTAGGTAAGCTTGTAACAATAATGAATCCTCAATAATCTCATATCTAGAGCGGTATAATCTGTATTATCGTCTATTATCTATGGATTTGCTATTATCTGTGGAAACGCGCGCGCGTCACGTATTTCCCGCACAAACACTAATGAGTTGTAGCTGGTAATTACCTATTGGTTAGATTTTCTGTTGTTTTATTTGGAAATACGAGGAAATTAATATTTTTTGTTTCTGTAAGTTTGTATTTTATGAAATAATTCTTGGAACTGCACTCGCAAATATGTATAAAGGAAATTATTGAAATGTGTAAGTCAAATTAAGTATGTAGTTCTTTATTCATTGCGTTTTGGTCATGTCCATAATTTTAATTTTTTTCTTCTAATACTATGACGATTACTCTATTCACTACTAAAACAGCTATTTATATGTGCAGTTATCATTCATTTAAGTAAGTACCTCCTCGATTGAAAAAAAACATGTTTTTCTTATATTTATTTCGTGAATCGAATTCTTATATTTAAATGACAATATATTGTGTTTTCTAACTTAAAACGCTGATATTTGTATAAAATCTATTGATCTATGGATTGCAATTGAATGTCAATTCGTAGCTACAAGATAGAATTGTGTAAAACACACTCATCGTAAAAACATAACTTGGTCCTTTGTAATTACAGCCACAATCAACGCGAGTCGTAACGTAAATCGTAACTTTTGTATTTGTATCTACCTCAGTGATAGGAGATTATTATATTATTTCTTAAGTGATTAATGAATATATAAAAGTACAAGGATTAATTGTACAAAACTCTTCTGAAAATATAAGCTTGGGCCTTTGTTATCACTTGTTATTTTACTTAACTCTTGGTACTTCAATGATTGCGATTTTCTTCTAATTGTTTTATTAATTTACTAGCTGTTGCGCGCGCATAGCAGCTACATATTATTCATATATTTGTTTACTAGCTGATCATCGCGGCTTCGCGTAATATAGCCTATAAAATATAACCTATGTTGCTCGTGGATAATGTAGCTTTCGAATGGTGAAATAATTTTTAAAACCGGTCTTTTAGTATTTCAGCCTATTCAATACAACCAAACAAACAAAGTTTCCCTCTTTATAATATTAATGTAGATATATCGATCCATCTATAAAGTTACTAAGAACAATTGTATAAAACACTGTCGTCGTAAAACCATAACTTGGCCCTTTGCAATTACGCTCGCAATCAACGCGAGATGTAATGATCATCGTAACCTTTAGATCTGAAGCTACCTCAGTGATAGCGGATTCTTTTGTGTATACATTTTTAATTATTTAAAAAATAAACACTCCTATTACAAAAAAAAAATTCTTGTTAGAGTAACGAGGAAACTGTTTGACTGTTTGTAATACAGTCAAACCTGGATAAGCGAGAGTTCAAGGGACCACAATCTTATTCTCCCTTATAGAGGTTTCTCACTAACCCGAGTTTCTCACTAATGCAGGTTTTGGGTGGCGATTCTCACTAATAGAGGTTTTTAAATAGGTTTTTTGCCAAAATAAATATTTTTCGAGAATAACGCATCTAAAATGGTCAATGTGTCATACCGCACGATAGAAAGAAAAAAAAGTTAAGACGTGAAATATTTCAGCGGTCCTGCTACTGTAATTTTTAAAAACTTTTGTTTCGCGCCTCTTTAAAATACAGATATTTGTAGTCCACACGAGCGAAGCCGCAGACGGAAAGCTAGTAATAAACAAACTTCACTGTCGCTTATAGAGGTAAGATAAGTAGAAGTCTCACTTATAGAGGTCCATGAGGGAAAAACGACTCTCCCTTATCGAGGTTTCTGTCTCTCACTAATAGAGGTTTTAGGAGCTAAAATTGACGGGACCTGGCTATTACTCTCACTTATAGGGTTTTCTCACTTATCCAGTTCTCACTTATCCAGGTTTGACTGTATTTGTTTTTGTTGTCTTTCGGTTTCTTAGCAGACAAGGTAATTAAGCAAAATATTGTTGAATCGTTAAAAAATGTATATCAGATTTCTTACCTTACTAAAGCAAAGGGACTGTATTACAATCAATTTTTTCCAAAATCTCTTAAAACTCATATTTTTGCCATGAAGAGACTTATTTCATAAAAAAGAATCCTTTGTCCCAAATTTAGTTCCACCGCCTCAACACCCAACCCAAAGCAAACCGCGGTTTACATCCCGCCTAAGTGTCATTACAATATCGCCGATTACTCCCCGAAGCGTATTTTTAAACCTCCAAGTCGAGTTAATGTGAAAAGTTTAAATTGAAATTTGATCTGAAACCATAGCCTTAATTAAAATAAGAAAAACTTGTACTTGTACTCCCATGTGTAATGTTAATTGCGTTTACATGTGACTTTGTTAATAGTATGGGATAATATTTCAACGGCTTTCAAACTTTATTTAAGGGGTAAGAACAAATTGTAAACTGAAGAAGTTTTTATGTTTGCTACCGAGTTATTACGGTCTAGTTATATAACCACTTTAAAATTTGTGTGAATACATTTACAATTAATTTAAAACACTAAATTTTCTTCTTCTTTATTCTTTATGTAGAACAGTCTAAAGAACTCAGCGATCGTAATAACATATTCTTTTGTACGACTACTTTGATTTATTTTTTTTTTCATAACCGCAGGTTTTAAATTAAATAACGTAATAGTAATAAATTGCGAAAAAAGTGTATAAAAGTATTAAAATCAATTGATCGTAAAATGCATTTCAAACAAGATGTTACAATATTTACATTCTATCAAGTTCTTTTTAAAACGAGTAAAAATAAATTGTATCAAATTTATAAGTACATATTTAATTTCGATTCAAAGTAAAAAAAGGATGATCTAATGATTTTTAAATCATCACACCCACCCGCTTTCTACAAAAGATAAAAGAGAATCAACATTCAGCAATTCAGCAGACCGAATCAAACATTTGTAATTCTTATTAAAATAGAATTAAAAGCACGCGTCAAAATCCGACCGTTACAAAGCGCCGCGCGACATAATCCAAACTCATTGTGCGCGCGACTGAACAAAAATGGCGGACAATCGGCCACATGGCTCAAATGTGCGCATTAACATAATTGAATATTCTATTGTACGTGTCTAATGCAGTTACCTGACAAGCGCTTACATCGCTTTAATTTAAATCCTCTCTCTGGACCCTCGTTTCGGCAGCGCTTCGTGCGTATAAAGTTACCTGTATGGGGGATGTGTAATGCACCATCTGTCGTCAGAACAATACAGAGATTTATTGTCGCGAGTGCTCACGGGGGCTCGCGCGGATTCAGTTTTTTGTCGGCTATCAAGTTTCCATTAGCTAATTTCATATCGATTTCGCTTCGACGGTGAAACTTTCACCGGGATTCGCAATTGATGGATCGTTTTTATTCGATTCCGAATGCGAAGTTTCCAGTTCAATTTTTTATGGACGCACCGGTTTGCGGTCCGCGTAATTTCATCTTGCGATTGTAAAAACAAGCTCCATTTCTTGTCTCGCAAAGTGCTATAAAATATACATCGAATAACTAGAACCTTTTATTCATTGCCGTAATATAGAACGGGAATTGAACGGATCTCAATATGGCTTTAAGAAACTTGTGCAGATGTTTCAACTGTTCAAGAATATGGGACACTTTGAATTTTGCTTAAATCACACATTGATGAAAACAGCTTAGAACGCTTTCTTGTCCATTAATTAATAAAATATTTTTGTATTACCAAAGGTGGATTAAGGGTGCTCTGCATCACTCAATATACAAAAAATACATTTTCTGATAAAATACAGCTTATATTCATCAGGGATAGTTTACAATTATAATGGTAAAAAAAATCAAAATCGGTCTGGAAGTTTGGATCCAATGCAATGCAAGAGTCCCAATCACTCTATAATATTAATACTGATTATATATTTAAGACATTAAAACAATGCAAGAAACCTTAACAGCACTTAAAGTCATTCTAAATGCCTAAACGCTGTACTCTTATAATCCAGTAATAGGATCTGGCGAGCATTTATATTAATTGAAAACGTTAAGCGAAATTGTTGCCGTCATCAATATCTCCCGGAGGGTGGCTACCTTCCCTCCGAAACATCTGCATTATCTTACCTCTGAGCCCTCACAATCAGTTGCACAGGCATTCCAAGTGCATGTGCCATTTTGCCATCTACCCACATCTAAAAACAACCTTATGTTACTAAACATTAAGTTCATATTTCGTTACTGCTAATCCGTTCTTTCGAAACTATCTGAACTATCTCATCAACACAACGCATTTTGGACTTAAACGTATACAATTGTGGTTCAATTTCGCGTGTCACAACTTTGTCGGTCACAGAGTGCTCACCGTTTAAGCCAAGAGGGTAGTTCGCATGTTGGCGGTGCAATTTATCAAATTTTATACTAAGGGTACCGACATGTGCGCGGACAATTGCTGTACTTTGGAGGGTGCAAGGTTGGAATTAAATATGGGACGAGGTAATGGATTAGGCACCTCGCAATCTGATTTAGCAGATGCGTCAGTAAATGGGAATGAGTTGTAATCGGATATGCCATGCTGTCTATCTGCGCGTTTAGTGTAATTTTAGATCATGTCTAGTCCTAATAGTTGACCTATTTGATTTTTAGAATAACATCCATTCATTATCATATGAAGTAAGGCAAAAATTATAGAGTAAAAGAAAATGTATCAAATGACAATCATTGATGGTGAAACAAAATAACAAAATAACCTAAAACTATTTGATACATGAAAGATACCATAATTAGTTGATCCTGAATTGGATAAATAGTGAAATTGGCCATTCTAACAAACAAACAAACAAATCAAATTTATATTATTAGAAAATGTAAAAAAAAATAACAATTTTACCTAATAATTAAAAGTTCATTTCATTCATTGGCTCAGTTACGCTACTTGATAACTCAATATTCTGCTCTTTTATGAGAAAATATTTTATTGAATAAACAATTTAATCACACTTACCCAAAAAAAAAAACAAAAATTTACAGCTGTTTTGAGTAAAATTATTAATCAAAACGAAATTTTGAAATATATAAATCGGGTGTTTTTCAGAACCCCAATCATTAGACATAACATTTGAAAACAAGCAAAGGTAGGCATTAGCAATGATCGATCAGACACGGCATTACACGGAGCACGTGCGGCACTCAAATTGCACGACACTGTACCGTCGGCAACGTCACTCCTTGATTTCCACCCCCAGAGGAGACAGAAATATCTGGCAGGACGTAGAATGTTGTTCATCTATATTTACAAAACAGTGAGTACAAACAAGACTACACACTCATCAAAAATTCCGAGAAAAATTCACAATTGTGGATCTAATACTGTTTTCCATCATGCTCCTCTCCCATTCTGTTATACTCCTCTCCCAATTTCCCATCATTAATCCAATCCCCATCCTCCCATTCCTTCGAGTCGGCAAGGCATCTGCGACAATTTGCTGTTGTTCATGGGCTGCGGTCAGTCACTTAACATCACATCAAAACAAAAATGTTATTGGGATTTTTCTGACAAAGAAATCTTAATAACAGCCTTGAGTCTGGAAGTTGGCGGTGCTGGAACACCCCCGGAGAACATGTAAAGCCGTCGGTCCTGCGCCTGGTCTCTCTTCGGTTGTGTCACTCTGCCGTCCCATCGGGTTATGAGAGTAAATGGAATAGATTGTACCTGTGTTCGCGCATACACTTGTGCACTATAATATTTCCTGCGAAGCTAGCCGTCATGGCCAAAATCGGTCAGGAGAGTTATTATTATTATTAACATCAGGTGAGCCACATACTCCGCTAGCCCGCTGTTACATAAAAAGAATCTAAACGCTTACGTTCGTCGTATCACTAGGTCCAATAAGATGGTTTTGCTGACGCTCCCAGCTCACCTATTCACGTGGGTGATGGATTGCGGCGTCGATTAGGGCCGGCGTTGACCTGCTCCTTCATATCGCGCTAATGGCCGACACGGCAACCGCTCTCTGGATGAGATACAGACTTATTACTTTCGCGAATTGCCAATTTGCTTTGGTTAATAGGTACAGGTAATACATGAAGGTAAAACAGACTTAGTTTGAAATGTCTCATTATTTTTTAAAGTCAAAGTCCAAATTGGCCCCTGTCGGGGCGCCTTTAGGAAGTCATTATTTATTTTTATTTATTCATTACATCTAATAGAACATACTTCCATTACAGATATATTTATAACAAATAATATACTCAAGCGTCCTTGAAAATTCATTCAAAGTGCAAGTAAATATATCAATTTCTATATGTACTTTGTTAATTGTTCGAATTGCGCTGATAAGAGCGGATTTTGGCCAATAAATTGAATTTTCTATTTCAGAAGTAAATATTTTAACTCAGTAGCGGTATTTTAAAATTAAATACAAAGAAGTACAAAAAATTATCTAAAATTTAAAATGTTCTTTGAAGTTAGAAGTTTAATGTAAGTACTCCTGAAGTCTACCAAAATACACAACATCTACTAGATGCACTTTCAATTGTGGTAATCAAGCCTTGTGTAAGAACAAATTTAACCACCATCAACAACAACTAGGCAAATCTCAAACTCCTAAAAAATGGACCTCAAAAATTAGCTTTCAGAATTATGTTTCATAGAAAAAACCCTCGATTCTTCCAGTATAATATCAGAGCAGGTGTCAGGCTGTCAAACGAACAAGGGTCATTACTTATAGCAATTAATACCCATGTGTCAGCCCGTGGGACCGCGGGAAATCAATTTTTAACCCGCACCTCCGGACCTCGAGGGCCTTGTTTTGGCTTTTATTGCGAGATTCGCTACACGGTGATTAGTATTAACCCGATATACCGATATTATAAGGCTTTTCAAAAGGCTACAAATTCAAATAGGATAAAAATATGATAAGGTTTAAGGCATGAAATAATTTAGACATTGGTCAAAATAGTATATTATATCGAATGACACACCGTGATTCAAGATATTACAAATAGAAACAAATATTTTAAATAAACCTCTGCAATTATTGTAGTGTAAAAAAGATAAAAAACCATTTTGCTACTCAATAGTTATATAAAATATGACAAATTTATTATTTCAATTGGTTATTTGGAGTTCAATCCATTACATAAAAATATATATTTCTATACTAACAAAAAATATAATTAGATTAATTTGCAGAACGAATGATGATTGTGTGGAAGTTCTTTAGTAACGATTGGTCCATTAAGTCAATTCAGATCAGCTGATCATTGAACTGAAACGTAGTGAATTTCCTTCTCAATGATATAACTATTTGGCTAATTTGGTAGGAGGATTTTTTATTTTTTGCCATCAATGGAAACTCAATTACGAGTAGACCTACTCGTTTAGTATACACATTTATAACTCAGACTCGCAACTCACAATCGATCACATGATTTAGGAAAAAATCACCTGACAATACAATACAATATTAATACTCTTTATTGCACACACACATAAAGAAATAAAACTCTGACATACATAAAGACATACACAATGCAAAGGGCGGCTTTATCGCGCGTTAGCGATTTCTTCCAAGCAACCCTGCAGAAGAATTTACAATACAGTTATAAGATGTATAATACATCAACAAATCAGTTGAATCATTTTTCTTCAATTAAGTAACAATCATCTAAACAAACGTATTTAAGGACTGCAGAATTTTCAGTTTTATAAGCTGTTTTTCATACCTACCTTTCCATATTAAATAAAATTCTACACTTTACACTAAGCATCGCCCATAACCAAGCCTATAAAACATCTCATTACAAGTTATATCATGTTACACACATATGTGAGCCATATTACTGAGTTTGCCAGTCACTAAATCAGAGGTACCTGGGGGCCAGTTGTCGGATCAACGGTAATTAATCTCTGCCAGCCCGCCGGCCCGCCGGCCCGCCGGCCCGGCGCCCACCTGACCACTGCCTTGTATGGTCACACAATGATAACATTACTATTGAAATATTATTAGAGAAATTCAATAAATAACATCGAGTGAATTGTTACCATTTTTATATTTAATATACTAAACAAACTAACAAAAATTATTTTCAAAAGAAATACTTTTTAATTACAGGATTTTTTCGATTGTAAGTCTAGTTTGACTTTTCAGAGGCCTGTCACTCAACATAGGTTGAAATAGCTTTCAGAAATTTTACATAAAAACTTCTTTGCTACGTCATCGAATCAGCCAGTATATAGCTTTCGCATCGTAGCAAAGTACTACAGAAATAAATGAGGCTCTACGCCGTAGCAGGTTGCAAGGCTTCATACACACTTCAATCAATAATTTAAAAGACTTTTATTCTTAAACCAAAACTGGTGAGTGTACTGTGTTAAGTCATTACACTCGCGTTATCTAATGTATCAATAAACACGAGTGCCTACGTTATATATATTATACGTGTATCAATCGACCACACTAATCGTGGAAAATCACGAGGTATGTATTAGTTCCTTTAATTCCGTCCATTGTATCCTGACACAGACATGCCTAGGTACAAGAGATGCTGTCAGCTTTCGGATTGCACTGTAATTAATCTCCCCTCCCCCTGACCCCTGACCGCACTATTTGCACCTCATGCCTTATACACTTCGGTACAAAACTACCCACTAGGGATTATGGTTTGAGTGTAACTTGTATGGAAGCATTGCTGTAAACATTTCATCTTTGTTACTACATAGGTACATCGTCATTCCAAGAACTTTCTACATAGAAAAGAAAAATAACATTTATTTGACATAAAGACATGACACAATACATTCATGAATTTGATATGATATAAGTTTAAAAAGAGTAGAAATTACGGTTGCTTTATCTTTTTATTATCTTAGCCTCAAGTCACACTGTGTGGAGTCAAATAAAATATTTCTTTCAATTTAAATTAAAATGTTAGACACTGCCACAAAATTATTTTATTTCTTTTTATTTTTTTATTATAGATAAAAACAGTTCAGTTGTACAATTGCATAACCAATAATATTATCTAGATATTTATACAAGATTTGAAATGGGTAAGAATCTTGTTGCAATTAAAATTACAATTAAATTAAATTTACTGATAGATAAATTTGTATGGATTAACGCGTCGTCGCAATTTCATAGTTCTCTATATAATTTTCATTGATAAGCAAACATTACGAAAACAATTATCAACAACAAAATTAATCCTTCCATCATAGATTCGAAATGAAAACAGACATAGCAAGTAGATCACGTGCGCCGTTAGCATACGCCGCCGTGCGCCTCACTCATAACAGCTTATGGGGTATAAAACTACCGCTTATTGCATTTACATTCCTCATAACACAGGACAAACAGAAATATTATGCCTAAATATTAGTTTTACGAGCAATTTTCAATTAGTATTACCTTTTACGATACATTTGATGTTTAAAGTAATTTAAACCTTTATTTAACACAGTTTAACGAATGTTATTTGGCAAAACATTTGTTTATATATTATAATTTACAACAAAAATTACACTCGGCTTAATAACATTAAAAACTTAAAAACCTGTTTTAATGCATCTTCAGTTACATTTATAATCGATAGATCAAACTTAAACCCATGCTTTTGAAGTATTCTTAAAGTAGCATATTTAAACGTAACACAAAAGTGTAAACCACATAAGCTTAAAAGTATTAACACGAAATTAAAATGGCGAAGGTTCAAGTCACAATTTGTCATTAAATGATATGAATAATACATTAATATTATCAAACATTTTCAAAAACCTCAATATTCAAAAATCTCTCGAAAATTTTGGAATTTTCTTATACCTGTATATTGATAAATCTCTTAACTATATGATTTATTAGTAGGAACTCTTGACTCGTGAAACTGAAGACGTATGTTCAAAATATATGACAGTTATAATTTAAAGTTCAATATAAAGTGTTCGCAGTGGACAAGCCAATAGACTCGTCTCAGCACATGGTCTCAGCCGATACATCAACTGTATGAACTGTTTCACGTGGCAAGGTCTGGGGTACAAAGGGATAAAATAATAATAGTTCTAGAATTTTCAATGCAAACACACAACCGCACAACCACATATTCATTTTGTACACATCAACACGGCTTAGTTTATCATGTTTTATTTTTTTGTATTAAAATTAACTTTAAAGTTTTAAACACTAAGAAATATATGTCAATCAAATGTTACCTTTTGATTGGCATATTGTGTTGTCATTTCTTTCTTATTAATTGTAATTCGCTGTAAAAAATTAAATTAAATTAAACTTAATTGACCTCTAGAACGATATGGCTGCGAGGCTTGGACTCAGAAGGAAGATAAAATACGTCACATTTTATCAAAGTGATAGTCCGTTGCTATTGAGAGTTTTCTAAATTGAAGCTAGTTCACCAGTTCACTATTGCGGCAAAAGAAAACTATTAAATGATAGCATTCTTTATTTTGTATAACAAAAGTAATATCTGGGCCCTTATTTTTAAGAGGAACTTAAAAAGAGGAGATATAAATGTTATCAATCAAATGGCCAATTGACTACCCGATTAGCACAGTGGATGTGCAATAGACCGATTGCGCCAGGGAGTATAGGTACATCCCCACTAGTAGAAAATGATTATGATATGAACATTCTAATTTTCTACTGCCTGGGTGTTAATCTATCTACAGCATGTATGTTTTTACAAAAAAAATATGTTTAAGTATGTCTATCAGTTATCTAGATTCCATACTACAAGCTTTGCTTAGTTTGGGCCTAGGTAGCGTTGTATAAAATATTTATATGTATGTATTAATAATTTAATTATTATTTTTTTCTCAGTGTGCCCCAATCCTACCGAAAGTAGCCACTCGGTTAGTGCGAAATGATAGCAAACGCCGCAATGACGTCCGCACTTAACTGCACGTGGTCAAAGATATTGGAAACGTGCTGTTACATGTATCACTGATATCTCACTTCTATATCTCTCTTTGACAGCGATTTTTGACGTCTGAACTTATATGTATGATAATTTATTTGTATATATTATCTGTATCATGATCATCATCCTGACCCTATCCCAATATTGGGGGTCAGCGTAATGGGATAGCTAACCAAATAAAAAGTTGGATAAATTTTATGTTCATAGAAGGAAGGTGATACGCTCATATCATTCTGATATTAATTGAATGACCGCAGCCCATCGACATCTGCAAAACGAAGTGACGCAGACGCCGGCTTGAAGAAAAGGAAGGGGATAAGGAGAGGATTAACGATAGGACGTTGGAAAAGGAGTGGAACAGGGCTGGAACGGAATGGGCTGGAAATACAGGCCTCCGGGCGCCCGCTCACCGTACTGCACACAGTGCAATAATGCTTCGCGTCGATCTTCTGCTAGGAGAGTGCTACACCGGTGGGAACTTGGCCCAATCGTGCAATTATTGGATTCCACACTTTTAAAATATAATCCACTCTTGATACCATACCGTATATAAAATATTAAAACCTCATTAATTAAACTTCAAACAAATACAATACATATATTTCACGGAATTCCTCTCACATATTCGTTTTATCGGTAAATTGAACAAGTTGTATTAACGAATTATATTGCGAGATAAATTGAAGATTGCGGGCTCGGCCGCAAGTTGTCCGCGCTGATTTATCGAATAAACAACACGTACACGCGACTTGAGAAAACATTGGCTTGGGAACATTTAGACTGCTCATTGACTGGACTTAATCATAATGTTGGTTATTACTCTCTTTTAAACTTGTAGTTTGCTTCCTCGCATTATGATATTTAAATCATTTGATACTCTGTTAATTTGTAATAAACTCGCCAACGCCACACTTATTTTCTTAGTAAGCGAAGATTAGGGAGAAGACTATCACACCGCTCAATAAACTGAAAATATTTCGCTCTAACATATAAATAACTTATGTATATTGTCACTTTTATATTTTTATTGTTAAACAAGGTACATGTTTATAACCTGATATTACTTGATCGCTGTCGCCCAAAGGCACAACAAAACTTGAGAAATAACGAGGATGTACTAACCTAACAGGATACGAAAGAAGATTGTGTTGCATAGATAAAAAATAACTAGTGTTTTCTTCTGTTTTAAAATCATAATAGTTATAATAATTGCGATGATATTTTCCGCAACTCGACGCCAAGCGCCTTTTTTGGGTGACATGGGATGTTCCTTATTCACCACCCCACCTCCATGAAGCCTACCAGTCTTCTAAGATTGATGAAGGCTTTAGGAAGTGACCTAGGCTCACCCACGTGTTTAAATCATATCATAAGTGACCTAGGCTCACCCAGATGTTTAAATCATATAGTATTCTTATTGTTGAAGAAGGCATAGGCCGTGTCTATACATTGCTAGTCTGCCAGGGGTAGCTAATTAAGCCTGTATCGGATATGTCCGCGTCGCGATACCGCGGTGAGCTGATACCCACAAAGCCTACGAAGAATGGAGGTTCGAGAAACTTCCAAAAACGTATAAGAAAATGTTTTAGTGCAATTTAGGACAAGCACTGAGGAAGCTATATATGTATAGCGAGTACACTATACATCGATTTTTACACAAACTAACAATTTATCTATTCGATAGTGCTGTACTACTGTATAATTAATTTCTTCTTTCCTCCTTTAATTCCACTATATAAACACTTTTTACAATAATTATTTATTTAAACAATACTGGTTTCGTACATCGCCGTCAGGTAGTCAAAATTTAAAGGACCATTATCTATATTACCATTATTATAATTATATTACTTTATAAATAAAGTATAAAAATGTGTTTTCTTTAAATAAAAGTAACATGCCATCAAGAAGTATCAATACAAAGTATAAAATATATGACATAAACTAGCGTTAAAAGTGAGTCAGAAACCGGGCATAAGCAATGTATGCACGCAAATATGCCAATTCTTCAAAAGCCGATGTCCGGTCCAAAATTCCTACATCCCAGCGCATCGCAGACTCAGCGCACATAAATATCTTATAGGGTGATCGGATCTGCGTGATTTGTTGTCCTATTTACTTATGCTTACGTATTTAGCTTGCTTAATCAAGCCTGTGAGACTGAACACCCTTGTACAGTGTTTCAGGATCTTGTAGGTCATAGCTACTTATTTATGGGATACTCCAAAAGTCTGGGTTTCTAGAATCGACAATTATTCAGGTCAGTAATTTCTAAAAGCAACTCTTCGTCTAGGCTTCATCAATTACACACACTTGATTGAATTTCTAGATGTTTTCTAAATTGATTCCTTTAAAACACTCTTTACGTAAAAGACTGCTATTCCTCGTTCCTAAGTTTACTATATTTCCTTTGTTAACCCTTACTCACCTTCGATAGAGCACCTGCGACAATTTTATTTAAGGTCAGAAGTGTCGCAGATGTAAAGGTGTCCATGGGTAAAAAATTGATCTTAAACGATTAAGATCAAATGACTCGAGTGTTTTTTTTTTGATTACGAAAGTTTCATTTAAGATTACTCACTAAATAACAAATTCTGCTTTTAAAGTCCACTAAATCTTTACTATTCTTTAAAAGGCAATAACGTTTAATAGCAACGGAACGGCCCAATAAATCCAGTATCTATAATACAATAAAATTTATAACCTCTATGCAGCCTTATTAACAATTCCCTATCATCACGTACGCTTCTTATGTTTTTTGTTAAGAGCTTGGTAACACTACGCAAAAATGCTCTGTATGTCGTTGGTGATAAGACAAAGAATCGTGTGGAAGGTTCGTCTGGAGAAAGTAAATAGTAATGCTCAATAACCATCGGCATAAATAGAATTAAGAACAATTGATTTACATACAAATTGCTTTAGACAGTATTGCTGACGGAATGGCGCGTGACGGAGGCCTCCATGTATGTGCGGCTAGGGAACTAGCGGAAACTGTTTGATTATGATAAACCACATCATTGAAATAATATTTTAGAGTATATTTTAATTTTATTTCATAGATGTCATCATACTTTCTAAAGACTTGATAACTGTAGAAATACTTGTGATTACCATGTATATAGTTAAATAATATGTCTAAGTAGACATTTACATCGTAACTCTATATAATCGATGATTACTTAGAGACCTATAGTGACTTATAGACCTTGTGTTGAAATATGGTCTAATACGAATAGGGAACCTTGCATCTACCAATCTAATAGGTTTTTGTCTATTAACTGTTACTGGACATATTCCTTGTTCATAGAACAAACCAACAACGAAAATTTTAAATGTATTAAGTTGTACATCATCATGCAAAAAAAAGTTGATTCACATATTCCCTTTGCAATATTTTCTTCCACTTAGATCTATAACTTGATCTGCTTTAATATTAATTTTATACCGTTATTAGTTTGATTATTTGGTTGCAATGAATAGGCTCAAAAACTACTGGACCGATTTTAAAAATTCTTTCACCATTCGAAAGCTACATTATCCACGAGTAACATAGGCTATAAATATAACATTATGCTACGGCAAATCAGCTAGTATACTTCTAAAATCCGCTTGTTTCACAGCCACACACGAGCGTATAACGCCACAAGGGTGTCTCGCTTATAATAAAAGAGCACCTGATTGCGCTCCTCGCTAGTCAACCATCCAACTGAACCCATTCACCATCTCATTGCGTTATTTGCAAGTCATACTTATCTGATTGTATCGAATATCGAACCAATTTACGTCTGATGCAATGACCTAGAAGTTATGGAATTTAATATTCAAAATAACTTTATATTGAAGCATATTCCTTATTCATTTTCTTTTGCAACAAAAATCTTTTCATTTTGTTCTTTGTCAGTTTTATTGCCAGGTGTATTCATGAATGTGTTAATCTTATATCACCTGTTTTTTTACATCCTGGATATCTTCGGTAGTCTAAATCTATGATATTTTTTTATAATTAGAGTCTTAAAAATAATAATGTGCCTTAATCTCATTACAATCTAGCCTACAAGACTAATATTCTATGATAAAATGTAAATTTTATTCGACATCTGATAAATTTACCTGAAGTTATAATTACAAAACCAAAAGGTAACATATAACAATAATGATAATGTAACTCATCACAACTAGTAATTGTGTGTTTTATGAAAATTATTAGTACAAAATCTTGAATTGATTTTTCAGAAACATAGTATCAGTGTTTTTCGGGAGAGATATGATCTGGACCTCTCCAAAAAAATGTTGAATAGGCTTTAACTAGGCAGGCATGACTTTATGCTGCATCTCAGCTTTCTATGAGGCAAGATGGCTGCCAAATGCCTAAATATTAGATAGATACATAAATCATTTAATCTTTGCATAATACAAAAAAAAAACACCAAAGAAACATTTATAACAATACACATAAATACACATCAATTGGTGATATTAATGATGTGAACTGCGCACAGATACAGAATAATACAGAGACAGTAAAAAAAATATTATAATTAACAAATATCTATAAAAGATATATTACGTCACTATTTACTTATAACAAGGGTACCGAAACATATAAAAAATACAATCGCGAATTACATAATTTAATAAAAGAAAAAATGACTCGGCCAATATCATAAAACTTCCAAATGTGCGCTCTCAATTAAGCTTAACATAGTCTTGAGTAAATAAAGAAAGACATACATTTCCAGCGATATCTGAATATGAAGCTTGTATATTAACAGACTTAACTGGTGGTTACATTGCTCATGCATATCAAGTATATCTTAGGTTTTTTGCATACGAGTCAAGAAAAAACTTTTTATAAATTGTCAAGAAAAAAACTTTTTATAAATTGGTGAGTCGAGATGGCTCCGTAATCTGAACACACATTTACAGTGGAAGATGAGCATTTACTTAACGCTAGAGACAAGCAGCAAGAGAGAAATCTGATATTTTTGCCAAAAATATAGTATCATTTATTAATGCGCATATTAATTAAGCTTTTAAATAATACTATCTTGCTTTCGACGACAAGAAGAAAAAATGACCAAATTTATTTGCAGTTTATGTTATATACAAGGACATAAATTATACTACATATAAAATAAAATTAAGCTTACTCTATAACCTGGTATTTTATTTAGATACAATAGATGTAGATGCAGAGATAGAAATTAATTTATTTATTTACGACATACGTCAAACCAAAATATGATAGAATTAGTTCTTACGTCCAAACTTTGCTCATTATTTTTGATTTTCGAGAAAATCGTCCATTTTTAAAAACCGCTTCGTACGCTTCCACCCTTAACGCAATGTACGCTACAGTCCAGCTAAACAACGATAAAAAACGTCATCCTCTCATATCTCATGCTATTTCTATGTTTTCTGTGAATAATATTAAGATTAAGGCTTTGGGCTCAAAGTGACCGGCACGAAAATCATGTCATAAAAAATCTATGTATAATTTTGCTCTAGTCATAAAACTTAGGATATTATTTATCTTAAATATGTATTAAATACAAGAACAGTTAGAAAATATAATTTAAATGAATGTATTGGTCGTTAAAAATCTACACCAAGATGATTTTCAACAGAAATTTCTTAACAACAATGCTAGAAATATCAAACATTTG